>OY720107.1:19867544-20246509 GCA_963082835.1 Leptogaster cylindrica
CAAAATAGAAAATATATGCAGATTTCATGAGCAAAAATACTTGAATAAGTTTCACCACTTATATGGTCAGAGATGCTGCGATCCTTTTTCAATTCATAAAAAAGCAATTACAAAAGGTTTGAGAGAAATTCTTATAAGCCACATTAATAAAAATGCTAACGTTAATTTGATACCAGGAAAGTCAGTATGTACAAACTGTTTTTCTAAGCTGTTTATCAATCATATGGAAATTGATGATAACTTGGTATTCGATGATAACGATAATTTTGAACCAGCTGAAAATAGCTTAGAAAAGATTGATGCTGCATGTAGCATTCTTGGGCTATCCCCACCGTCAAAGCTTCGAAAAGTGAATCGTGAAAAAAGGGCGGTTGCTCTTCAATCAAAAGTTGAAAAGGTATCGTCGAGCATCAAAAGAAATCTTGAGCTTTCTTTTAATGAAAATATTCCTGATCGCAGAAATTCGTCAATTGCTGTTGATGAAAAGTTAGCTGAAGAATATAAAAATATACTGGTTGAACTTAAAGATAAATATCAGATATCTTCCAAGGAGGAAAAAATCAAAATTATTAGTTTGTTACCCAAGAGCTGGTCTAGACGGAAATTAGCCGCAGAGTTTGATGTTTCCGAACGTTTAGTTAAAGTCGCGCGTGAATTAGTTAAAGAACAAGGAATTCTACCAGATCTTGGAAAGAAAAAAGGAGTTAGTATAAGTGACGAAACGATTAAAACAGTAATTCAATTCTATGAGGATGACAACAACAGCAGATTATGTCCAGGGAAAAAAGATTTTGTCAGTGTTGTGATAGATGGTGTGAGAACACATAAGCAAAAGAGACTTGTTCTTGTGAACCTTAATGAACTATTTGTATCTTTTAAAAATGAGCATTCAGAATGTAAAATCGGCCGTTCTAAATTTTGTGAGTTACGCCCAAAATGGTGCGTCCTTGCTGGAGCATCTGGTACACATAATGTATGTATTTGCCCATATCACCAAAATGTTAAATTAATGATTGCCGGGGCAAAATTGGCTGTCGGTTATAAAGATTTAATTGATGTGATAGTTTGCGACAGAGAAAACTACTCTTGCATGATGGATATTTGTCAAGATTGTCCAGGTGTGCAGGCTCTTAAGGATCTTTTCATTGAATCGGAACAATTCTACTTGGTTCCTGATGTCGTCAGTTATAAAAATTGGATCACAACTGACAGAGCAGACATGATAAATGTAATACAGCCTAAAGATGAATTTTTTGATACTCTTACTGAGAAAATTTATTCTTTGAAATCACACCACTTTATTGCAAAAGCGCAAGGAAAAACGTTTAAGGACACAAAAGTTAACTTGAGTGAAAATGAAGTCTTGGTTGTTGCTGATTTCTCCGAAAACTTTTCATTTTTGATCCAAGACGAAGTTCAAAGTTTTCACTGGGTAAAGAATCAAGTGACTGTACACCCTTTCGTTTTTTATTACAAAGAAGACAACCAAATTAAACACTCATCTATATGTATCCTCAGTGATCATTTACAACATGACACTGCAGCTGTTCATGCGTTCCAAACCTCTTTAGTTGAAGTCGTCAAGGAAACTGTGCCTCATGTGACTAAACTGATTTATTTTACTGATGGCTCAGCTAGTCAGTACAAGAATAAGAAGAATTTTGCTAATATTTGTAAGCACAAAAAAGATTTTAACTTAGACTGTGAGTGGCACTATTTTGCAACAGCGCACGGCAAGAACGTATGTGATGGGGTTGGTGGAACTACCAAAAGAGAAGTATCAAAAGCAAGTTTACAAAGGCCATTTGGAAACCAAATTCAAACATTAGATGATATGTATTTGTTCTGTACTGAAAACCTAACTGGAATCAAGTATATTCAGCTGAGGAAAGAAGAAGTTCTCCGCCATGTAGAAACTCTAAAAAACAGATTTGATGCTTGCCAAAGAATTGTAGGAACAAGGAGTTTTCACAAATTCGTCCCATTGTCAGAGGCTGTTTTGAGATGTTCTAATGTTTCTAGTGCAGATAACTTTGAAGACCACTCTGTTTTCAAATGGGCACCTTGAACAGTAATAAATTAGAAGTATACCTTTACAGTAATAAATTTATTTTAAATAATTTAACTTGTGATTTTAGCAAAAAAAACCAAAATAACGACAGCTATTCAGCCATAAAGCATACAGAACTTACTGTGTTTCAACTGTGTTTTTTCGTGATTTTGACATAGTATAACTTTTGTACTAGCCCAATATACAAAATGAATTTATATTTTACAAAACTAGGTACAAAATCAATACAATCTGTGAAAATTTCAGAATTATATCTTCAGCCCCATTAGAGATATAGAGGCCTAAAGTTGGTAAATTTGAGAAGAAATCAATTTTTAAAAATTTGTAAAAAAAAAACTATGCATGTTTCACAATTGAGTTTTTTTTTGGTAGTTGTACTTATATACAACTATTTCCATAAAAAATATCAAGTTGTCTGTAGCACTCGTTCCATGAGAAAAAAATGTCTGAAAAATGTATTTTGAATAATTTTGATATCCGACTTCGGTTGAAGGTTTCTTGGGGAAGGGAGAAAGAGGCGAAATATGGTTACCATCTAATTTAAAGAGGGAATTATTACCTTTAAAACGGTTTTTGTTTCAACATTTTTGGATAAATAGTTTCTGAAATATACCCATTGACGTCAAAGCTTGCAAACACAAAAATCAGGGTGAGTACGAAAATAAAAATGGCCGCCATCCTTAAACGGACTAAGATAGAATTTTTTTAAAAAGTGTTCTCAATGCTAATAATACAATAGATACAACAGGGGGAGTATGAATTTCTTCTAAAATGGTCGAGCGGCCAATTGATTTTTTTTTTGACCACTTCATATGGATTGACCCTTTTATTGTTTACCGCGATGGGGTCAATCCATACCCGATATATTGATATGGTTATTTATGCTGACTCCCATCATTTTGCGTTTATGACAATTTTCTTGACGGCCCAGTTACTTGCGCTTCTCGCATTCTTTTTTTACTTCGAGCAACGTGACTCGCTACCGTGTTGTTTTCTTCTTTTTATGCGAGCGCTTATCGTAACTGGCCCAAGCATATATTTAATTGTCATGGCTCGACCTTGTATTGCTATGTACAATTTTGTTTACATTTCTTGCCCTAGGTCGTTAGCCATTGCTTACGCTTTTTGCGGTGTATGTATTATGCGTTTGCACTTTTGGAGTTAATTGCTCTTTGTTTACAATTAACTTCTAATTTGGTCGAATTGATCATAACATTCCTCCCCTCTTTTGAAAACGAGGATTATTCTTTGGAGAGGAATAATCCTCGAATTGAGGTTAAAAGGATATGTATATTTATTATGATTTGGGGTTTTCTTTTTGTTTTCAATAAGGTCAAGTACATTGTACTTACGCTACCTAAACTATTTCCCTGTTAGTTAATATATGATAATACAATTAATATTTCCCTTTTGTTTATCTACTTGGTTAATTACCTATTTATGTCGCTATTTATAAAATATTTCCCTTTTTATTTTTTTTTTATTGTATTTTTTTTTATTTTTTAATAATTCCTATCTTTATTCGAATCCCTGCTTACCTAATGTTAGTATCTCATCTAGCAATTAGTTTTTCTTATCTATGTTATTTTTTTTTTTTTGTTTTATTTTTTTGACCATACGTTTGTAAGTGGACATCCCAGGTGACGCTGCTGGGTGATTTGGTGTTTTATGTGGGTTGATTTGTTCTTCCTCGTTGCTCTTCTCTTTTTTTTTTTTTTTTCGGCGCCGGGTTTTTTGTAGTACGGTGTAATTTTTCCTTGTTGTTCGCGTGGGTTGGTTGTACTTGGTGTTGTTTTACCATGTTATCTGTGTCGTCTTCCTAGGATTTCCGTGTTGTTTGACATTTTTCGGTTGCAAGTTCCCTTGAATTAACTAGCAATATGCTTCTTTTGTGTTTTTTTTTTTATCTTAAAAAAAAATGCGCTGTGTGCATTTCTTTTGACTACTCTCAAGTTTGGTTGTTAGCCACAGTAGTTAACAACTCATTTCACGTCTATCAACCCAGGAGTCGGGATGTTCCAACTTTTCGTGCCCTACTATACGTCGGTGCGAGTCCCTTCGGACTGCGTGTTCTTCGTTAGAAGCATTGTCATCTATGGGGTAGTCCATGACTGGGAAGCTCCAGTCATGCTGAAGCGGAGGCCCGATAATGGCTTTTCGCTACCGTTGCTCGCCGTGCCACCAGCCGTGTGCACCTACCTGGTGCGTTGGGTGTTGCGTGACGATTGCACCCTGGTAGGTGAAGGTAAGTTGTTTTATCTTCTTCCGTGTTTTTTTGTTTTGTTTATTTTTCCTTTTTGTTTTCTTTCCAGGTGCGTGCTTCGCCCTCATTGGGCACTTAAGGCGGCTTCCACTTAACTAGGGTGTCATTAGGGTGTACGTCTTTATTCTGTGGCTTTTATGGAATAAATACTATTCTCAATGGGTTTTCTGTTTCATTAAAAGTCCCCTTTTTTTTTTTGTTTCAACGATGGCTTTTGCTTTGTTTTCTCTTCCTCTTCTGTGTTTCTTCGCTGGTTTTTTTTTTGTCTTCGTTGCTTATTTGGTTCTTCGGTGGCATTCCGTTTTTCTTCTGCGTTGTTTGTCTCTTCGTTTGCTTCTAAGGTCTGTTTTCTTTTGTTTTTTTTTTTTTTTTTTTGTTCCGTGCAATTCTTCTATATATTTTTTGTGTCTATATATATATAATAGTTTTTTTTTTTTGTGCTTTTTCCTGTTTTTTTTTTTTTTTTTTTTTTTTTTTTTTTTTTTTTTTATCTTACACTAATTGCACGATTTTTGTTGTGCTGGTCCTTATTGGGCCTATTTGTTGCGTTGCCTTCGCCGCGCTAGTTTGGGGTAACTGTTGTTCTTCCATTTGCTTTACAGGTGATTCTCTTTTTCCCGCTTCGGTTTGGTTTTGCTTTTTCCAACAATTGCAGGCTTTTAATAATGGTACTATGTACCGTATCACTATTATGATCACCATTCCCATTACTATTAGCGAGGTTAGGGATATGGAGCTTATGGTGAGGGCGTGCGTCTTATAGTTGCCCTGCCGATAAATGATTTTATCCAGCTCGTCTTGTATTTCTTGCAGCGAATACGTAGTCTTCTGAAGCATATTGTTAGTATCGTCGTTCGTAAAGAGTTCCGTTGTGTCGGTCTGTTTCCTTCCTAACGGGTGCATTTTAATTTGAAGATCTGTTAGATTCGAGGGGATTGCGTAAATTGGTTGTTTAAACAGAAATTTGCTGCTTTTCTCTTCCTCATAGAATAATAATTTCGAGCCTAGTTGCAGTTGGCACTTTTCATTGAAGGTCAGAATTCCTGGTTGCTCCAATTTTATTGTAACGGATTGATGTTCGCACCTTAATTGAGTAATTACAGGTGTTTGGAGCGAGTACAACCAAGAGTTTGATTGCGTCAATTTAATTATTGTATTCCGAATAGGGATTTGGATTCGGAACTTACATTGTGGTTCTTCATTTAGTGGATTAAATAATAGTCTGATGGCGCATTCCCTAGCATCCGTTGGCGTTGTTACTGGTACCCCTAGTCGTCCGACATATGTGGGTTTTCGCTGGATTTGAGTTATGCGTTTATAACGAGCAGTGTCTGCTGGTTGTAGGAGTAGGAATTCTTGTGTTCGATTATTTGCTGCTATATGGGAATATGCTATGTCTGGTAGTAGTGCATAGGAATTATTGATTACAACTGGGAATATGTGAATTTTGTGGAGTGTGAACGTGGGAAGGTTAAAAATGGGTAATGTAATTTTTATTAGCAGCTTTCCGTCTATCTTTGCTCCTTGAACCACTGCTGATTGCTGAATCAATGGCAGACAACTATTGTCTTTTTCGCACAGTGGTTTGCTCTTGTAGTATTCTTGAATGAGGGTATTAGCAGATATCAGAAGCGGGTGTATTTGATTATTTCTGCTTGCGATTATAATATCCAGGATGGTTTGTTGGCTGAACTCTATTTCCATTATCATTAGAGTCAGGCTCATCAAAATTTCGTGTCTAGCTACTACTTTTTGGTTCCAATCGGCGACTCTTTCCAAGTTATCCAACTTATGTGAAATTTTCCCTTGCTGTTTGAGTAGCGACTCTATTGGATTCCGCATCTGCGATAAGGCGTTTTTCACAATACTGATTTGTTTCGACTGCAAGGTAGCTAGCATCTTTTCGTCCTCTTGCAATTTTTCCAATCTACTAAAAATTTCCTGTTCAGTAGAGTGATCTGTATTTCCGAAAAGGTAATGTATTGCTGATCCTATACCGTCAAATATGGATCGGGTGACTCGTTTGCTGTTCACGAGTTCTTGAATAACAGCCGTCCGGCGTTGGATATTCTTTGTTAGCACGTGTATCTGACTATATTGTGCGTCGCAATTTTCCATTGCTTCCGTGGTCTTATTACACAATCGCTTTACTAGATGTTCGGCATATACCGTAAATATTGTGTGATTCTCGAGCTCTCCCAGGTCGATATACGTGAAGATACTCCACGTATCATGGTAAACTTGCAAATCCCCTATATTTTCGAATACTAGTCCATTATTGTTTAACGACTGAATTGCATATGGTTTGGCCAGTATCAAATTACATCCCAGTCCGATAGTGGCGATCAGCATGATTATCTTAAAAGTGGCCATTTTTCCAAAACAAAAGTTTCCTGCAATTTTTATATCTATTATTGGCACATTCGAAAACAATTGTTTAAAATAAAAGAAAATTTCATGTAATGAGAGGAAAATGTCAAAAAAAAAAAATAAAACGAATTGGGCGTTCTTTTCTTTCGTATATTGTTTGTTTGGCATTTTTTCTTTGGATCGGACTTGGCGTAGAATGTCGGCGTTGCACTTTCCGCAATTCATTCACCGTTGCTGCTGTTGTAATTTGAAGTCCCACTCGTTTTCGCTGGCTAACTAGAGCTTTACTTCATGTGATTTGCTTCTTTTTTTTTTTTTGTTAGGTACTTGGTTGGTGGTTGGTTTTTGGTGCACATTGAAACTTCTTTTTTTTTTCACTGGCCAGTTCTTGGCCTTGGGGCCCATGTGTTCTATTTTTGCCCTTGGCCTACTCTATGTAGGGTTTTAACCTGTTATTGTGAATGACCTTGAATCTATTTCGAATTCGAATTTCCGTATTTACTGGGGATACAATCGAGGTTACTCGGTACGGTCCTTCCCAGATTTCGGCGAACTTATTTTTCTGGTTTTCGCTTTTGAGGAGGACTTAATCACCTACATGGAGTGCAAGTGGCCTTGCGGTCTTATCGTATCGTATCTTGGAATTTTGCTTGCTGATCAGAATAGTTTTGCGTGCGATTTCGTATGATTTCTGCAACTTATATCTTAGTTGGTGATAATAGCTCTCATGATTGTACACAGGTTCCGTCTCTCGTTTTAAATTAGAGGGCATATCTGCCGTAAATCCGAATAAGCAATCCATGGGAGTTAACTTGGTTCCTTCGTGCTCACTGTTATTATGCACGAACGCTGCGGTTCGCAGAAATTTATCCCAGGTTGTGGGGTTTTCATCAATTATCGTACGCAGGTACTCAACCAATGGTCTGTGTGCTCTTTCCAGTGCCCCGTTTGATTGTGGGTGATAAGCGGACGTCTGCAGTTTCTTCACCCGCAATAACTTGCACATTTGCTTGAATAGATCACTAAGGAAATTGGTTCCTTGGTCGGTGACAATCTTTTTGGGAATTCGGTAGCGCGTGACGATTTCGTCGAAGAAAATTTGCGCTATTGTTTCCGCTTCCCCGTTCGGGATGGCATACCAATCCACGAACTTTGTCAGGTTGTCCTGGAATGTGAGGATATATTTGTTTCCGTTTCCCGTTTCCTCGAGGGGTCCGACAATGTCCAGGTATACCTTGTCGAATGGTTTCTCCGCGATGTCGGTAATTACCATTGGCATTTTGTATGGCCTAGATGCTTTCATCTTTTGGCATTTTGGGCAACGTTTTATATACCGTTTTATATCCCTTAGCATGTGTCTCCACCAGTATTTACGCCTAATGCGTTTGTACGTTTTAGCAATGCCTTGGTGCCCACCGAAAAGTGAATCGTGATAGTCTCTCAAAATGGTTTTGATTTCCTCCGGATTTGTAATTACTTCCGGGGTGATCTTTTTCTCCATTGGACATTCAATTGCTAATTCCTTCGTTTCGGGAGTGCTTTTCTCCGGATTAGGTTCTTGTGTTTTAGTTGGGTTTTCTTCGTCGCGTTGCGCTTTTAGTTTCTGCGCCCTGGTGACTGCAGTTACTTTCATTGGTTGATTTTTTGGCAGCGGTGTTTTGTCTAACTGTTTTTCGGGGGGGTCATGTATTTGGGCCTCTACCACGAGGGTCTTTCCCTCTTCTCCTTGATCCTCGTTAACTGGGATTCGACTCAATGCATCTGCATTGGTGTTATATTTCCCAGGTTTATATTCGATGGTGTAATCGAATTCGGAAAGTTTGTGGTGGAATCTCACCAATCGTGAAGTTGGATCCTTCACGTTAAACACGCCTTTCAAGGGTTTATGATCGGTGTAAACCGTAAATTTTCTTCCTTGAAGGTAACACCTGAAATTTCTAGTTGCCCATACAATGGCAAGCAACTCCCTTTCTATTGTGGAGTAGTTTCTCTCCGCTTTGTTCAGCGTTCGGCTGGCGTAGGCTATGGGTTGATCACTTCCCACAGTGCCTTGAGATAGCACCGCTCCTAGCGCCTCGCTGCTAGCATCCGTTGTCAAGTTAAACGGTTTGCTGAAATCTGGGTATATTAAAAGTGGTGGTGTCACGAGCGCATTTTTAATCGCTTCAAATGCTTCCTGGCAATTGTTAGTCCAGGTGAATTTCACATCTTTGCGAAGCAGATTCGTTATTGGCCGTGCCAATTTGGAGAAATTTGGAATGAATTTCCGATAGTAATTTGCTAGTCCTAGAAAAGACTGCGTCTGTTTTACCGTACGTGGGACAGGAAATTCCTGTACGCACGCTACTTTACTGGGGTCTGGGAGTGCCCCTTCACTCGAGCATTTATGCCCCAAATACACTACTTCTTTCCGGAGGAATTGACACTTCTCCGGTTGTAGTTTTAAATTATTCTCTCGTAATTTGTTAAAAACTTTTCGAAGTTTACAGTTATGATCATCCAAATTTTTTCCGTAGATGACGATGTCATCTAGGTACACAAAACATTCCAATCCTTGTAGCCCCGTCAGTACGTAGTTCATGAGGCGTTGGAATGTGGCAGGCGCTCCCTTGAGTCCGAATGGCATTCGCTTGAATTCGTAATGCCCGTAATTTGTGCTAAATGCGGTTTTGGGTTGATCCTGGGGATCGACTAGTACTTGATGATAACCGCTAGCAAGATCAAGGGTAGTAAAGTATCTGGAATGTCCCAATTGGTCCAGGATGTCTTCGATCCTTGGGAGTGGGTAGGCGTCGCCAATCGTCTTATCGTTGACCTTGCGAAAATCTACTACTACTCTCCACCTTTTCTTGCCGTCTGGTCCGGCCTTTTTCGGGACCACCAGCAATGGAGAGTTCCAGGGGCTCTTACTTCTTTGGATTATGTCGTTCTCGAGCATTTCTTCTATTTGCTCGTTAATAACTTCCCGCTGAGTTTCCGGCAGTCGATACATTTTCTGATTAATTGGCGCTTGGCCGGGAAGCACTGGTATCTCGTGCATAATTGCATCTGTGTGCGATAACTTGTCCCCTTTTAGATGAAATATGTCGTTGTATTCGTGACATATTTCTAAAATTTCCTTCTTTTCATTTTTATCGAGAATTGGGCTTAGGTTGAGCTCATCCTCTAACCTAGCCAGACGTTCTTTAGAAATCTGGGCCTCTCGGTCTACTTTGCGTGTCTCTCGGAGGTGTAGTAGGGTGGCCTGGATACCTTTGTCTTTGGTTCCTTTTGCCTGTGTCCCTGACTTTAATTCGTGTATTGGGGTTTGAGTTTCCATTCGCTCTTCTTCGGGCGACTTTCCCAGGTACCCGCAATCACCGTTTTTTGATTTTCTTTCATTTTCTATGAGTTGCTTTTTGGGGATGATATTTTTTGTGGTAGTTTTCGTTATTATTTTGCCTTGGTATGCTCGTTCAGAATTTTGCTTTTGGTTTTGACTGAGGGATAACGATCCTATCGTGTAGTTTTTCGCTGGAGTCAGTTTTAACTGTAATCTGGTCAGCACTACTGAATGAGTATTTGCATTTAAGACGCTGATGATTGTCTCCGTTTGTTTTGAAGGTAATAAACTATTCGCAAGGAAGACTCCATCGCTTATTTCTTGCGACATGCAGAGCATTTCTTCCTGCAATTTCACCGGAACCTTGATCATCATTCTTGTGCGCGCAGGTATGCGTACGGGTGTTTTTAGAATTACCCTTTGCTGCCTGTATTCCGTCGCATTGGAAGCATCGCATGCAGCATCCACTTCGATAACTGCTTTCGGGTCACTACAGGTCTTTGCCTTCTCTATGGGACTTTGCCTGTTTTCTTGTGCCCTTGCCACTTCCTCGAATGTATTTGACTGGGTTTCCGAAGAATTTTTGAGTGTAATCGCGAATTCTTTGGGGTTGATTTCCGTGCGAGGAAATCGGAGTTTTTTATTTGGTCCTTCAACATTGCAATATTCTGATAAGAAGTCGTTTCCTAAGAGTCCATCGTAAGAGAGATTGGGCATATTTTTTGCAACTTGGAAGTTGCAGGGTATTTCGTTTTTATTGATTACGAACTTCCCTCTGCAAGTTCCCAATGTTCTACCTTTGCCGAAAGGCGTTTCGAGCGTAACTTGGTGTCTTCGGTTAATGGATTTTGTATTTTTCAGTGATTTTTCTTTAATTATGCTAACCTCAGCGCCGGTATCCACTATTAATTTTGTTTGGCCGTTTAGGCCAATATCAAGTGGGAGTTCCACAATGGGGATACCATTATTAGGCGGCTGGGTAGACCCTTTATCGTTTGCTTTTTGATTTAGAGTCGATCCTGGGAGTTTCGGGCCGACTGAGTTTCGTTTCCCGAATTCTGATTCTCCCAAGCTTTCTTGTGCTGGCAGGTCGACAAGTCATGCCCCTGTCGCCCGCAGAAATTGCAATTTAACCGCACGTTATAAGCTCTGCGGCTTCCACTTTGATCATTTTGATTGTTTTGATTCGTTAAATTTCTTGCACCTCGCGTTGCGGGGGTAGGTGCTGCAGCTCTGTTATTTCTACATTCTCGCACGTCATGGCCATATCTTTTGCAATTATCACATAAGGGTGTATTTTTGCGCTTTATGCAATCTGAATATGTATGTCCGCGTTTATTGCAGTAGCTACAGGTAGTGTTAGCTAAAACATTTTCAGTTCGATCAGCGGGTTTGTGTGATTTGAAATCCTGCCGTGGCGGAACGGTTTTCTGTTTAGCGAAGGGGTTACGCACCCAAGTTTGTCCGCGTGGGTTTGTGTATCTTTCTTCATTATTCGCTGGCTGCCTTAATTCGTTCCCTGTTGATTGGTATCCTGGCATTGTTTGCCGGAACTGTGTGTTTTGTAGGGCGAAAACTCCTTGTTGGAGTTTTTCCATGTCTAATGCTTTTTGCGCCAGGCTGTCGAAAGTTCCCTCAGAGACCGTTAGTAGGTATTGACACACATGAGGATTATTTACCCCTCCCCGCAGAGCGTTTTTCGCGAACTCTTCTACCTGTGATTTTACCGCCGTTGCCCCTTCTTTTACATATTTTGTGTCAGTGATTTCTTCACAAAGCCGGAGCATTTTTCTTAATCGTGTGATGAATTCGGTCAGTTCCTCAAAGGGTAACTGATGCGCGGATATTAGCTGCGCTATCAGTTCCGGATAATTTGCACGGGGGAGGAAAGTGCGGTTGAGTTTCTCCTCAATGTCTTTGATTGTCGTGGGTAATTCATTCGCGAAGAGTCCGTATGCTTCCCCCCGGAGTCGGGTGAGGAATACGCGATATAAAAAGGGTTGTTCCTCCTCTGAGAGGCAATTAAAGGCTTGCTTACAGCAACCCAGAAACATGGGGAGCTCTTGGCTCATGTGGGACCCTGGTATACCTGAAAATATAGGTACCATTCGGGTGACTAATTCTGCTACGCTATTGTGTGTGGCCATTTCTATGCTATTTGTTGACGTGGAGGAGGTAGAGGTAAAACTCGAATCGTGTGATCGGTCTGAGCTCGAAAAGGATGCGTTTAACCAGTCGAGTATTATTTCGGCTGCGGAACGTTCCTGGGGGTCTACTTTAGACTGATTTAGGCTTTGGTTCAGATATTGTTCCACCCGGGATTTGTCTGAGTTGTCTCCCTCAGCGTTAGGCGTGCGTGGATCACTCTCAAGATTAAGCAATGCCTCACGGAGAAGCAGAGTTTCTTCTTTCAATTTTTTTATTTTCTCCTGCCGTAATTTACGAGTTTGTTCGGTTTGCTTGTCTAGATGATCGCACTGCTGTACAGTGATTTTTCCTGTCCGTTGGGTTTTCTCGACAACTTTAGCCAAATAACTCTCTAAACTCGTTGCCGCAGTTGTGTTGTGGTATACTAAACCACTTCGTAGGACTATTCCCTCGTTACTTGACGGTTGATTGTTGTCTTTTTCGTCCTGAGGTTGGAGTCCTGCCGTTTCCTTGGACATTCACTAGGGTTGAGATCTTCGCCTGAATGGGTTTAGTTTGTTCTGTTTTGAGAAAAACAGATTGAAGCGCCGAATTATGTTTTACTCTTGTTCAATTATATTTGTCGAAGTTGTTTATTTCGCTGTGCACGGTGTGTAATTATTCCGTCGTTGACATGCAGGGAATTTTGAACCGTGCGAGGTTCCCTGATTGCAGAATCAAGGTTTTTCAAGCTCTTAAAGTCTCTAACCTGGCTTCCTTGATCCTACCGGCTGCGCCAAAAATGTTATGGTCTTCCCTAGCTTTGGATACGACGGATAAGTTGGTGTGCAGGAGAGGATCGGTAATCTATCAGACAGCGGAGAGATACACTAGGTTCTTGTACCTAGTGCGTTCGTTGAGCGCAAATCTGGTTCTTGTACCAGGATGCGAAGACAAAGGGTGTGATGCGGAGGACACCCCTGGGTGTATGCCCCGATGGTAATAAATCGATGGGCCGCTGGGATAGCGGGCTTGAGGGATGAAACCCTGCCGCGTTGTTCGCTGGCTTGGGTGTAGGCAATGCTGGCCGCGGCAGAGCTGCGAGCCGTGGATAATTTTGGTTGGGCGGAGCAGCGT
The DNA here is from genome assembly GCA_963082835.1 of Leptogaster cylindrica. Classification (NCBI taxonomy): domain Eukaryota; kingdom Metazoa; phylum Arthropoda; class Insecta; order Diptera; family Asilidae; genus Leptogaster; species Leptogaster cylindrica. The sequence continues at coordinate 19,880,835 of OY720107.1, forward strand.
CTAGCGCCTTAACTCCTGAGGAGGATTTGGAGCAGCGAGGATTCGCTTTAACTCCGGGGATCGCTTGGAGCAGCACGAATGCAGAACTCCAGGGTAAAGGGTTGAAATTACCTCACTTCAATTCACAACCGCCGTATTACTCTTCACAATAATTCGCTATTTATTTCACTAGTTAAGCCGATACAAAACTTGTTCTTGACTACTACTTGACTTCTAACAAACTTCGAGACCCCAATCGGGCAGAGTTTCCACTAGCTCTTTCTAACAATACTGAACATTTATTCTAGGGTGACAATTACTTTTATACATTTTAATTTGTACAAAGCTCTCCCTACTCTTTTTCAATAATTGATTAATTGCTATTATTGGTAAGGTACAATGTACTTTTTACCTAACCCCTGAAATAGCAATACATTCCCTAAGGAATGCTAACGCTTGCGCAATTCCGCTGACTTGCTTAATTGGAACGCAAAAGGCAATCACCTTCCAATAGTGCACGTACCATCAATAGGTTTTTTAATTTTATTTTACTTATTAATTGCAATTTGCTAAATTGCTTTTATTGTTTACCGCGATGGGGTCAATCCATACCCGATATATTGATATGGTTATTTATGCTGACTCCCATCATTTTGCGTTTATGACAATTTTCTTGACGGCCCAGTTACTTGCGCTTCTCGCATTCTTTTTTTACTTCGAGCAACGTGACTCGCTACCGTGTTGTTTTCTTCTTTTTATGCGAGCGCTTATCGTAACTGGCCCAAGCATATATTTAATTGTCATGGCTCGACCTTGTATTGCTATGTACAATTTTGTTTACATTTCTTGCCCTAGGTCGTTAGCCATTGCTTACGCTTTTTGCGGTGGTATGTATTATGCGTTTGCACTTTTGGAGTTAATTGCTCTTTGTTTACAATTAACTTCTAATTTGGTCGAATTGATCATAACATTCCTCCCCTCTTTTGAAAACGAGGAGGCTTGTAAAAGTTTTATTAAACTAATACATTCGTCCTTCGAGGATGCAACATTGCAATCTGACATCTGTACCTTCTGTCTCTTCAAACATTTACATCCAACATCACAGTTCAACGCGGTAGAAATAGATACTATAGGAAGCAAGGTTGATGGACATGCAGCTGCCATGGCAAAAAAACATAACCAGGAACAACATGCACTGAACGGAAACGGATCCGAACGACATGAGTATGTTGCAAAAAAAATAGCCCAGATGTGGGATGATGAGGCAATAGAAGAAATTATCGACTCAAGTGCTCATATCCAGTATGACAAAACTAGTAGGGAAATGGAAGTATATAGCATGTTACTACGTGATAACAGAGTGCGAACCTATGTTGACAATAGTGGAACTGTCCATCAACTTATGGGGAAACTCACTGACATCTTTGACTATGAGACTTTATCACAACATCATCCTGTTCTCAAGGAAGAAGCTGTATTGGACGAAGAAGCTTTCAACGCATATGTAGCTGCTCATAAGGACAAAGAAGGAGCAACAATGTATTCAGCTACTTTCGCAAAAGCTCAGCTTGTGCAAAGGCAGAAGAACGTGCTGAGCATTCTACAGTCCCAGATTAGTACACCGGCTGGCAAAGTTTCGGCTTTTACTTCTTCTGAGTTTTGGGGCACGATACCCAAAGTAGGAGAACTCGTAAGTAACAGTGCTAAATGGATTGGCGTTACACAATCCCCTTCGTTTTCACATGGAGAAATGACACTTACGGCAGAAGGAACAACTGCAATGGCATCTATCAGCAAGGGAGATAGCTCTGACCTAATAATTAACGACGCAAGATCCTACAACATCTGGACACACATAGCAGGAACTCCTTTAGTGGCTGGAGCTGTAATAACTGGAGCAGGTGGTGAAAAGCATGATTGGAGATCACTTGGAATAAAGGCTAGCCTATACCATATGCAGAATTCTGATACATGGACTGAACCTGCTGGGCATAATATGAGCTTTTCAAAAAGTGCCATACGTTACACAGCTAAAACCTCATCTTCTGGAGCCTCACCATATAGATATATTTGTTTAGACATGTCAGCACTCTCAAATCACATAAGATATCATAACGCAATTGCTGTAAATACCGGTACGGCAGACAACCCTTTCATTGAAATGTGGAGGTTGAACGACCACAAAAACCAGTTGATAGTCCTTGATGACCGAGGATCAAACAATCCAATTTCTGTAGCTCTTTGGGTACTGGTCCATCTCAGATACCCACTGTACGAAACTTATGATGCATTCGAAATAGCAACACACGGTGGATTTAATGCCAACGGGACCGAAAAACCTATTGTCTCTAGCATTAATATCTACAGAAGAACAGCTTCACTAATCGATATGCCATCGGAAGCTACAGACATTGTGTTTCTTACAACTGATAAAGCAATGCGAAATGTTAACATAGCAGGAACAGACATTGAGGTACATACAGGAACACGATTTTACAACGACCCAGGTACTATACAGGCTGAGAACGGCCAAGCTTTGATAAATAATGTTATTAACGTTGTTTCGAAGTTTAAAGGAAAACTTTACGTCCAGCAGTTCAGGGTTCGAGTGCTGGCATGGGAGGTGGGCTTTTTTTCTCTTCTATGTGTTCATTCCTAATCAGAGTAACGAGATTTTTGTCTCGTTACATCCCCCCCTTACTACGGGCAGATCGCCTTCGATCTTTTTCAACTTTCTAGCGAGATTAAAATGCAAAACACTATACAATCGGATAAATTCATAATGGAGTCTTGCAATGACGGTGTTCCGTCGCTTTTAATTAGTCTAAGCTAGAAATAGGTATAATTTTGTCAACCATATTGGCCACCCTAAAACCAAAAAACTATGTCAGCTAGTAGGAGTAGGTAGAAGATTCGCTCTCTTTGAATAAAGATCTTGTCGAGAGCAGTCGTGCATTTCATTTAGTCGTCGTTTTCATCAAAAGGCTCCAAAAAACCTTGAAGCCTCAACATTTGGCGACCGTGACAGGACTCTTCCTCCAGTCTTATTCATCGTTGTCGAAAATCGCTGAGAAATCACCACAAGATCCGAGAAAATTCCGTCGCACGTTGGAGTTGGAATCGCCATTTCCATCGAGCCCTGTTTTCGTCGTTGGATTCATCAATAAGAATCTAGTGAAATCATCCTGGGATTAATTTCACCCGAAAGGAAAATTGCCGAGAATATATTTTGTTGATGTGCAAGTTCAGATGGCAGCGGGTTACGGCTCTCCATCAACATTTTCGGCAACGATGGGCCAAGGAATACCTGAGTCAATTGCAGAACCGAAGCAAATGGACCGCCAGCAGCCCAAACATTCAACCGGGAACGTTGGTCCTGATTCATCAAGATGGCATTCCATCCTATAATTGGAAACTAGGTCGCATCCTCGAAAGCGTGCGAGGACCCGATGGCAAGGTACGAGTGGTTAAAATTCAAACTCCTGACGGTGTCATTCAGCGTGTGATTCAGAAGATCGCCCCGCTTCCCGAAGAGTGAAGTTGAAACTGTTTGCAACCCTTTCAAGGGTGGCGGGATGTTCCGTCGCTTTTAATTAGTCTAAGCTAGAAATAGGTATAATTTTGTCAACCATATTGGCCACCCTAAAACAAAAACTATGTCAGCTAGTAGGAGTAGGTAGAAGATTCGCCCTCTTTGAATAAAGATCTTGTCGAGAGCAGTCGTGCATTTCATTTAGTCGTCGTTTTCATCAAAAGGCTCCAAAAAACCTTGAAGCCTCAACAGACGGAAAAAGGGCGTTGAGCAAAGATCATGAACTTGCCTTTTCTTTAACTAAAACTTAAGTTCAAGAGACAACCAATGACGACCATCGCTATAATTTGAACCCGGCTTACGAAAACGACTTTAAGATTTTGAAAAACTACATTAGAAAAATAAGGTCCCATCTCGAAATGATTGGAGATCGGACCCCAAGGTCTTACATTTACAACATGATGCTAAAAGTTGTTCTGGCTGATCATGTATCTATCGCGACACTGCAATCTCGATACCAGCTGTGTCCCGCAAAAGCAATAGATTTGATAAACGCACAGGACGACTGTAGCATTGAATGTGAAGACCCTATTATTGATAGGGAAAAGGTCTATAAGAACATCAAGGAAAAATACCCTACTATAACTGATGAGCAAATCTCTGGAATACTTGTTAGAAGAACAGACAAGGACCCACTCATCATAGAAATAATAGACCAACTTTACTCAGACGCAAAAAAACAGGGTAGAACGTAAAGGCGAAAACTCTTTTTATGAATCCGTCAGTACCGTCGAAACCATGCAGCCACAAACTGTCATTTTTAAAAACGTAGTAAAGAGAACCAATACCAGTGGAATATTACCTGGAAACTCGAAAATAAAAGAAACGAAAGCCATTATCCAAGTACCAATCATGGATGAAGAAAACGAGCAAAGAAGAACAACTGAACTCGACCGAAGTTCGTACAACGGCGATATTCCTCAGCACATTGAAAGGTTAAAGGACATCTCCTCTATTTCGCCAGACAAACTTGACAACGACCAGCTTATTCAAAGGTCTGTGCAGTATGCAACTCTAGTTGCCTTTATAGATTATAAGAGAGACCAATCTGCCCTTGAAAAACTAAGTCAGGACACAATGTGTTCTGAAAACAACAAAGACATGGTGTTCACCAGGACAGACAGTACCATAGAATCTTATAAGAAGAGAACTTACGATATGACAGCTAGGGCAATGCTTATAGCAAAAAATATATCATCACATCCCCATAGGATTATCGGGTTCTTTACAGTTAGGGACAACAACAAGGTGTGGAAGAAGGCGGTCGCAAAACAAATTGTTGAAATTTGGAATAACAACACTACCGCAAGAAAATTTTCTAGACCAGTCAATGTGAGCTCAAAACAACGTATTCAACAAGAGCAATGGGCTAAACATCTCGCCTATATGTATCTAAATATTACAAACGGAACCGAAGTAAATAATAATCCAGCAGAAGAGCTTCAAAAAGGCAAAAATGCTAGGATAAACATTCAAAGAAATGTAGAAGAAATGAAAGTTAATGATGTTCAGGCTTGTAAAAGTTTTATTAAACTAATACATTCGTCCTTCGAGGATGCAACATTGCAATCTGACATCTGTACCTTCTGTCTCTTCAAACATTTACATCCAACATCACAGTTCAACGCGGTAGAAATAGATACTATAGGAAGCAAGGTTGATGGACATGCAGCTGCCATGGCAAAAAAACATAACCAGGAACAACATGCACTGAACGGAAACGGATCCGAACGACATGAGTATGTTGCAAAAAAAATAACCCAGATGTGGGATGATGAGGCAATAGAAGAAATTATCGACTCAAGTGCTCATATCCAGTATGACAAAACTAGTAGGGAAATCGAAGTATATAGCATGTTACTACGTGATAACAGAGTGCGAACCTATGTTGACAATAGTGGAACTGTCCATCAACTTATGGGGAAACTCACTGACATCTTTGACTATGAGACTTTATCACAACATCATCCTGTTCTCAAGGAAGAAGCTGTATTGGACGAAGAAGCTTTCAACGCATATGTAGCTGCTCATAAGGACAAAGAAGGAGCAACAATGTATTCAGCTACTTTCGCAAAAGCTCAGCTTGTGCAAAGGCAGAAGAACGTGCTGAGCATTCTACAGTCCCAGATTAGTACACCAGCTGGCAAAGTTTCGGCTTTTACTTCTTCTGAGTTTTGGGGCACGATACCCAAAGTAGGAGAACTCGTAAGTAACAGTGCTAAATGGATTGGCGTTACACAATCCCCTTCGTTTTCACATGGAGAAATGACACTTACGGCAGAAGGAACAACTGCAATGGCATCTATCAGCAAGGGAGATAGCTCTGACCTAATAATTAACGACGCAAGATCCTACAACATCTGGACACACATAGCAGGAACTCCTTTAGTGGCTGGAGCTGTAATAACTGGAGCAGGTGGTGAAAAGCATGATTGGAGATCACTTGGAATAAAGGCTAGCCTATACCATATGCAGAATTCTGATACATGGACTGAACCTGCTGGGCATAATATGAGCTTTTCAAAAAGTGCCATACGTTACACAGCTAAAACCTCATCTTCTGGAGCCTCACCATATAGATATATTTGTTTAGACATGTCAGCACTCTCAAATCACATAAGATATCATAACGCAATTGCTGTAAATACCGGTACGGCAGACAACCCTTTCATTGAAATGTGGAGGTTGAACGACCACAAAAACCAGTTGATAGTCCTTGATGACCGAGGATCAAACAATCCAATTTCTGTAGCTCTTTGGGTACTGGTCCATCTCAGATACCCACTGTACGAAACTTATGATGCATTCGAAATAGCAACACACGGTGGATTTAATGCCAACGGGACCGAAAAACCTATTGTCTCTAGCATTAATATCTACAGAAGAACAGCTTCACTAATCGATATGCCATCGGAAGCTACAGACATTGTGTTTCTTACAACTGATAAAGCAATGCGAAATGTTAACATAGCAGGAACAGACATTGAGGTACATACAGGAACACGATTTTACAACGACCCAGGTACTATACAGGCTGAGAACGGCCAAGCTTTGATAAATAATGTTATTAACGTTGTTTCGAAGTTTAAAGGAAAACTTTACGTCCAGCAGTTCAGGGTTCGAGTGCTGGCATGGGAGGTGGGCTTTTTTTCTCTTCTATGTGTTCATTCCTAATCAGAGTAACGAGATTTTTGTCTCGTTACATCCCCCCCTTACTACGGGCAGATCGCCTTCGATCTTTTTCAACTTTCTAGCGAGATTAAAATGCAAAACACTATACAATCGGATAAATTCATAATGGAGTCTTGCAATGACGGAAAAAGGGCGTTGAGCAAAGATCATGAACTTGCCTTTTCTTTAACTAAAACTTAAGTTCAAGAGACAACCAATGACGACCATCGCTATAATTTGAACCCGGCTTACGAAAACGACTTTAAGATTTTGAAAAACTACATTAGAAAAATAAGGTCCCATCTCGAAATGATTGGAGATCGGACCCCAAGGTCTTACATTTACAACATGATGCTAAAAGTTGTTCTGGCTGATCATGTATCTATCGCGACACTGCAATCTCGATACCAGCTGTGTCCCGCAAAAGCAATAGATTTGATAAACGCACAGGACGACTGTAGCATTGAATGTGAAGACCCTATTATTGATAGGGAAAAGGTCTATAAGAACATCAAGGAAAAATACCCTACTATAACTGATGAGCAAATCTCTGGAATACTTGTTAGAAGAACAGACAAGGACCCACTCATCATAGAAATAATAGACCAACTTTACTCAGACGCAAAAAAACAGGGTAGAACGTAAAGGCGAAAACTCTTTTTATGAATCCGTCAGTACCGTCGAAACCATGCAGCCACAAACTGTCATTTTTAAAAACGTAGTAAAGAGAACCAATACCAGTGGAATATTACCTGGAAACTCGAAAATAAAAGAAACGAAAGCCATTATCCAAGTACCAATCATGGATGAAGAAAACGAGCAAAGAAGAACAACTGAACTCGACCGAAGTTCGTACAACGGCGATATTCCTCAGCACATTGAAAGGTTAAAGGACATCTCCTCTATTTCGCCAGACAAACTTGACAACGACCAGCTTATTCAAAGGTCTGTGCAGTATGCAACTCTAGTTGCCTTTATAGATTATAAGAGAGACCAATCTGCCCTTGAAAAACTAAGTCAGGACACAATGTGTTCTGAAAACAACAAAGACATGGTGTTCACCAGGACAGACAGTACCATAGAATCTTATAAGAAGAGAACTTACGATATGACAGCTAGGGCAATGCTTATAGCAAAAAATATATCATCACATCCCCATAGGATTATCGGGTTCTTTACAGTTAGGGACAACAACAAGGTGTGGAAGAAGGCGGTCGCAAAACAAATTGTTGAAATTTGGAATAACAACACTACCGCAAGAAAATTTTCTAGACCAGTCAATGTGAGCTCAAAACAACGTATTCAACAAGAGCAATGGGCTAAACATCTCGCCTATATGTATCTAAATATTACAAACGGAACCGAAGTAAATAATAATCCAGCAGAAGAGCTTCAAAAAGGCAAAAATGCTAGGATAAACATTCAAAGAAATGTAGAAGAAATGAAAGTTAATGATGTTCAGGCTTGTAAAAGTTTTATTAAACTAATACATTCGTCCTTCGAGGATGCAACATTGCAATCTGACATCTGTACCTTCTGTCTCTTCAAACATTTACATCCAACATCACAGTTCAACGCGGTAGAAATAGATACTATAGGAAGCAAGGTTGATGGACATGCAGCTGCCATGGCAAAAAAACATAACCAGGAACAACATGCACTGAACGGAAACGGATCCGAACGACATGAGTATGTTGCAAAAAAAATAACCCAGATGTGGGATGATGAGGCAATAGAAGAAATTATCGACTCAAGTGCTCATATCCAGTATGACAAAACTAGTAGGGAAATCGAAGTATATAGCATGTTACTACGTGATAACAGAGTGCGAACCTATGTTGACAATAGTGGAACTGTCCATCAACTTATGGGGAAACTCACTGACATCTTTGACTATGAGACTTTATCACAACATCATCCTGTTCTCAAGGAAGAAGCTGTATTGGACGAAGAAGCTTTCAACGCATATGTAGCTGCTCATAAGGACAAAGAAGGAGCAACAATGTATTCAGCTACTTTCGCAAAAGCTCAGCTTGTGCAAAGGCAGAAGAACGTGCTGAGCATTCTACAGTCCCAGATTAGTACACCAGCTGGCAAAGTTTCGGCTTTTACTTCTTCTGAGTTTTGGGGCACGATACCCAAAGTAGGAGAACTCGTAAGTAACAGTGCTAAATGGATTGGCGTTACACAATCCCCTTCGTTTTCACATGGAGAAATGACACTTACGGCAGAAGGAACAACTGCAATGGCATCTATCAGCAAGGGAGATAGCTCTGACCTAATAATTAACGACGCAAGATCCTACAACATCTGGACACACATAGCAGGAACTCCTTTAGTGGCTGGAGCTGTAATAACTGGAGCAGGTGGTGAAAAGCATGATTGGAGATCACTTGGAATAAAGGCTAGCCTATACCATATGCAGAATTCTGATACATGGACTGAACCTGCTGGGCATAATATGAGCTTTTCAAAAAGTGCCATACGTTACACAGCTAAAACCTCATCTTCTGGAGCCTCACCATATAGATATATTTGTTTAGACATGTCAGCACTCTCAAATCACATAAGATATCATAACGCAATTGCTGTAAATACCGGTACGGCAGACAACCCTTTCATTGAAATGTGGAGGTTGAACGACCACAAAAACCAGTTGATAGTCCTTGATGACCGAGGATCAAACAATCCAATTTCTGTACCTCTTTGGGTACTGGTCCATCTCAGATACCCACTGTACGAAACTTATGATGCATTCGAAATAGCAACACACGGTGGATTTAATGCCAACGGGACCGAAAAACCTATTGTCTCTAGCATTAATATCTACAGAAGAACAGCTTCACTAATCGATATGCCATCGGAAGCTACAGACATTGTGTTTCTTACAACTGATAAAGCAATGCGAAATGTTAACATAGCAGGAACAGACATTGAGGTACATACAGGAACACGATTTTACAACGACCCAGGTACTATACAGGCTGAGAACGGCCAAGCTTTGATAAATAATGTTATTAACGTTGTTTCGAAGTTTAAAGGAAAACTTTACGTCCAGCAGTTCAGGGTTCGAGTGCTGGCATGGGAGGTGGGCTTTTTTTCTCTTCTATGTGTTCATTCCTAATCAGAGTAACGAGATTTTTGTCTCGTTACATCCCCCCCTTACTACGGGCAGATCGCCTTCGATCTTTTTCAACTTTCTAGCGAGATTAAAATGCAAAACACTATACAATCGGATAAATTCATAATGGAGTCTTGCAATGACGGAAAAAGGGCGTTGAGCAAAGATCATGAACTTGCCTTTTCTTTAACTAAAACTTAAGTTCAAGAGACAACCAATGACGACCATCGCTATAATTTGAACCCGGCTTACGAAAACGACTTTAAGATTTTGAAAAACTACATTAGAAAAATAAGGTCCCATCTCGAAATGATTGGAGATCGGACCCCAAGGTCTTACATTTACAACATGATGCTAAAAGTTGTTCTGGCTGATCATGTATCTATCGCGACACTGCAATCTCGATACCAGCTGTGTCCCGCAAAAGCAATAGATTTGATAAACGCACAGGACGACTGTAGCATTGAATGTGAAGACCCTATTATTGATAGGGAAAAGGTCTATAAGAACATCAAGGAAAAATACCCTACTATAACTGATGAGCAAATCTCTGGAATACTTGTTAGAAGAACAGACAAGGACCCACTCATCATAGAAATAATAGACCAACTTTACTCAGACGCAAAAAAACAGGGTAGAACGTAAAGGCGAAAACTCTTTTTATGAATCCGTCAGTACCGTCGAAACCATGCAGCCACAAACTGTCATTTTTAAAAACGTAGTAAAGAGAACCAATACCAGTGGAATATTACCTGGAAACTCGAAAATAAAAGAAACGAAAGCCATTATCCAAGTACCAATCATGGATGAAGAAAACGAGCAAAGAAGAACAACTGAACTCGACCGAAGTTCGTACAACGGCGATATTCCTCAGCACATTGAAAGGTTAAAGGACATCTCCTCTATTTCGCCAGACAAACTTGACAACGACCAGCTTATTCAAAGGTCTGTGCAGTATGCAACTCTAGTTGCCTTTATAGATTATAAGAGAGACCAATCTGCCCTTGAAAAACTAAGTCAGGACACAATGTGTTCTGAAAACAACAAAGACATGGTGTTCACCAGGACAGACAGTACCATAGGATCTTATAAGAAGAGAACTTACGATATGACAGCTAGGGCAATGCTTATAGCAAAAAATATATCATCACATCCCCATAGGATTATCGGGTTCTTTACAGTTAGGAACAACAACAAGGTGTGGAAGAAGGCGGTCGCAAAACAAATTGTTGAAATTTGGAATAACAACACTACCGCAAGAAAATTTTCTAGACCAGTCAATGTGAGCTCAAAACAACGTATTCAACAAGAGCAATGGGCTAAACATCTCGCCTATATGTATCTAAATATTACAAACGGAACCGAAGTAAATAATAATCCAGCAGAAGAGCTTCAAAAAGGCAAAAATGCTAGGATAAACATTCAAAGAAATGTAAAAGAAATGAAAGTTAATGATGTTCAGGCTTGTAAAAGTTTTATTAAACTAATACATTCGTCCTTCGAGGATGCAACATTGCAATCTGACATCTGTACCTTCTGTCTCTTCAAACATTTACATCCAACATCACAGTTCAACGCGGTAGAAATAGATACTATAGGAAGCAAGGTTGATGGACATGCAGCTGCCATGGCAAAAAAACATAACCAGGAACAACATGCACTGAACGGAAACGGATCCGAACGACATGAGTATGTTGCAAAAAAATAGCCCAGATGTGGGATGATGAGGCAATAGAAAAAATTATCGACTCAAGTGCTCATATCCAGTATGACAAAACTAGTAGGGAAATCGAAGTATATAGCATGTTACTACGTGATAACAGAGTGCGAACCTATGTTGACAATAGTGGAACTGTCCATCAACTTATGGGGAAACTCACTGACATCTTTGACTATGAGACTTTATCACAACATCATCCTGTTCTCAAGGAAGAAGCTGTATTGGACGAAGAAGCTTTCAACGCATATGTAGCTGCTCATAAGGACAAAGAAGGAGCAACAATGTATTCAGCTACTTTCGCAAAAGCTCAGCTTGTGCAAAGGCAGAAGAACGTGCTGAGCATTCTACAGTCCCAGATTAGTACACCGGCTGGCAAAGTTTCGGCTTTTACTTCTTCTGAGTTTTGGGGCACGATACCCAAAGTAGGAGAACTCGTAAGTAACAGTGCTAAATGGATTGGCGTTACACAATCCCCTTCGTTTTCACATGGAGAAATGACACTTACGGCAGAAGGAACAACTGCAATGGCATCTATCAGCAAGGGAGATAGCTCTGACCTAATAATTAACGACGCAAGATCCTACAACATCGGGACACACATAGCAGGAACTCCTTTAGTGGCTGGAGCTGTAATAACTGGAGCAGGTGGTGAAAAGCATGATTGGAGATCACTTGGAATAAAGGCTAGCCTATACCATATGCAGAATTCTGATACATGGACTGAACCTGCTGGGCATAATATGAGCTTTTCAAAAAGTGCCATACGTTACACAGCTAAAACCTCATCTTCAGGAGCCTCACCATATAGATATATTTGTTTAGACATGTCAGCACTCTCAAATCACATAAGATATCATAACGCAATTGCTGTAAATACCGGTACGGCAGACAACCCTTTCATTGAAATGTGGAGGTTGAACGACCACAAAAACCAGTCGATAGTCCTTGATGACCGAGGATCAAACAATCCAATTTCTGTAGCTCTTTGGGTACTGGTCCATCTCAGATACCCACTGTACGAAACTTATGATGCATTCGAAATAGCAACACACGGTGGATTTAATGCCAACGGGACCAAAAACCTATTGTCTCTAGCATTAATATCTACAGAAGAACAGCTTCACTAATCGATATGCCATCGGAAGCTACAGACATTGTGTTTCTTACAACTGATAAAGCAATGCGAAATGTTAACATAGCAGGAACAGACATTGAGGTACATACAGGAACACGATTTTACAACGACCCAGGTACTATACAGGCTGAGAACGGCCAAGCTTTGATAAATAATGTTATTAACGTTGTTTCGAAGTTTAAAGGAAAACTTTACGTCCAGCAGTTCAGGGTTCGAGTGCTGGCATGGGAGGTGGGCTTTTTTTCTCTTCTATGTGTTCATTCCTAATCAGAGTAACGAGATTTTTGTCTCGTTACATCCCCCCCTCCCCCTCCTCCCACCCTACTTCGGGCAGATCGCCTTCGATCTTTTTCAACTTTCTAACGAGATTAAAATGCAAAACACTATACAATCGGATAAATTCATAATGGAGTCTTGCAATGACGGAAAAAGGGCGTTGAGCAAAGGTCATGAACTTGCCTTTTCTTTAACTAAAACTAAAGTTCAAGAGACAACCAATGACGACCATCGCTATAATTTGAACCCGGCTTACGAAAACGACTTTAAGATTTTGAAAAACTACATTAGAAAAATAAGGTCCCATCTCGAAATGATTGGAGATCGGACCCCAAGGTCTTACATTTACAACATGATGCTAAAAGTTGTTCTGGCTGATCATGTATCTATCGCGACACTGCAATCTCGATACCAGCTGTGTCCCGCAAAAGCAATAGATTTGATAAACGCACAGGACGACTGTAGCATTGAATGTGAAGACCCTATTATTGATAGGGAAAAGGTCTACAAGAAAATCAAGGAAAAATACCCTACTATAACTGATGAGCAAATCTCTGGAATACTTGTTAGAAGAACAGACAAGGACCCACTCATCATAGAAATAATAGACCAACTTTACTCAGACGCAAAAAACAGGGTAGAACGTAAAGGCGAAAACTCTTTTTATGAATCCGTCAGTACCGTCGAAACCATGCAGCCACAAACTGTCATTTTTAAAAACGTGGTAAAGAGAACCAATACCAGTGGAATATTACCTGGAAACTCGAAAATAAAAGAAACGAAAGCCATTATCCAAGTACCAATCATGGATGAAGAAAACGAGCAAAGAAGAACAACTGAACTCGACCGAAGTTCGTACAACGGCGATATTCCTCAGCACATTGAGAGGTTAAAGGACATCTCCTCTATTTCGCCAGACAAACTTGACAACGACCAGCTTATTCAAAGGTCTGTGCAGTATGCAACTCTAGTTGCCTTTATAGATTATAAGAGAGACCAATCTGCCCTTGAAAAACTAAGTCAGGACACAATGTGTTCTGAAAACAACAAAGACATGGTGTTCACCAGGACAGACAGTACCATAGGATCTTATAAGAAGAGAACTTACGATATGACAGCTAGGGCAATGCTTATAGCAAAAAATATATCATCACATCCCCATAGGATTATCGGGTTCTTTACAGTTAGGAACAACAACAAGGTGTGGAAGAAGGCGGTCGCAAAACAAATTGTTGAAATTTGGAATAACAACACTACCGCAAGAAAATTTTCTAGACCAGTCAATGTGAGCTCAAAACAACGTATTCAACAAGAGCAATGGGCTAAACATCTCGCCTATATGTATCTAAATATTACAAACGGAACCGAAGTAAATAATAATCCAGCAGAAGAGCTTCAAAAAGGCAAAAATGCTAGGATAAACATTCAAAGAAATGTAAAAGAAATGAAAGTTAATGATGTTCAGGCTTGTAAAAGTTTTATTAAACTAATACATTCGTCCTTCGAGGATGCAACATTGCAATCTGACATCTGTACCTTCTGTCTCTTCAAACATTTACATCCAACATCACAGTTCAACGCGGTAGAAATAGATACTATAGGAAGCAAGGTTGATGGACATGCAGCTGCCATGGCAAAAAAACATAACCAGGAACAACATGCACTGAACGGAAACGGATCCGAACGACATGAGTATGTTGCAAAAAAATAGCCCAGATGTGGGATGATGAGGCAATAGAAAAAATTATCGACTCAAGTGCTCATATCCAGTATGACAAAACTAGTAGGGAAATCGAAGTATATAGCATGTTACTACGTGATAACAGAGTGCGAACCTATGTTGACAATAGTGGAACTGTCCATCAACTTATGGGGAAACTCACTGACATCTTTGACTATGAGACTTTATCACAACATCATCCTGTTCTCAAGGAAGAAGCTGTATTGGACGAAGAAGCTTTCAACGCATATGTAGCTGCTCATAAGGACAAAGAAGGAGCAACAATGTATTCAGCTACTTTCGCAAAAGCTCAGCTTGTGCAAAGGCAGAAGAACGTGCTGAGCATTCTACAGTCCCAGATTAGTACACCGGCTGGCAAAGTTTCGGCTTTTACTTCTTCTGAGTTTTGGGGCACGATACCCAAAGTAGGAGAACTCGTAAGTAACAGTGCTAAATGGATTGGCGTTACACAATCCCCTTCGTTTTCACATGGAGAAATGACACTTACGGCAGAAGGAACAACTGCAATGGCATCTATCAGCAAGGGAGATAGCTCTGACCTAATAATTAACGACGCAAGATCCTACAACATCTGGACACACATAGCAGGAACTCCTTTAGTGGCTGGAGCTGTAATAACTGGAGCAGGTGGTGAAAAGCATGATTGGAGATCACTTGGAATAAAGGCTAGCCTATACCATATGCAGAATTCTGATACATGGACTGAACCTGCTGGGCATAATATGAGCTTTTCAAAAAGTGCCATACGTTACACAGCTAAAACCTCATCTTCTGGAGCCTCACCATATAGATATATTTGTTTAGACATGTCAGCACTCTCAAATCACATAAGATATCATAACGCAATTGCTGTAAATACCGGTACGGCAGACAACCCTTTCATTGAAATGTGGAGGTTGAACGACCACAAAAACCAGTTGATAGTCCTTGATGACCGAGGATCAAACAATCCAATTTCTGTAGCTCTTTGGGTACTGGTCCATCTCAGATACCCACTGTACGAAACTTATGATGCATTCGAAATAGCAACACACGGTGGATTTAATGCCAACGGGACCGAAAAACCTATTGTCTCTAGCATTAATATCTACAGAAGAACAGCTTCACTAATCGATATGCCATCGGAAGCTACAGACATTGTGTTTCTTACAACTGATAAAGCAATGCGAAATGTTAACATAGCAGGAACAGACATTGAGGTACATACAGGAACACGATTTTACAACGACCCAGGTACTATACAGGCTGAGAACGGCCAAGCTTTGATAAATAATGTTATTAACGTTGTTTCGAAGTTTAAAGGAAAACTTTACGTCCAGCAGTTCAGGGTTCGAGTGCTGGCATGGGAGGTGGGCTTTTTTTCTCTTCTATGTGTTCATTCCTAATCAGAGTAACGAGATTTTTGTCTCGTTACATCCCCCCCCTACTTCGGGCAGATCGCCTTCGATCTTTTTCAACTTTCTAGCGAGATTAAAATGCAAAACACTATACAATCGGATAAATTCATAATGGAGTCTTGCAATGACGGAAAAAGGGCGTTGAGCAAAGGTCATGAACTTGCCTTTTCTTTAACTAAAACTAAAGTTCAAGAGACAACCAATGACGACCATCGCTATAATTTGAACCCGGCTTACGAAAACGACTTTAAGATTTTGAAAAACTACATTAGAAAAATAAGGTCCCATCTCGAAATGATTGGAGATCGGACCCCAAGGTCTTACATTTACAACATGATGCTAAAAGTTGTTCTGGCTGATCATGTATCTATCGCGACACTGCAATCTCGATACCAGCTGTGTCCCGCAAAAGCAATAGATTTGATAAACGCACAGGACGACTGTAGCATTGAATGTGAAGACCCTATTATTGATAGGGAAAAGGTCTACAAGAACATTAAGGAAAAATACCCTACTATAACTGATGAGCAAATCTCTGGAATACTTGTTAGAAGAACAGACAAGGACCCACTCATCATAGAAATAATAGACCAACTTTACTCAGACGCAAAAAACAGGGTAGAAC
This sequence comes from Leptogaster cylindrica, assembly GCA_963082835.1. Taxonomy (NCBI): domain Eukaryota; kingdom Metazoa; phylum Arthropoda; class Insecta; order Diptera; family Asilidae; genus Leptogaster; species Leptogaster cylindrica. The sequence goes on from OY720107.1 coordinate 19,897,592, forward strand.
GTAAAGGCGAAACTCTTTTTATGAATCCGTCAGTACCGTCGAAACCATGCAGCCACAAACTGTCATTTTTAAAAACGTGGTAAAGAGAACCAATACCAGTGGAATATTACCTGGAAACTCGAAAATAAAAGAAACGAAAGCCATTATCCAAGTACCAATCATGGATGAAGAAAACGAGCAAAGAAGAACAACTGAACTCGACCGAAGTTCGTACAACGGCGATATTCCTCAGCACATTGAAAGGTTAAAGGACATCTCCTCTATTTCGCCAGACAAACTTGACAACGACCAGCTTATTCAAAGGTCTGTGCAGTATGCAACTCTAGTTGCCTTTATAGATTATAAGAGAGACCAATCTGCCCTTGAAAAACTAAGTCAGGACACAATGTGTTCTGAAAACAACAAAGACATGGTGTTCACCAGGACAGACAGTACCATAGGATCTTATAAGAAGAGAACTTACGATATGACAGCTAGGGCAATGCTTATAGCAAAAAATATATCATCACATCCCCATAGGATTATCGGGTTCTTTACAGTTAGGAACAACAACAAGGTGTGGAAGAAGGCGGTCGCAAAACAAATTGTTGAAATTTGGAATAACAACACTACCGCAAGAAAATTTTCTAGACCAGTCAATGTGAGCTCAAAACAACGTATTCAACAAGAGCAATGGGCTAAACATCTCGCCTATATGTATCTAAATATTACAAACGGAACCGAAGTAAATAATAATCCAGCAGAAGAGCTTCAAAAAGGCAAAAATGCTAGGATAAACATTCAAAGAAATGTAAAAGAAATGAAAGTTAATGATGTTCAGGCTTGTAAAAGTTTTATTAAACTAATACATTCGTCCTTCGATGATGCAACATTGCAATCTGACATCTGTACCTTCTGTCTCTTCAAACATTTACATCCAACATCACAGTTCAACGCGGTAGAAATAGATACTATAGGAAGCAAGGTTGATGGACATGCAGCTGCCATGGCAAAAAAACATAACCAGGAACAACATGCACTGAACGGAAACGGATCCGAACGACATGAGTATGTTGCAAAAAAAATAGCCCAGATGTGGGATGATGAGGCAATAGAAAAAATTATCGACTCAAGTGCTCATATCCAGTATGACAAAACTAGTAGGGAAATCGAAGTATATAGCATGTTACTACGTGATAACAGAGTGCGAACCTATGTTGACAATAGTGGAACTGTCCATCAACTTATGGGGAAACTCACTGACATCTTTGACTATGAGACTTTATCACAACATCATCCTGTTCTCAAGGAAGAAGCTGTATTGGACGAAGAAGCTTTCAACGCATATGTAGCTGCTCATAAGGACAAAGAAGGAGCAACAATGTATTCAGCTACTTTCGCAAAAGCTCAGCTTGTGCAAAGGCAGAAGAACGTGCTGAGCATTCTACAGTCCCAGATTAGTACACCGGCTGGCAAAGTTTCGGCTTTTACTTCTTCTGAGTTTTGGGGCACGATACCCAAAGTAGGAGAACTCGTAAGTAACAGTGCTAAATGGATTGGCGTTACACAATCCCCTTCGTTTTCACATGGAGAAATGACACTTACGGCAGAAGGAACAACTGCAATGGCATCTATCAGCAAGGGAGATAGCTCTGACCTAATAATTAACGACGCAAGATCCTACAACATCTGGACACACATAGCAGGAACTCCTTTAGTGGCTGGAGCTGTAATAACTGGAGCAGGTGGTGAAAAGCATGATTGGAGATCACTTGGAATAAAGGCTAGCCTATACCATATGCAGAATTCTGGTACATGGACTGAACCTGCTGGGCATAATATGAGCTTTTCAAAAAGTGCCATACGTTACACAGCTAAAACCTCATCTTCTGGAGCCTCACCATATAGATATATTTGTTTAGACATGTCAGCACTCTCAAATCACATAAGATATCATAACACAATTGCTGTAAATACCGGTACGGCAGACAACCCTTTCATTGAAATGTGGAGGTTGAACGACCACAAAAACCAGTTGATAGTCCTTGATGACCGAGGATCAAACAATCCAATTTCTGTAGCTCTTTGGGTACTGGTCCATCTCAGATACCCACTGTACGAAACTTATGATGCATTCGAAATAGCAACACACGGTGGATTTAATGCCAACGGGACCGAAAAACCTATTGTCTCTAGCATTAATATCTACAGAAGAACAGCTTCACTAATCGATATGCCATCGGAAGCTACAGACATTGTGTTTCTTACAACTGATAAAGCAATGCGAAATGTTAACATAGCAGGAACAGACATTGAGGTACATACAGGAACACGATTTTACAACGACCCAGGTACTATACAGGCTGAGAACGGCCAAGCTTTGATAAATAATGTTATTAACGTTGTTTCGAAGTTTAAAGGAAAACTTTACGTCCAGCAGTTCAGGGTTCGAGTGCTGGCATGGGAGGTGGGCTTTTTTTCTCTTCTATGTGTTCATTCCTAATCAGAGTAACGAGATTTTTGTCTCCTTACCTCCTCCCCCCCCCCCCCCCCCCCCTACTTCGGGCAGATCGCCTTCGATCTTTTTCAACTTTCTAGCGAGATGAAAATGCAAAACACCATACAATCGGATAAATTCATAATGGAGTCTTGCAATGACGGAAAAAGGGCGTTGAGCAAAGGTCATGAACTTGCCTTTTCTTTAACTAAAACTAAAGTTCAAGAGACAACCAATGACGACCATCGCTATAATTTGAACCCGGCTTACGAAAACGACTTTAAGATTTTGAAAAACTACATTAGAAAAATAAGGTCCCATCTCGAAATGATTGGAGATCGGACCCCAAGGTCTTACATTTACAACATGATGCTAAAAGTTGTTCTGGCTGATCATGTATCTATCGCGACACTGCAATCTCGATACCAGCTGTGTCCCGCAAAAGCAATAGATTTGATAAACGCACAGGACGACTGTAGCATTGAATGTGAAGACCCTATTATTGATAGGGAAAAGGTCTACAAGAACATCAAGGAAAAATACCCTACTATAACTGATGAGCAAATCTCTGGAATACTTGTTAGAAGAACAGACAAGGACCCACTCATCATAGAAATAATAGACCAACTTTACTCAGACGCAAAAAACAGGGTAGAACGTAAAGGCGAAACTCTTTTTATGAATCCGTCAGTACCGTCGAAACCATGCAGCCACAAACTGTCATTTTTAAAAACGTGGTAAAGAGAACCAATACCAGTGGAATATTACCTGGAAACTCGAAAATAAAAGAAACGAAAGCCATTATCCAAGTACCAATCATGGATGAAGAAAACGAGCAAAGAAGAACAACTGAACTCGACCGAAGTTCGTACAACGGCGATATTCCTCAGCACATTGAGAGGTTAAAGGACATCTCCTCTATTTCGCCAGACAAACTTGACAACGACCAGCTTATTCAAAGGTCTGTGCAGTATGCAACTCTAGTTGCCTTTATAGATTATAAGAGAGACCAATCTGCCCTTGAAAAACTAAGTCAGGACACAATGTGTTCTGAAAACAACAAAGACATGGTGTTCACCAGGACAGACAGTACCATAGGATCTTATAAGAAGAGAACTTACGATATGACAGCTAGGGCAATGCTTATAGCAAAAAATATATCATCACATCCCCATAGGATTATCGGGTTCTTTACAGTTAGGAACAACAACAAGGTGTGGAAGAAGGCGGTCGCAAAACAAATTGTTGAAATTTGGAATAACAACACTACCGCAAGAAAATTTTCTAGACCAGTCAATGTGAGCTCAAAACAACGTATTCAACAAGAGCAATGGGCTAAACATCTCGCCTATATGTATCTAAATATTACAAACGGAACCGAAGTAAATAATAATCCAGCAGAAGAGCTTCAAAAAGGCAAAAATGCTAGGATAAACATTCAAAGAAATGTAAAAGAAATGAAAGTTAATGATGTTCAGGCTTGTAAAAGTTTTATTAAACTAATACATTCGTCCTTCGAGGATGCAACATTGCAATCTGACATCTGTACCTTCTGTCTCTTCAAACATTTACATCCAACATCACAGTTCAACGCGGTAGAAATAGATACTATAGGAAGCAAGGTTGATGGACATGCAGCTGCCATGGCAAAAAAACATAACCAGGAACAACATGCACTGAACGGAAACGGATCCGAACGACATGAGTATGTTGCAAAAAAATAGCCCAGATGTGGGATGATGAGGCAATAGAAAAAATTATCGACTCAAGTGCTCATATCCAGTATGACAAAACTAGTAGGGAAATCGAAGTATATAGCATGTTACTACGTGATAACAGAGTGCGAACCTATGTTGACAATAGTGGAACTGTCCATCAACTTATGGGGAAACTCACTGACATCTTTGACTATGAGACTTTATCACAACATCATCCTGTTCTCAAGGAAGAAGCTGTATTGGACGAAGAAGCTTTCAACGCATATGTAGCTGCTCATAAGGACAAAGAAGGAGCAACAATGTATTCAGCTACTTTCGCAAAAGCTCAGCTTGTGCAAAGGCAGAAGAACGTGCTGAGCATTCTACAGTCCCAGATTAGTACACCGGCTGGCAAAGTTTCGGCTTTTACTTCTTCTGAGTTTTGGGGCACGATACCCAAAGTAGGAGAACTCGTAAGTAACAGTGCTAAATGGATTGGCGTTACACAATCCCCTTCGTTTTCACATGGAGAAATGACACTTACGGCAGAAGGAACAACTGCAATGGCATCTATCAGCAAGGGAGATAGCTCTGACCTAATAATTAACGACGCAAGATCCTACAACATCGGGACACACATAGCAGGAACTCCTTTAGTGGCTGGAGCTGTAATAACTGGAGCAGGTGGTGAAAAGCATGATTGGAGATCACTTGGAATAAAGGCTAGCCTATACCATATGCAGAATTCTGATACATGGACTGAACCTGCTGGGCATAATATGAGCTTTTCAAAAAGTGCCATACGTTACACAGCTAAAACCTCATCTTCAGGAGCCTCACCATATAGATATATTTGTTTAGACATGTCAGCACTCTCAAATCACATAAGATATCATAACGCAATTGCTGTAAATACCGGTACGGCAGACAACCCTTTCATTGAAATGTGGAGGTTGAACGACCACAAAAACCAGTTGATAGTCCTTGATGACCGAGGATCAAACAATCCAATTTCTGTAGCTCTTTGGGTACTGGTCCATCTCAGATACCCACTGTACGAAACTTATGATGCATTCGAAATAGCAACACACGGTGGATTTAATGCCAACGGGACCAAAAACCTATTGCCTCTAGCATTAATATCTACAGAAGAACAGCTTCACTAATCGATATGCCATCGGAAGCTACAGACATTGTGTTTCTTACAACTGATAAAGCAATGCGAAATGTTAACATAGCAGGAACAGACATTGAGGTACATACAGGAACACGATTTTACAACGACCCAGGTACTATACAGGCTGAGAACGGCCAAGCTTTGATAAATAATGTTATTAACGTTGTTTCGAAGTTTAAAGGAAAACTTTACGTCCAGCAGTTCAGGGTTCGAGTGCTGGCATGGGAGGTGGGCTTTTTTTCTCTTCTATGTGTTCATTCCTAATCAGAGTAACGAGATTTTTGTCTCGTTACATCCCCCCCTCCCCCTCCTCCCCCCCTACTACGGGCAGATCGCCTTCGATCTTTTTCAACTTTCTAACGAGATTAAAATGCAAAACACTATACAATCGGATAAATTCATAATGGAGTCTTGCAATGACGGAAAAAGGGCGTTGAGCAAAGGTCATGAACTTGCCTTTTCTTTAACTAAAACTAAAGTTCAAGAGACAACCAATGACGACCATCGCTATAATTTGAACCCGGCTTACGAAAACGACTTTAAGATTTTGAAAAACTACATTAGAAAAATAAGGTCCCATCTCGAAATGATTGGAGATCGGACCCCAAGGTCTTACATTTACAACATGATGCTAAAAGTTGTTCTGGCTGATCATGTATCTATCGCGACACTGCAATCTCGATACCAGCTGTGTCCCGCAAAAGCAATAGATTTGATAAACGCACAGGACGACTGTAGCATTGAATGTGAAGACCCTATTATTGATAGGGAAAAGGTCTACAAGAAAATCAAGGAAAAATACCCTACTATAACTGATGAGCAAATCTCTGGAATACTTGTTAGAAGAACAGACAAGGACCCACTCATCATAGAAATAATAGACCAACTTTACTCAGACGCAAAAAACAGGGTAGAACGTAAAGGCGAAAACTCTTTTTATGAATCCGTCAGTACCGTCGAAACCATGCAGCCACAAACTGTCATTTTTAAAAACGTGGTAAAGAGAACCAATACCAGTGGAATATTACCTGGAAACTCGAAAATAAAAGAAACGAAAGCCATTATCCAAGTACCAATCATGGATGAAGAAAACGAGCAAAGAAGAACAACTGAACTCGACCGAAGTTCGTACAACGGCGATATTCCTCAGCACATTGAGAGGTTAAAGGACATCTCCTCTATTTCGCCAGACAAACTTGACAACGACCAGCTTATTCAAAGGTCTGTGCAGTATGCAACTCTAGTTGCCTTTATAGATTATAAGAGAGACCAATCTGCCCTTGAAAAACTAAGTCAGGACACAATGTGTTCTGAAAACAACAAAGACATGGTGTTCACCAGGACAGACAGTACCATAGGATCTTATAAGAAGAGAACTTACGATATGACAGCTAGGGCAATGCTTATAGCAAAAAATATATCATCACATCCCCATAGGATTATCGGGTTCTTTACAGTTAGGAACAACAACAAGGTGTGGAAGAAGGCGGTCGCAAAACAAATTGTTGAAATTTGGAATAACAACACTACCGCAAGAAAATTTTCTAGACCAGTCAATGTGAGCTCAAAACAACGTATTCAACAAGAGCAATGGGCTAAACATCTCGCCTATATGTATCTAAATATTACAAACGGAACCGAAGTAAATAATAATCCAGCAGAAGAGCTTCAAAAAGGCAAAAATGCTTGGATAAACATTCAAAGAAATGTAAAAGAAATGAAAGTTAATGATGTTCAGGCTTGTAAAAGTTTTATTAAACTAATACATTCGTCCTTCGAGGATGCAACATTGCAATCTGACATCTGTACCTTCTGTCTCTTCAAACATTTACATCCAACATCACAGTTCAACGCGGTAGAAATAGATACTATAGGAAGCAAGGTTGATGGACATGCAGCTGCCATGGCAAAAAAACATAACCAGGAACAACATGCACTGAACGGAAACGGATCCGAACGACATGAGTATGTTGCAAAAAAATAGCCCAGATGTGGGATGATGAGGCAATAGAAAAAATTATCGACTCAAGTGCTCATATCCAGTATGACAAAACTAGTAGGGAAATCGAAGTATATAGCATGTTACTACGTGATAACAGAGTGCGAACCTATGTTGACAATAGTGGAACTGTCCATCAACTTATGGGGAAACTCACTGACATCTTTGACTATGAGACTTTATCACAACATCATCCTGTTCTCAAGGAAGAAGCTGTATTGGACGAAGAAGCTTTCAACGCATATGTAGCTGCTCATAAGGACAAAGAAGGAGCAACAATGTATTCAGCTACTTTCGCAAAAGCTCAGCTTGTGCAAAGGCAGAAGAACGTGCTGAGCATTCTACAGTCCCAGATTAGTACACCGGCTGGCAAAGTTTCGGCTTTTACTTCTTCTGAGTTTTGGGGCACGATACCCAAAGTAGGAGAACTCGTAAGTAACAGTGCTAAATGGATTGGCGTTACACAATCCCCTTCGTTTTCACATGGAGAAATGACACTTACGGCAGAAGGAACAACTGCAATGGCATCTATCAGCAAGGGAGATAGCTCTGACCTAATAATTAACGACGCAAGATCCTACAACATCGGGACACACATAGCAGGAACTCCTTTAGTGGCTGGAGCTGTAATAACTGGAGCAGGTGGTGAAAAGCATGATTGGAGATCACTTGGAATAAAGGCTAGCCTATACCATATGCAGAATTCTGATACATGGACTGAACCTGCTGGGCATAATATGAGCTTTTCAAAAAGTGCCATACGTTACACAGCTAAAACCTCATCTTCTGGAGCCTCACCATATAGATATATTTGTTTAGACATGTCAGCACTCTCAAATCACATAAGATATCATAACGCAATTGCTGTAAATACCGGTACGGCAGACAACCCTTTCATTGAAATGTGGAGGTTGAACGACCACAAAAACCAGTTGATAGTCCTTGATGACCGAGGATCAAACAATCCAATTTCTGTAGCTCTTTGGGTACTGGTCCATCTCAGATACCCACTGTACGAAACTTATGATGCATTCGAAATAGCAACACACGGTGGATTTAATGCCAACGGGACCGAAAAACCTATTGTCTCTAGCATTAATATCTACAGAAGAACAGCTTCACTAATCGATATGCCATCGGAAGCTACAGACATTGTGTTTCTTACAACTGATAAAGCAATGCGAAATGTTAACATAGCAGGAACAGACATTGAGGTACATACAGGAACACGATTTTACAACGACCCAGGTACTATACAGGCTGAGAACGGCCAAGCTTTGATAAATAATGTTATTAACGTTGTTTCGAAGTTTAAAGGAAAACTTTACGTCCAGCAGTTCAGGGTTCGAGTGCTGGCATGGGAGGTGGGCTTTTTTTCTCTTCTATGTGTTCATTCCTAATCAGAGTAACGAGATTTTTGTCTCCTTACCTCTCCCCCCCCCCCCCCCCCTTCTTCGGGCAGATCGCCTTCGATCTTTTTCAACTTTCTAGCGAGATTGAAATGCAAAACACCATACAATCGGATAAATTCATAATGGAGTCTTGCAATGACGGAAAAAGGGCGTTGAGCAAAGGTCATGAACTTGCCTTTTCTTTAACTAAAACTAAAGTTCAAGAGACAACCAATGACGACCATCGCTATAATTTGAACCCGGCTTACGAAAACGACTTTAAGATTTTGAAAAACTACATTAGAAAAATAAGGTCCCATCTCGAAATGATTGGAGATCGGACCCCAAGGTCTTACATTTACAACATGATGCTAAAAGTTGTTCTGGCTGATCATGTATCTATCGCGACACTGCAATCTCGATACCAGCTGTGTCCCGCAAAAGCAATAGATTTGATAAACGCACAGGACGACTGTAGCATTGAATGTGAAGACCCTATTATTGATAGGGAAAAGGTCTACAAGAACATCAAGGAAAGATACCCTACTATAACTGATGAGCAAATCTCTGGAATACTTGTTAGAAGAACAGACAAGGACCCACTCATCATAGAAATAATAGACCAACTTTACTCAGACGCAAAAAACAGGGTAGAACGTAAAGGGGAAACTCTTTTTATGAATCCGTCAGTACCGTCGAAACCATGCAGCCACAAACTGTCATTTTTAAAAACGTGGTAAAGAGAACCAATACCAGTGGAATATTACCTGGAAACTCGAAAATAAAAGAAACGAAAGCCATTATCCAAGTACCAATCATGGATGAAGAAAACGAGCAAAGAAGAACAACTGAACTCGACCGAAGTTCGTACAACGGCGATATTCCTCAGCACATTGAGAGGTTAAAGGACATCTCCTCTATTTCGCCAGACAAACTTGACAACGACCAGCTTATTCAAAGGTCTGTGCAGTATGCAACTCTAGTTGCCTTTATAGATTATAAGAGAGACCAATCTGCCCTTGAAAAACTAAGTCAGGACACAATGTGTTCTGAAAACAACAAAGACATGGTGTTCACCAGGACAGACAGTACCATAGGATCTTATAAGAAGAGAACTTACGATATGACAGCTAGGGCAATGCTTATAGCAAAAAATATATCATCACATCCCCATAGGATTATCGGGTTCTTTACAGTTAGGAACAACAACAAGGTGTGGAAGAAGGCGGTCGCAAAACAAATTGTTGAAATTTGGAATAACAACACTACCGCAAGAAAATTTTCTAGACCAGTCAATGTGAGCTCAAAACAACGTATTCAACAAGAGCAATGGGCTAAACATCTCGCCTATATGTATCTAAATATTACAAACGGAACCGAAGTAAATAATAATCCAGCAGAAGAGCTTCAAAAAGGCAAAAATGCTAGGATAAACATTCAAAGAAATGTAAAAGAAATGAAAGTTAATGATGTTCAGGCTTGTAAAAGTTTTATTAAACTAATACATTCGTCCTTCGAGGATGCAACATTGCAATCTGACATCTGTACCTTCTGTCTCTTCAAACATTTACATCCAACATCACAGTTCAACGCGGTAGAAATAGATACTATAGGAAGCAAGGTTGATGGACATGCAGCTGCCATGGCAAAAAAACATAACCAGGAACAACATGCACTGAACGGAAACGGATCCGAACGACATGAGTATGTTGCAAAAAAATAGCCCAGATGTGGGATGATGAGGCAATAGAAAAAATTATCGACTCAAGTGCTCATATCCAGTATGACAAAACTAGTAGGGAAATCGAAGTATATAGCATGTTACTACGTGATAACAGAGTGCGAACCTATGTTGACAATAGTGGAACTGTCCATCAACTTATGGGGAAACTCACTGACATCTTTGACTATGAGACTTTATCACAACATCATCCTGTTCTCAAGGAAGAAGCTGTATTGGACGAAGAAGCTTTCAACGCATATGTAGCTGCTCATAAGGACAAAGAAGGAGCAACAATGTATTCAGCTACTTTCGCAAAAGCTCAGCTTGTGCAAAGGCAGAAGAACGTGCTGAGCATTCTACAGTCCCAGATTAGTACACCGGCTGGCAAAGTTTCGGCTTTTACTTCTTCTGAGTTTTGGGGCACGATACCCAAAGTAGGAGAACTCGTAAGTAACAGTGCTAAATGGATTGGCGTTACACAATCCCCTTCGTTTTCACATGGAGAAATGACACTTACGGCAGAAGGAACAACTGCAATGGCATCTATCAGCAAGGGAGATAGCTCTGACCTAATAATTAACGACGCAAGATCCTACAACATCGGGACACACATAGCAGGAACTCCTTTAGTGGCTGGAGCTGTAATAACTGGAGCAGGTGGTGAAAAGCATGATTGGAGATCACTTGGAATAAAGGCTAGCCTATACCATATGCAGAATTCTGATACATGGACTGAACCTGCTGGGCATAATATGAGCTTTTCAAAAAGTGCCATACGTTACACAGCTAAAACCTCATCTTCTGGAGCCTCACCATATAGATATATTTGTTTAGACATGTCAGCACTCTCAAATCACATAAGATATCATAACGCAATTGCTGTAAATACCGGTACGGCAGACAACCCTTTCATTGAAATGTGGAGGTTGAACGACCACAAAAACCAGTTGATAGTCCTTGATGACCGAGGATCAAACAATCCAATTTCTGTAGCTCTTTGGGTACTGGTCCATCTCAGATACCCACTGTACGAAACTTATGATGCATTCGAAATAGCAACACACGGTGGATTTAATGCCAACGGGACCGAAAAACCTATTGTCTCTAGCATTAATATCTACAGAAGAACAGCTTCACTAATCGATATGCCATCGGAAGCTACAGACATTGTGTTTCTTACAACTGATAAAGCAATGCGAAATGTTAACATAGCAGGAACAGACATTGAGGTACATATAGGAACACGATTTTACAACGACCCAGGTACTATACAGGCTGAGAACGGCCAAGCTTTGATAAATAATGTTATTAACGTTGTTTCGAAGTTTAAAGGAAAACTTTACGTCCAGCAGTTCAGGGTTCGAGTGCTGGCATGGGAGGTGTGCTTTTTTTCTCTTCTATGTGTTCATTCCTAATCAGAGTAACGAGATTTTTGTCTTGTTACATCCCCCCCCCCCCCCCCCCCCTACTTCGGGCAGATCGCCTTCGATCTTTTTCAACTTTCTAGCGAGATTAAAATGCAAAACACTATACAATCGGATAAATTCATAATGGAGTCTTGCAATGACGGAAAAAGCGCGTTGAGCAAAGGTCATGAACTTGCCTTTTCTTTAACTAAAACTAAAGTTCAAGAGACAACCAATGACGACCATCGCTATAATTTGAACCCGGCTTACGAAAACGACTTTAAGATTTTGAAAAACTACATTAGAAAAATAAGGTCCCATCTCGAAATGATTGGAGATCGGACCCCAAGGTCTTACATTTACAACATGATGCTAAAAGTTGTTCTGGCTGATCATGTATCTATCGCGACACTGCAATCTCGATACCAGCTGTGTCCCGCAAAAGCAATAGATTTGATAAACGCACAGGACGACTGTAGCATTGAATGTGAAGACCCTATTATTGATAGGGAAAAGGTCTACAAGAAAATCAAGGAAAAATACCCTACTATAACTGATGAGCAAATCTCTGGAATACTTGTTAGAAGAACAGACAAGGACCCACTCATCATAGAAATAATAGACCAACTTTACTCAGACGCAAAAAACAGGGTAGAACGTAAAGGCGAAAACTCTTTTTATGAATCCGTCAGTACCGTCGAAACCATGCAGCCACAAACTGTCATTTTTAAAAACGTGGTAAAGAGAACCAATACCAGTGGAATATTACCTGGAAACTCGAAAATAAAAGAAACGAAAGCCATTATCCAAGTACCAATCATGGATGAAGAAAACGAGCAAAGAAGAACAACTGAACTCGACCGAAGTTCGTACAACGGCGATATTCCTCAGCACATTGAAAGGTTAAAGGACATCTCCTCTATTTCGCCAGACAAACTTGACAACGACCAGCTTATTCAAAGGTCTGTGCAGTATGCAACTCTAGTTGCCTTTATAGATTATAAGAGAGACCAATCTGCCCTTGAAAAACTAAGGAAAATATCAGGAAAGGCATGTTAGAATTTGTGTATCTGAATGAAAATGCTGATTGGTTTTGGCAATCGTAACAATGAGAAAGCACACTACAAATCCAAGTGTTTTATTTTAAAACAATCTGGGCGCTTAAATACTGTAGTCACTTCTTAAAAATTCAAAGGAGAAATCTACTGCCGCATTCTCTAAATTACTGATTTGTAAGAAAATTGAATAATTCGTCAATGATAATTCGAAAATCCTTGCATAATACATAATACAATATAAAAGAAATCCCTTGAAATGTTTCCAAAGAATTGATAGTTTCAAGATCACAATCTAGTGATTAAAAAATTGCGTAATGGGTTTAACTGCTTCAACAAACCATTGAAGACATAATAAAAATAATATATTCAAAAAATCATTAATCTCCCACAAACAAGACAAATATTCAAACATTAAACAAGTATATGATTTTATTCTGAAATTTCGATCTGAATCGCTGAATGTTTATAGTTTGATCGGGATATTTTTCGAAAAGAAATCATAAAATGACCGTTGAATAAATCAATATCAAAGTGTTCATGTTTTTTGTGAGATTTGATAAATATTTCGTTTCAAAAGAATTATTTGTTTCAAACGACGAAAGCTATCGATCTCTGGGGAACGATACTAGATCATTCTGAACACAAGTACCAAATAACTCCGGATTGGCTAAGGTACAAACGAAAAACGGTGTCAAAAAATGCTTTTTTGGGCGGTAGGGCCCCCCCTTTGGGGTACAAACAGATACAAACGATGAAGAATTTATACCACTGTCCAAAAAATTTTTATCGCAAATTTGCGGGCCAAGTTCACGGAGATAAAATTTTATGGTTAACTACTCTGATAATTACAAATGAATCGGCTTTAATTAGTTGACACGTAAGGAAATACACAACTTTGAAATTTTGGAGTTTTTGTTCGCAGACTGAAATAATTTCTAAGTCAGTCTATTGAAATTGCAGTTATCTTATAGAGTTCAATTAAACGTTTTTTTTTTTTTTTTTGGAATAATTTGCATATTTTCTTTTGCGCGCGGAAGGGAAAATAATTCGGTATTACCGATCATTATAATTGATCAATTCAATGCTTATATCTATACTTACTGCGACAAGTTTACGCCGAAGTTCAGCATTTTTTCACTATTTGTATATTTCCGAACTAAAATATCCATAACCCTGCGCCGTGACTAAGGAAAGGCATTTAAATTTTAAAGCGAGTAACAATTTTAACCGACGGACCCACCAAAAAATTACAACCAAAACACGATGAAATTGTTGTAATTTTAAGATTACGATTTGCGGAAGTTAATTTTATCAATCACGGGCGTACACGCACTTAATGCAAGCGGGCGGGAACTCATTTCATTACCCGGTGAACTGTAAAACAAAACAACTAAAATGCCGGCGAGCTGTGAGTGTCAGATTGCTTTTGCGAAAACTGCAAGAGATAATGAATCATGCACGCAAGCGCAATTTTCACGCTTTTACAATTGGCATTGGCACCATATATTTATCATATATTGAAATCACACGTAACCGTTATTTATTTCTACAATTATTTCGTTTTGAAATAAGCCACTACTCGAATGTGAATTGTGTACTGACTGACTTAAAACGCGTGAAGTAACTTGACAGTTGTGTTTCGACAGCACAATCTCACCCGAGAAAAATACATTATTTGAGATAAGTAAGCTCTCTTTATAATAAGCGGTTAAAATGATAATACATTTATTACCAATTACTCCTACTTCCTATTATATACAAATTTGAGTTTAAACATGTATTCGTCCAAAACTAGTTATTAAATTTAGAGTTTTTTAAAGTGATTTCCTCACTGAAATTGCGCGTGCTTGTCGAACGTCAAAGTTCAAGACTCCACTCCTTCTCAGCTAGCTTTCTGAAGTCTTACTGTTCCCCTCATCTCGCAACTTCATGAAAGCTAAGGAGACGGGCGCCTCATCTGCAAATGGAAGTTTTCTTTTAACATCGATGCTAAAACAAACAAGAGAAACGGTTAAAACTAAAAGGACTGTTAAAATATTTATAGCTACACAGAAAATAAGCATTTGTGGCGATCTTCAGTAATTGTAGGCTATGGTCAAAACCAAAATCTTCATTTTTGGTTTATTTAGAAATAAATAATCCATTTTTTTATAAAATGAATTTATAAAACACATACAATATGCAAATCCCTTATCTATAATACGTTTAGTTACCACTGTGTTTATTAAAACTGAGGCGGCAACTTCCCTAGCTCGTGGAAAGATATACGCGATTTCCAAATAAAATTGTCGACGGCGCCGAATCCAACATTTAGGTAAAGAAGAAGAATATTCGAGCTCCTTCTTCTCGATCTGACAGCTGACTGAAACGGACGTGCCTTGATGAAGTTTAATTAAAAATCAGTATACATCTTGTGTTTTATTCGCTAAATAAACGAAATTTTGAACACTCCAGTGAGCTTTTAATCTCCGCTGTAATTTGTAGGGTGAAGTAACGTATTCCCCTTCAAAACCATTCAATTAGTACTTCCTTCAGCACAAGTACATGAAATGACAACTGATCTTCTTCTTTAGTATTCAGATGTTGGTACATCTGCACTAAACCTGCATTTACATTTTACAATTAAGCCGGAGGTACACGATACGGAAAACGTCATATTTATAAGGAAATATCTTTGTGAATGTCACTTTTGACACATCGAGTCACACGATAAGCAAAAATGAGTTTGCAACTTGTATTTTGCAATTCACAGATTACCGCGACGCCGTGCCGCCCGTAAGAGCAGTAATCTCAAAACTGTGTTCATAAAGTTTTGTATGGTGTGACTCGGGAAATTGGTACCCCGCAAATTGCTTGGATGTGCCGAAAATATTCCGAAATTTTTGGGATATTTATAAGCGATACACCATATTGCTTATCGTCGAGTCACACGGTATGAAAGACGGCGTATCGCTTATAAATACGACGTTTTCCGTATCGTGTACCTCCGGCTTTATGCTGCATATTACATAAAGCTACATTCACAATTATGCTACTTATTAAATTATTCCTTATCCCTTAATCCTTTCCTTATATATATAAATGCGAATGTTCGGTATTTTTGTGTAGATTAACTTCAGGACCCACTAGATCGATTTGCAGGAAAGGACAATGGGCAAAAGTGGTCCAAATGTCCACCACTAACGAGACCTATGTAGCCGAACAATACATTAAATATGCAACAACTTTTACTATTACACAAAAAAAAAAATATGCTGGCATTTAGAAGTTATGACCAAAAAAAGATATTGCTTTTTTGTAACAATAATGTAAAAATGACAGCGTTCTGCACTGTGCATAAAGTAAATTATCATAAAATCAAGTCATCTTTTCTTTCTTTCGGTTAATATTATTTGTCAAAATAGATGGAATATAGTAAAAAACTTCTTTGAACGGCTTTATTATATGAAACTATCTGTTTTCGCTACGTGTATGAATGTCTTTTCAACCACTAAAGAGATGTATATATCTCAATAGTCCATTAAATCCTAAAAGATTTTTATCAGAAATCATTGACAAATATAACGGCAGTAATAAATTATGATTAGATGAGAAAAATTTTTTTTTACATTTTCTGTGAATATAACTATAAAATACACATTGGTTTGGTTAATCTGGCAAAAATCGATTTTGCTATTTTGTTAAGTAAATAACTACCAAAAAGGACTACGCACTAAGAATAAAACAACATTGAAAATGCTTTACAATGGAATTCTTCAAGTCTTTGATGTAACCTAGGTTTTATAATAGAATAAAATGTTAAAAAATAACTTGCTTCATAAGTCTTCATATAAAATTATATTATTTAGATCTGCAGCTGGGAGTTTTATTATGGGTTGGTGTCTCGCCCATCCAAAATACCACACAATCAGCATAACGTGCGCACAGCAACCCAAAGTTCTCATGCCAGAAAGGCAGGAACAATAATAATTAGATATAGCGTCTCTGCCGTTTAAATTGCTGTGTATCATTACATACGTGTAGTACAATCTCCCACGTGCGTGTCTAGATTGTATCCTTGCGCGTAGCAACATAGCGTTATCGCGGTCAATCTCAAAGTCTCCAATATTATTTAAAACACTCTCTCTTGCTGCTTCAATGTGATATACGCCATTACGTATATGTTCGCTGTAGTAGCTGTGCGCAAGTTTTATTTGGTACGTCCCAAGTGCAAACAAAACCAAATCTTCATGTGTTAATATCGGGAATTCATCCATTCCGATAACATTGGCTTCGATGTTATCGAAACTAGCTCGCTGTCTATTTATATTCATTTCAGTAATATAGGTACCCAACCGATTTGGTTCATGCATCCTCTCGTTTATAATTCGCAAAAATTCTTCCGCGTGAGTTATATATTTAGGATTTGGGTCCTTTTTACGCCGGAAGGCGGGAGTAGTTCGGGGCGATAACGAAAACGACAAGCGGTTTTAACTATGAACTTTAATTAATTTTTATATTCGGCACCAAAACAAAACTTATATTTTACAAACACTTTCAACTCAATTTAACCGTAACTCTTAACTAGATAAAAAAAAAAGGAAAGATTCAAGTTCAATTAATTATGACCGCAAGACGAACGAATTAAAGATCGATGTCTTCCTCCCGAGATGTTGTCTACTACTCACCGTTTTTAATCTCAAATCATTTCATTAAAATTATTCTTCTGCATCGAAAGCATTCTTTAGCGGGAGTCGAAATCTAATCACTTCCCGTGGAATTTCGCCGTCATCATTTTTTATTGGGAACTTGCATCGCGAAGCTTTTCTCACCAAGCCGTTGGCGTTGGTTTGATCGGAATGTTAACTGTATCGAGTAGATCCGGAGTAATTACATTGGCGTCGCATTTTGGGGTCCTATATGTAACCCGTGCGTGCTATTCTCAATTAACGTATGAAATGCATTGGTTAAAGCAGCAGCCACTCTAAAATCGTCCATCATATGGTGCATGGCCCTATTAAAAAAATCCTGCCTATATAGCTTAAAATCACGCTTGAAACGTCCGTTGACGACTTCGACAACCCAGCGGCACAACGTAACACATCGATTTTTGTTTGCCTCTAACGTCGTTAACTGGTCTTCACCACGCCGTTTGCTTATAGGCATATGCGCCTGATACCCACACGACTCAATTTCTGGAATTACGTCTCGAAAGCCACGGTCACAAATGAACACATCGCCCGGTAAAAAAAATTGATGAAATGGGTTGTCTTCGTTCTCGTTTATTAGGCCTCGCATTATAACAGCATCTGACATCGTAGCTGCGTAGGGCCCAGTAACATCTAATATGTATCCATCGCAACTCATACTCATACTCATACAACTAATATGTATCTCTCAGAGCAAGGAGTAATCAGGAGAAGGCATGAGCCAGAAAAAGTGAAGCATTTCTTTATATGCGGATGTGTCTCGTTGCACATGTCGTAGTCACCAGGGGAGGCACTACCAATGGCAACCATTTGACAGCTCGTTATACAGAAATTATTCATGTAAACAAAATTTTTAAAATTGAGAATTACATAATTTTATACATAACAATTAACATTTTTTCACAAAACCTTTCACTTTCCTTTAAAAAAATTTGATAAAAAGCAACTTCATCACAAGTTCACAAAGTAAACTGTCTTGACCATATGATCATTTGACAGCTCGTTATACAAGCAAAAGTGCTTCATTCACGTACACGATTTTTATACGGAATGCCTTCTCCTGATTACTCCTTACTCTGAGGTAAATCTCCTCGAAAACAAGGAGATCAAGGCGTTAAACCTCGAAACCGGTTTAATCTCGTGATTATCTCGCAGTGTGAACATGCTATTAAGAAATTTTCTGCACATCTTTGGCGAAGAAATTCTGACAGCGGGAGAAAAATTTGACAACTGGCGTGTCAATTTGACATTTGTTTCAGTTTTTTGGAGTGTATTTATTATTTATTTAAAGCCGGAGGTACACGATACGGAAAACGTCGTATTTATAAGCGATACGCCGTATTTCATATCGTGTGACTCGACGATAAGCAATATGGTGTATCGCTTATAAATATCCCAAAAATTTCGGAATATTTTCGGCACATCCAAGCAATTTGCGGGGTTCAAATTTCCCGAGTCACACCATACAAAACTTTATGTAGACAGTTTTGAGATTACTGCTCTTACGGGCGGCGGGGCGTCGTGGTAATCTGTGAATTGCAAAATACAAGTTGCAATGTCATTTTTGCTTATCGTGTGACTCGATGTCTCAAAAGTGACATCCACAAAGATATTTCCTTATAAATATGACGTTTTCCGTATCATGTACCTCCGGCTTAAAACAAAATATTAAAACTAGAAATCCAATATGATGTACGATTTTTTATTTTTTTGATATGGTATTAGAGAAATGAAGTAATTATTTTTTTGTAGTGGTTTTCGAGCCAAAGGACGGAGGAGAAGAATTTAAAGAATATATTATTATTTAGCTGCAGCTGCTATTGCTACAATATTACAAAAAAAAGCGTTAAAAAAAAACAGAAAAAGCTACCAATTTATAGGGTAAATCCTTATCTTGCTGAACGACACAATAAAGCCAGGTTTAACACTGATGTGAGTATACTTTTTTCATTATGAAATCCGTGATTGTTACTAATTAGTATAATATTAATTTGCAGTTTGAGGACCTAAAAAAAAATAAAAGACAGTTCCAGGAAAATTTTCATATGAATCCTAAAACATTTCAATCGTTATATGATTTAGTTAAGCCTCATTTATTACCTAATAGCATGTTCACACTGCGAGATAATCACGAGATTAAACCGGTTTCGAGGTTTAACGCCTTGATCTCCTTGTTTTCGAGGAGATTTACCATACAAAAACTGTCAAATGCTGATTTCGAATCTGAGGAGATTCAATCGTAAACGCCTCGTAATCTCCATGTTATTGTGAATATACTAGTTCAAATTTTGGTACATAGATGGCTTCAAGGAATATTTTGACGGCATTTCACAGTAAATTGACAGTTTCATGCCTAAATTTGTTTTGAAAAATGTATCTGAATTCATTTGGCACTCCAATTCCCAAAAATTCTGCTTGCGCCACTAAATAACAATATATTAATATCTTTTTGAACAATAATTCTTAGCAAATGATTCTCAATTTAATTCAATTTTCTCGCACAATATGTCAACAAGACTAACTGTCAAAGTTAATCTTCAAATCCCAGTGTGAACAGGCAAGATTTAAAAATTGAGATTATCTTAATCTTGGAGATTTATAACGCAGTGTGAACATGCTATAAGCAGTATACTTGGCCAGGGGATTATATTTCGCGAAAGCAAAAATTGGCAATTACTCTGGCAATTGGAAATTACTTGGCAAAATAAAGTGGTTGGCTTAGTTTAAGAGTTTAGAACGATGAAGACTAAAATTGGCTTTGATCGAAATTTACTTTGTAAAATTATAAATAAACAAATTGAAAGAGAAAACAAATGAATTTATTACTTTTTAATATTTTCCAACAATGTTATACAAGCAGGTATATACTTTATAATACACTTCCTCCATGTCTTCATTTGGAATATGACCAAGAAGTCTTTCGATGTTCGCCAAGAAAGGCGCATGGGGAGAGGTCACAGGTGGGATTGCTTGTCGTTCTGCCATAGAAGTTTCCCTATCTTCATGTATGAGCGATGTTAAGTCGGAAATGAAGCCAGTCAACTGTGCTACATTTGGAGTAAGTGAATTATGACCTCGCTGCTTGCTTGTTGCATGCAATGTGATTTTGAAACAATTTTTTTTTGATACGCAATGAAACGAAATTTTCGTTTCTACAGTAAAAATACGTGGAATAACCTTTTTTCAATTTCTTAACGTGTATAATTAAATTGGTTTTCAATTTAATTTTTAATAATGACTATGTAATTTTCAGACGAAATTAACAGGAAGAGTCACCAAACAACAAAAACTTCGTCTGCTGGAGTTGATGCGCTCAAATGTGAGTGTGGGCCGCGGGCAATACTCTGTGAAGAGTAGCGCCATTCACCATGAAAAGTGCTGGCAGAGAGTTGCACTTGAACTAAATTCGATCAGCGGAGGAAAAAAAACCCCTGCCCAATGGAAAAGAGTAAGTTTTCAATACTTTTTTAAGGTTATTAGGTATTTATTTTTAAAAATTTTGTTTCAGTGCTGGATTAATTGGAAGGCTGCAGTAAAGAAGCACTACAGCAAAATTAGGGCATTTAAAAATAGAACGGGGAATCGTCCACTGGACGAAGGGCCAAAACCTTTGGAAAAGATTGAAGAAGAGTTAATCTTCTTTTTTCCGAAGATTTGGTTGAAGGAGAGAAAACAACTCCCGAAGCAGGTTTTGTTCAAGAAATGGTAAAAAATATTCTATACACGTCATGTAACCTTAAATTAATGTTTTTTTTAATTGTAGGAATTCACGAACGGGGGAGCGTCAACGAGGGAGGACAATAACATCGCGGGACCTTCAACGAGGGAGGACCTCCACATCGCGAGACCTTCAACTTCAACGAGGGAGGACAACAACATCGCGGGACCATCGACGGACGACTTCGACATCGCGGGACCATCGACGGAAGACTTCGACATCGCGGGACCATCGAGGACGACAATTGCTGCTACGGCTACATCACAACCGCGACCACGAACATCAACGCAAACAAGAAGAGAACATGGATCATTAAAAAGCTGTTTTGAGGAAGCAAAATCCAATGTTGATGCGCAAAATAATGCGTTTTTGGCCGGATTAAAAAATTAAATAAAAACATGGAAAATATAACAAAAGAGTTGAAGGAAATAAAAGAAAATTAAATTAGCGCAAATTGTTTTATTTACAATCCTCATTTAAAAACTTATACAATTGAAATTATTTAAAAAAAAAACAGGAAACTAGGCGCTAAAGTAATTGGCAACAATTCTTGCTCTAATAGCTCTGCCTCGAGTTAAGTATGAACTTTGAAGTTGTTCAGATTCTTCACTTTCCCTTATTATTTCAGCCTCTGAAGGCATAGGTAAATTATATTTTCGCCGAATATTATGAAGCGTGCAACATGCATTTATGATTGAACCCGAAAATGCAGGCTCAACTAGAAGGCCACGATCACTAGACAAGCACGCAAATACTTTTTTTAAAACTCCATTTACTCTCTCTATACAATTTCTGGATAAAATATGGGCATCATTATATTTTCGTTGGCTTTCAGTGGTGGGGTTTGTGATTGGCGTCATTAGCCACGGTTCCAGTGGATAGGCCGAGTCACCAATCACCCACATTTCATTATGATTATTATTCAGCCAATGTTGTTCCAAAAAAGTTCTTGCTTTGCTTGCATTCCAGATGTAAGTATCATGGTTGCTCCCGCCAAACCTAGCTAAGCAGTTTAAAATTTCCAGGTCCAAATCGCAAATCAGTTGAACATTCTTTGAATGAAAACCTTTACGGCTGATGTAGCAGTGCTCGACGTCCAACGTTGGCTTCTTGATTTTAACGTGGGTGCAGTCTATTACTCCTGTTATCCCAGGAAAACCAGTTGCTTCATAAAATCTGTAAATATGTGTTTTCATTCAATTTGTATTTAACTCGAATTAAAGAAATTACCGTCGTTTAATTAGATTTTGTTTCTCCTGTGTAATCGGAAATTGTATGTATTTGTTCATTAATTTGTCCTGAATAATATATGTTATTTCATGGACTATTCGGCACACCATAGTCTTGCTAATTGGGCAAATAAAATCTCGCCCACAATCCCTTAAAAATGAACCGGTGGCAAAGTAGTGCAAAGCAACACACATTCTTACATTGTTGGGAATATATGTTTTCCTGACTGCATTTCTCATATGTGGGCTTAACTCATTTAATAATATCATTGCTACCTCCTTGGAAAAACGAAAGAGCTCAACAAATCTCGCTTCAGGGATACTGAAAGGATTTGTTGCATCTCTTAGAGCGCGTCGGTGGATCCGAAGCATATTTCTTCGGTCATAAATGTTTCCGAAATAGAGAACAAAAATACCAGACATATTATGTATTGAAAACGTCCTCTTTTAATAGTTAAAGTTAGCGATACACTTATATCCAAATCAGGCAGAAAACGTCTACTTTTAATATTCGATTTATAAGTGATGCACTTTTTCATTCACGCAAAACTGACAATGACAGTTTTGACATTTCTACTTTCTCGATTCGTGTTTGAATTCCGAATGTTCCTTCTCACCTTACACAAATCACCATGGCTTTCTCAATTAGTACATACAGAAACGAAAAAACTCTACTGGTTGAGTTTGCTATGGTGAATTTACGTGACGTCACAGAATAGAGAATTTTCTCAACTGAAATACAGAAACGAGCTGCTGGAAATGTTTCTGTAATTCCCCAAGTAGAGTTTGGCTTGTCAACTAGTGGAGAATTTTCTCACCATATATTTTTTATACGAGTTTGTAGTCTACGTGCACGATAAACAACACAACATCAAATGGATATGGACAAGGAGAATAAAACACAAGTTAGTTTTAACTTGACTTAACATGAATCTACATGTTTTGACTGATAATTTTGGAGTTATCATTAATTGGGCGAACGATGGACACATATTTCCTATAATTAAAAACCATTTATTTTATAGCAAACTTTAGCAGGTCGAGTTAGTAAACAACAAAAAAGGCACTTGTTGGAATTAATGCAGGCTAATAGGAGCGTTGGTAGAGAAAAACACACGACTAAGAGCAGCTCCATGCAACATGAATTATGCTGGCGAAATATAGCGACAGAGCTAAACGCTATATGAGTGGAGGCCTAAAAACCCCCGAACAATGGAAGAGAGTGAGTTCTGAACTATTTACATTTACTAGTTACATAATTTTCTGAACAAGTTTTAGTGCTGGATTGACTGGAAGGCGTCCGTGAAGAAGAATTACGGCAAGATAAAAGCCTTCAAGAACAAAACTGGAAATCGTCCATTAAATGAAGGACCCAAGCCCCTGGATGCGATCGACAAGGAAGTAATCCAGTTTTTCTCGGAGGATTTTGTAGATGGTGACGGAACAACTCTGGAAGCTGGATTTGAAATGGAGAAAGTTGTGAAAACAAAAGTAAAAATATTTGAACGTTTATATAATATAGATATTCAGGAAAATAATATTTTTTAATTACAGTGCACTGTTGGTGATCTGGCGGCCTCTTCAGATATGGATTTGTTCCTGGAAGTAGAACCTCCTGACGATGAGGCCGAAGTAGATGAAGAATACGTGTCGAAAAAGAGTGGACCAACGATGAGCGCAAAGGCACTAAAGGCAATATCATCTACACATAGTGCGTTTGAAGAGGCGAAAAGTTATCTGGATCAGCACAACTCCGCCATTCTTTCATCTGAAAATCACTAAACACTTATAATGATTGACCCGGAGCGGACTTAAAGAAAACGCGACACCTTTACACTAACAAACTATTTATTTAATTACAACTCAAATTTACTTATTTTACAATTACAAAGCTCAATTACAATTTACGTTAAATTTGATTTATTAATTATTATATTGAGTTCGCCGTCTCGCAATGTGTGCGGATATCGACCGTCCGTTGACCACTGGCTTCTTCGATCAGTCTCAATCGTTGATCGATGGACGCATTCCCGTCCTAAACGCTGACTTGCATTCGGGGGGTGGTGACCTGTGACAATTGTATTGCTGGGATCAGGAATGTTGGCGCTCGATTTTCCCCGGTGTCGAATGGAAAAATTCGGCTAAGTGGTGAAAAACGCTGGTCGATGACCGGTCGATATTGTTGTCGTAGACATAAAGAAAAGTTAAATTAGCGCACACTGTTTTATATATATGGCTCATTTTAACAAATTTGAAACTACCAAAAAACAGGAAAACACTATATGCTAAAGTAATTGGTAGCAATTCTATCTCTAATAGCCCTACCACGTGCTAGGTATGAACTTTGAAATTCTGTTTCGCTGTTATTTATTTCCTGTACTATGTCTATATCTGAAGGCATAGGTAAATTGTACTTCTTTCTTATATTGTGCAGTGTACAGCATGCATTAATAATTAATCGAACCAGTATAGGCTGGTTTAAATAAAAGGCATCGATCCTCCGATAAGCAACCATACACTTTTTTTAACACTCCATTCAATCTTTCAATACAATTTCTCGATGATATATGCGCATCATTAAATTTTCTTTGGTTTGCGCTGCCGGGATTTGAGATTGGTGTCATTATCCATGGTTCCAGTGGATAACCTGAGTCTTCAATCAACCACACTTGATTCTCGCTGTTCCTCTGGTATTGCTCCTCTAAAAATGCCCTTGCTCTGCTTGTATGCCATATAAAGGCATCGTGATTACTTCCACCGAACCGGGCCAAACAATTGAGGATCTCAAGGTCGTAATCGCAAATGACTTGAACATTCTTGGAATGAAAGTGTTTACGGTTTATTATAGCAATGCTCAACGTCCAACGATGGCTTTTTAATTTTCACGTGGGTGCAGTCTATTACTCCTATGATCCCAGGAAAACCAGTTACTTCATAAAATCTAATAATATTTAGTATCACTTAAAACAAATTGCAGAAATCACCGTCTTCTAATTTCATTTTTTCTTTCGTGTGTAGTTGGGAATTTGATGTATTTGTTCATGAGTTTATCTTCAATAACATATGTTATTTCATGGATCATCGACACAATCGTTTTGCTAATAGGACAAATAAAATCTTGGCCACAATCCCTTAAAAATGATCCAGTGGCATAATAGTGCAAAGCAGCTCACATTCTTATATTTTTCGGAATATATGTACTCCTTACTGGATCCCTCATATGTGGACTTAATTGATTTAATAATTCTGTAGCCACGTCTTTGGTAAGCCGGAAGAGCTCAACAAACCTTGCTTCAGGGTTACTGAACGGATTTGTAGTATCTCTTAAAGTACGCCGGTGGATTCGAATCATATTTCTTCGGTCGTAAATATTACCAAAATACAGCACAAAAATACTAGCCAAATTCATTATGAAGCAAAACTAGCAATGACACTTTTGACGTTTCTACTTTCTCGATTGTTGTTTAAAATTCCAAGTATTCCTTCTCACCTTACACAACTCACCATGCCTTTCTCGCTTGGTATATACGGAAACCAGCTGGTACGTAAATATTTCACTCGTGAACCGAAAAAAGGAGAATGGGCAAAATTGTATGGAGCGTGGGCTATTTGCGGCCAAGATTAATTTTGATATTTCTTGATATAGTTTGGTCCTACTATTACTATGCAGAAGTTTTATTGCCGCCATGTACTTCTAAAAGGGTTAAAAAACATTTTTTTTTAAATAGATTTACTATGTATCCTGGCTTATGTTCAGTGCAAAAATGAAAAATCAAAGTGAAATAAATAATAGTATTTATTAAATAATTAAGCAAAAAAGATAAACAATCGCACAGTGCACAATGACACAAACGTAACCGAAGCACAGCGCGGACGGTGCCCACGACCCTCACGCCACCGCACATTAGTGCCGAAAATTCATTTCTTTAGCCAAAACCTCTAATGTGGTTAGAATAGAACGAAATCGGTGTTCCGTGGGTTCTTCGACATGCTGAGTCGATTTTTGAGGCTTACAGTATAGTATGTCTGTCTGTTTGTCTGTCTGTCTGTACGAACGATAACTTGAAAACGGTTATAGTTAGAAGATTGAAATTCGGTACAACAATTGTAAGGTCAAGTTCGAAAATGATCAAAATCGGGCAACACCTTCTTGGTGTTGCCATGTAAGTCTGACTTTTGTTCAATGCAATCTTTATATTTAAATATTTTTTTTCCTAAATGAAATACAATGTAACGCCCATACCAAAAGTTGTTACTAAGTGACAGTACTTTCATTTGACACTAGTTTTATGGGTGGCCGCCGATAGCCCAAAAACGCCCATACTCCTTTGACTCCCTCATATTTTTCGGTTCACGAGTGAGCAAAAATGGTTTCGCCTCGTGAACCAAAAATTCGGTTCAGAGTTTAAAAAATTTTGTTCAGTTCTGAGCAAAAGCAGAATTCTTGTTTTTAATTTTTATCACTCTTGAGGCGAGCGGAAAACAATTTCGTTCAGCAATTACGGCTCGTGAGTGAAAAAGAGCCGAAAAGAATCATTCGTTTCGGGTCTCTGTGCACTGTACCTGCAGTGACTTGTTACAAGGATAAAATTCCCGCCAAAAGGTTTTTATAGACCTGGCACGAAAACCGGTTTGACGCTTATTTAACTCATGAATCGTTCTTTTCGGCTCTGCTCCCGAGTGAATCAAATTTTCAGCTCTCAGAATTTTCGAATCCCTTCACGAGTTTTATTTTTAAGTTCATGAGCAGAAAAATTTGGTTCATGAGTGATTTAAAAATTCAGCTCACATGAGTTCCATTCGCTCGTGAGTGAGCCGAAATTTTATTAGTCTGCGAAGCCTGTCGGAAACGAAATAACTCAACTCATAGAGTTTGTTGGGGCGTCCCAATAGTTAAAAATAAATTCAAAATAAAATTAAAAACAAAAAAAAATGAATCATGCCGAGACTGGGATTCGAACCCAGGTACTGTGGGCTGTGGTCCCACCTCTCATTCCACTGGGCCACCGCATATTGGACTACCATCGCGCCTAGTTCAATTTGATTGTACCAAGAACTCTAGATGCCAGAACCAGGCCAGTTCACAGTCCAAATACGACCGTTAGCCCTTTGTGCATTTAATCCAATGCATTTCGGGGACTATAAAAGCGGTGACCCAACAGCAATTCGGCACTGCATTTCAGTCAGCTTCTGGGTAAGTTCTGCTTTCAGAATTACCAATTTAGCCAAAAAGGAACTGCTTTCAGTCCTTATTAGGAAAAGCCTCTCGGGTTTAAAGCGCACTCTAATCACTGAGTCCTTTCTAACCACGCTTTCCAATCTTTCACTGCTCACCATCTTCCGGTCAGCAGATCAATTCGACCTACGTTATCAGCACTGGGTCACGTCAATTCGACCTACGTTAGCAGCACTGGGTCAAGTCAATCTCCTTGCACTTACATAGTGCTCGATTTACACTGCTTGCGCCTAAAATTCAACATACAATTGATTTACGCTTGCATTTACACAATTCACGAGTCAGCAATCGACTCTCGCACCTTCATAGTGCACAATCCAAACAATATCAGTCTAGATCTCTGCACCATACAAGGCATTCGTAGTATTACACTACATCCAGGTCTTATTTACTAACACTCAAACAAACTAACCATTATTAAACTACTTGTGCCTCTTACTCTGCTGTCAGAAATATTGAATATTCGTAACAAACTCTTTGTCTACTTTCAGGCAATTAATTACTGAACAACCAAAATACTCAGTCTTTGAATTATTAAATTAGCTGAAGTGTGAGAAATACATTTGAATAGTATAACTTGAATTTTGTAAATATTATATTTGGATTCGTAGCTTTAAATATTAGTTGTAAGAAAAACCTGTGATCTAGTCCTTTTGAATAAATATTACTTTTATTTTGAATACAACCAACATCTGACGTTCTCATTTTCTGGCAATCAATTCTTGATCCACCACCTATCCTACATCCATTAAAATTTTTATGTTTAGCTTCTTATAGGCTAAAACATTGGTCCTTCGAGCCGGATAGGTATAAACATTGGTCCTTCGAGCCGGATAGGTATAAACAATTAAGCCAGAAAATGACGTCAAAAATAATAGATCGCGTTTCAGCTCTCCAAGAGCGTTTAAAACTCCTAATCAGAGGTTACGAATCCGAATCCAAGGATCAGCTTACGCCAGGCGCTCGTGCAACTTACTTCGAGTTGATGAGTTCATTATGGGATCGAATTCAAAAAGATTATCAGGACCTACTACAAAAGGACAGTCCCGAAGCACAAGAATACCTAAAAACCGATCCATTTTTTAAAATACAACAAATGTATATCAAAGCTATCTCAGAAATTAGACCAGAGTTAGAGAACCAAGGAGGTACCCCTATCCAACCTAGCAATCATACCAGTGATATACAACTCCCAAAGATCACCATACCGAAATTCGATGGCTCCTATAAGTCATGGCGATCATTCCATGATCTATTCAAATCCATCATAGACAGTGATCCACGACTCTCACCAGTCCAAAAATTGCATTATCTAAAGACGTCAGTAACAGGGGAAGCTGAACGTCTATTGCTCCAATTCGAAATAACTGGAGACAATTACGAGAAAACCTGGAAATTCCTCGAGAAACGATATCACAATACCAGAGTTCTAGTAAACACACAATTGAACTTGCTCTTTAATCAACCAGCCAGAAAGTCTGAATCTGCACAAGCCATCAAAGAGCTACTCGATCAAACCGAGGAATGTCTGCACGAGCTAAAGTGCCTCGACATCCCCGTTGATAACTGGGACCCTATACTAATTTACTTCTTAACAAAAAAACTCCCAGCAGATTCCTTAGAAAAATGGGAAGAAGAATTAAAAGACAATACCACGCTGCCTAAGTACACAACATTCACGAAATTCTTAGAGGCACGCTTCCGCACTCTCGAGGCGATTCAAAACTACCCTCAACCACGAAAAACATTACCCCCGTCCAAGGCAAACAACAGCTCACATATGTTTTTCAATGAAACGCAAGTTTGTCCAAAGTGCAAATCAGACCACGCACTTTACCAATGTCCAGATTTCACGAAGCTAGATCCGTCACAACGATTCTCATTCGTTGTTAAATCAAACTTGTGTAAGAATTGCCTAAGCACAAGGCATTCAACCCACAACTGTCCGAGCCGTACAAGGTGCTACAAATGTCGAAAACAACACCACACCTTAATACATATGTTCAATCCAAGCCAATCGGGAAAAACAGAATCCGAAAAAACCACAAGGACAAATTCCGAAACTCACAGACAAAAACCAACAACAAGCGATGCGACCACTTCGGAACCTTTACATTCGTTACTCTCCAATAGAATCAATTCAGCGCTCTTATCAACCGCCATGGTTACAGCCATTAGCCGCACAGGCAAACCTGTCACATTAAGAGCTCTCATTGATTCTGGATCACAAGTCTCCTTTATCACAACCAGTGCACGCAACCAACTCAATTTAAAAGGACGACACATCGACATGGAGATCACAGGCTTAGCAAATGCACAGACAGCACGAGTACAATCACAAGTTGACTTTACGATACAATCAACTTGTACACCCTTCGAGAGCAGTATATCAGCATACGTAGTGCCAACAATCACAGATATGATCCCTCCAAAGAAAATAGAAATGACGAACCTAAGCTTCATTCAAAGCCTCAAATTGGCCGATCCCAATTTCTCAAAGCCCCAGCAAATAGATCTCTTGCTCGGAGCAGATATCTACTCTGATATTATAATCGATGGGATTATCAAGGGCGGTAAAGGAAAACCAACAGCCCAGAATACCCTCTTAGGTTGGATCATACTGGGAAGAAATGAGAACACATCTCAAACACGTAGAGTCTTCTCGACCAAGATATGCTCATACCAATTGCACACAAGGCGACTCAAACAATATAAGGAAGAAATCTCACAAACGATTGCTCATCCAGATAATGTCAAATATGGGGAAAGGTATCAATCCACGCATAGCAATGGGAAATCTCAAGTAAAACTCTACCACAGAAATACCCACGGGTCTGTTCTAGGCCAATCTCGGCAACCACGGTTTAAAAAGAAATCGATTACTGCGCCTTCATCCAGTCTTACACAGCAGACATCTAAGTTGTGTTGGAGGTCGTCTAGAAAACGGAGCCTTGACTTACAATCAACGGCATCCCATAGTCATACCCAACAA
Source organism: Leptogaster cylindrica (assembly GCA_963082835.1). Lineage (NCBI taxonomy): Eukaryota > Metazoa > Arthropoda > Insecta > Diptera > Asilidae > Leptogaster > Leptogaster cylindrica. Next base: position 19,928,382 of record OY720107.1, read on the forward strand.
CCACCACGTCACAAAATTAGTCATCGATTTTATCCACAAGACGACTTTACACGGTGGTACTCAACTCGTCTTAAACACCTTACGAAATAAGTATTGGTTACTCAACGCCAGAAATAGCATTAGACATCGGCTTCGACAATGTATCAAATGTTTTAAGGACAATATAATTCCCAGAAACCAACTCATGGGAAATCTACCAGGACCTCGAGTCACCCCATCCCTTACCTTCGAACACACAGGGATAGATTATGCGGGACCGATTGACATCAAAACATCCAAATTACGCACTACTAAAAGCCAAAAGGCATATTTAAGCATTTTCGTATGTTTTTCAACAAAGGCTCTACACATAGAAGTAGTCACGGATCTAACGACTCAGGCCTTCATAGCAGCGCTCAAAAGGTTCACGAGCCGAAGGGGCTTATGCGCCCATATATATTCCGATTGCGGAACCAACTTTGTCGGTGCAAATAACGAACTGCAAAGATCACTCAAGAAAATTCTGAACAGCATCCAACACAACGGGGTGCCAGAAATCCTAAACATCCAATGGCATTTCAACCCACCAGCCACTCCGCATTTCGGGGGCTTATGGGAAGCCAATGTTAAATTAGTCAAGACCCACTTACGAAAAACGTTACAGTCGGCTGTTTTAACATTTGAAGAACTATACACCGTAACGTGCCAGATAGAAGCATGTATAAATTCAAGACCGCTATCCGCTTTGTCAAATGATCCATTAGATTACAATGTGCTCACACCCGGTCATTTTTTAATCGGTCGAAACCTTCTTGATTTGCCCGATTCACAAGCACTTCCAGATGAACATCATACGAAACGTTGGCACTATGTTCAACACCTGACCCATCTATTCTGGAAAACCTGGCAAAAACAATACTTGCACAATCTACAACAACGCACAAAATGGACAAATGAAAAGGAAAACCTCAAGGTTGGAGACATAGTTCTAATTCTAAACAATAACACACCAAAAATGACATGGCCTATCGGACGTATAACTAGCATATATCCAGGGACAGACAACTTAGTGAGAGTCGTCCAAGTTAAAACCCCCCACAAAATATACACTCGTCCGGTAACTAAAATTAGCAAACTCCCCATCCAACCTTAACACCACAATCTATACTCCAACAATCCACCGACCACACTAACCGTAAATACCCTCGATATCAGAGATCTAGACTGATATAGTGCCGATCCTGCACAAAACATAATACACTGAACCCATTAATAAAAAACAACTTCTTGTAGCAGATATCATCATGGATCTGATCGAATTCTTCTCAAATCTGAGTGACTCCGACGTTTCGGAGTCAAACGACCAAGCTCTAGAGGACATTCTACTCCTGGACGACATTCCGGACTTAGAAACTCCCGACTCCGTACCAGCTACTGAACCACCGACACTGAAGGCCTCCCCAACCAAGCTGGCACCGTTTCAACCACCCTTCGAAGCTGCTCCAATTCAGAAACCAGTAGCCAATCTAGTGGCACAGTTCAAGGGACCATGGTTACGGCGCCCAACAACCCCGCGTCGAATGCCTACAGCAGCATCAGCACAAAGCGACACCACGGTCATCGAGAAGGCCATTGAGAAGCACCACGATCAAATAATCCTTCACACCCTGGTTTCGGAACAACAGGATATCATCCGAACACAAAAAAGGATTATAACGACCCAAGAAAAACTGCTTCAAAAAACCAGACAAATCCAGGCACTAAAACCCAGGACATCCCAGGATGCGTCTAGACCAACCGGTGAAGGCACAAGCTCCAGTCTCCCTTCTACTCGGCAGTTCCCAGCAAGGAATTTATTTATTTGTTCCGATCAAGAATGGGAAGTAGCTAGACGGAATGTCACTAACTGGGACATCATCTTAAGCGCCCAACGAAGTTCAAGGTTCCAGTTAAGTAACGGAGACACGCTTAGGTTTTATCGCATCGGGCAGACCAAGCGATTCAAGGTGAAGGTGGCGACACGAAAGAATCGTAAGTTATTTATCCACTACATCGTCCATTTTTCGGAGGTGGGAGAATGTTGGGGCGTCCCAATAGTTAAAAATAAATTCAAAATAAAATTAAAAACAAAAAAAAATGAATCATGCCGAGACTGGGATTCGAACCCAGGTACTGTGGGCTGTGGTCCCACCTCTCATTCCACTGGGCCACCGCATATTGGACTACCATCGCGCCTAGTTCAATTTGATTGTACCAAGAACTCTAGATGCCAGAACCAGGCCAGTTCACAGTCCAAATACGACCGTTAGCCCTTTGTGCATTTAATCCAATGCATTTCGGGGACTATAAAAGCGGTGACCCAACAGCAATTCGGCACTGCATTTCAGTCAGCTTCTGGGTAAGTTCTGCTTTCAGAATTACCAATTTAGCCAAAAAGGAACTGCTTTCAGTCCTTATTAGGAAAAGCCTCTCGGGTTTAAAGCGCACTCTAATCACTGAGTCCTTTCTAACCACGCTTTCCAATCTTTCACTGCTCACCATCTTCCGGTCAGCAGATCAATTCGACCTACGTTATCAGCACTGGGTCACGTCAATTCGACCTACGTTAGCAGCACTGGGTCAAGTCAATCTCCTTGCACTTACATAGTGCTCGATTTACACTGCTTGCGCCTAAAATTCAACATACAATTGATTTACGCTTGCATTTACACAATTCACGAGTCAGCAATCGACTCTCGCACCTTCATAGTGCACAATCCAAACAATATCAGTCTAGATCTCTGCACCATACAAGGCATTCGTAGTATTACACTACATCCAGGTCTTATTTACTAACACTCAAACAAACTAACCATTATTAAACTACTTGTGCCTCTTACTCTGCTGTCAGAAATATTGAATATTCGTAACAAACTCTTTGTCTACTTTCAGGCAATTAATTACTGAACAACCAAAATACTCAGTCTTTGAATTATTAAATTAGCTGAAGTGTGAGAAATACATTTGAATAGTATAACTTGAATTTTGTAAATATTATATTTGGATTCGTAGCTTTAAATATTAGTTGTAAGAAAAACCTGTGATCTAGCCCTTTTGAATAAATATTACTTTTATTTTGAATACAACCAACATCTGACGTTCTCATTTTCTGGCAATCAATTCTTGATCCACCACCTATCCTACATCCATTAAAATTTTTATGTTTAGCTTCTTATAGGCTAAAACAGAGTTAGACATGGTGAATTTGTGTGACGTCACAGAATAGAGAATTTTTCTCAACTGAAATACAGAAACGAGCTGCTGGAAATGTTTCTGTAATTCCCCAAGTAGAGTTTGGCTTGTCAACTAGTGGAGAATTTTCTCACCATATATTTTTTATACGAGTTTGTAGTCTACGTGCACGATAAACAACACAACATCAATGATTCTGATGCTGACCTTCAGCGTATATTGTGGCGGTCACATCCAACTGAAAGCGTCAAAACATATCGTCTGAAGACTGTAACGTACGGTACAGCCTCTGCCCCATACTTAGCCTGTAAGGTACTGCGCCAATTAGCAGAGGACCATAGTAATGACCATCCTACAGCATCTATTACATTGAAAGAGCAATTCTATGTCGATGATGCCCTCTTTGGAGCTTATACCCTTCAAGCTGCACGCGACTTGCGTGATGAATTATGCAGATTACTGAAAAAGGGAGGCTTCCACCTGCGAAAGTGGATGGCTAATTTAGACGAGTTGTTAAAAGGCATTCCTGCTACGGACAGAGAGCAAATAGTTGGTTCAAAACTCGTTAGTGATGCTCAAATTAAGGCACTAGGTGTTATGTGGAACATTAATACAGACACCCTGTCACTTCACACTGAATTATCGTCTTCAGAAGCGATGACAAAAAGATCCGTACTCGCGGACACCAGTCGGATCTATGACCCTCTTGGATGGTTTTCCCCAGTTACCATTAAAGCAAAGCTTTTTCTTCAGCAACTATGGCTGCGCAAATTAGACTGGGATGAATCGCTGGCGCCAGACCTTCAAGAAAAATGGTTAGCACTCAAGGAGGACCTGCAATCACTAAAAAACTTCCAAATACAACGATGGATCGGAACAAAAGACCCCGAGCTTGGTCTTGAGCTGCACGGTTTCTGTGATGCCTCGCTGCGAGCTTACGGTGCTGTCATATATCTGCGTATTATTCACAGCCCCAATGACATTCAAGTCTCACTAATTGCGGCTAAGACGCGAGTAAGCCCATTAAAAACTGTTTCGTTACCACGCCTGGAACTATGTGGTGCGGCCCTTTTGTCAGAACTTATGTACTTTATCCAACAACATATTAAACTAGACAAAGTGCCAACACATCTATGGACTGATTCAGCAGTAGTTCTTGCGTGGCTGAGAGACCACCCTGCGAAATGGACTGTATTTGTTGCCAACAGGGTTGCCCTAATACATGAGAAAATGCCCAACGCTGCATGGCATCATATTCCTTCCCAGGACAATCCTGCCGATTGCATCACCAAGGGAATTCCCATGGCCCACCTCGATCACCATAACTTATGGTGGTCTGGCCCACCTTGGCTAAAGCAGTATTCGGAATTCTGGCCGCAAACATCCTCAACTGTTAAGGACACTGATTTGCAGGAAGAAGTGCGCTCAACATATGCAACTGCAATCAAACCCACTGATCCTGAAAACGAGCTACTACATCGTTACTCAAGTCTCCAGAAGCTCCTTCACGTCACAGCTTACTGCCAACGGTTTATTTCTAACTGCAGATCGAGTATTAAGCGATGCGGATCCCTCAGCTTAGAAGAAATTGCGTCTGCGCGTCAAACTTGGATCAAACTCATTCAGCAGTCAGCATTCAACACGGAAATAAGATGTCTCTTAGCAAATCAACCACTGCCTCCGCGGAGTCAACTGAGAAATTTAAACCCAGTCATCGACGACAATCACGTACTACGAGTTGGGGGCAGATTAAAGAACTCCTTGCTTCCATATGAGGAAAAATTCCCGGCAATATTGCCCAAAACAAGTCAGTTAACTAAACTAATCATTGACTACTCCCACAGTGCTACCCTCCATGGCGGTACTCAAAATACGCTGCAGCATATCCGGACTTCCTATTGGATCATAAGAGGGCGCAGCACGGTTCGCCATTTTGTCAGGAATTGCATCACATGTTTTCGACATAGACCTACTACGAAAACTCAAATCATGGCAGATCTACCGGCTGAACGGATAAGGCCAGCGAAACCCTTCCTGCACTGTGGCGCAGATTATGCTGGGCCATTTCTTATAAAGCCATTGAAAGGACGTAACCGTACACTCATCAAAATGTATGTAGCCCTGTTCATTTGCCTCGTCACTCGCGCGGTACATTTAGAATTAGTCTTTAACTTAACTACAGAAGCCTTCGTGTCTGCGTTTCGGCGCTTCATTAGCCGCCGTGGGCGATGCTCTAAGTTATACACCGATAATGCAACTTACTTCACATCTGCTGACAAAGAGCTCAATCAGCTTCTCCAGGAGTTGCTAGCACAGTCGACGATAGCACGATTGCTTATAAAGGAAGGCACTGAATGGCACTTTATTCCTCCCGGATCTCCGTACTTCGGTGGAATGTGGGAGGCCGGAATTAAATCTTTCAAACACCATTTTCGACGTATAGTTGGATGCCACACGCTGGACCTAGAAGAAATTTTAACGTTGATCTCGCAGATTGAGGCCTGCCTCAACTCGAGGCCACTGCAGCCGCTAAATGATGATCCTAACGAGATGTCCGCATTAACACCAGGGCATTTTCTTGTAGGAGAAAGTTTGCTCACAGTGCCCACACCCAGTACCTTTGATACGCCTATCAATAGGCTGAAGCGCTGGCAACTAGTCCAGTCGATGGTTGAGCAATTATGGCATCGTTGGAAATCGGAATATGTACATCATCTTCAATTGAGGAACAAGTGGCAGAGGAAGGAAGATCCGGTGCGCATAAATGACCTTGTTATCATCAAAGACGAGAGAACACCCCCCGCTACCTGGCTGCTTGCCAAAGTAATCGGAATTCACCCGGGTGCGGATGCTCAAATTCGCGTAGTTACCCTAAAGCATAAAAATGGTATTTGTAAGCGTGCCATTTCGAAAATCTGTATACTGCCACGACAATTCTAATACTAAATTATCTAAATTCAAAAAATTATAAAATCATAGCATTATGCAATCGATGCAACCAATTTCAAATTAATATCTCAACATAAACTATAGTAGTTCTTATTTTTTTCAAAATTAGCTTTATATTTGCGACCGAAAATAAGCAGATAGAGCCACGCAGTTGTACAGACCTTACAGAAGTCACGGCGGGCGGATATCCACCCTCAACCACAACAAGGACGAAGTTACAGTCGTGCTAACACACGAGGCGGGCGGAATGTTAGCGATTCTACTACGCTCAACGCAGCAGGCAACTCCAGCCCAAAACAGAGGGACACTCTTCGTTTAAATTACTCACTAGATTACTATGATCTCAAACCTTGTAAAGTGCATTTGGCACTCATTTTTGAATGTATCTCTAACAGTAGTTACTACCGTTTACTTTTGTACTGTATTAGCAAAGTTTGCCAGCTTCTTCTCGCTTGAACCTCCGACTAGGAGACATCGCCACTGGGCAGTTTTTTCTTAGTGTTAATATTTCTAGTAACTCTCACTTGAGATCCCGACTAGGGCGAAGTAATTTGTGAAATAAATTAAGTTGTTTTAATTAACATTTGAGTTTTCCTTTTGAGTTGAAATTAAGCTATAAAAACTAACAGTACTTATAGTATTGATGTAATTGTTATTAATGTAAATATATATTATTAACAATGTAATTGTATTATTATTATGATTAGTATTATATTAATGTACTTACAGCATTTATGTAAATAGTATTAATTAATAGCATCATCATTAAATTTATCCCAAGCAAGTTTTTCATATACACTTTATTTTGAGTAAAGGTATACATGATTGCGTGCTAAGGACAAATGAAGTGCAAAAATATGAATATGTAAAATATATAAAACGTTACCAATTTTGCAATAAAAAATAACAATAAAACTATTTGAATCCACTTTTCATGCATTGAATTGTTTTTTCATTAAAGGTGCCATTTGTGATCGTCCATTGCTTCCTAGTTGCCTTATCTGTTGGTTGCCTCCTTGTTCCCTGGGTCGTTTTTTACTCATTAAGTTGGACAGTGAGGCTACTCTAGACGCAGGTGTAGCTGATGTATTGAACTTTGTACCGTAGATTTCCTGTTTTCGTGGAATATTACGACGAGGCTTCACAATTGTGTCCACGTATGCCAATTGAGTTTTTCGCACAGGGAGCAGTATTTGTTTTTACGATTGCTTAATGTTGTTCACTACCAGTTTCAGTTTGTTTTGTTGTTCTTCCTTACACCGCAAAAACCGTTTTCTCCTGCTTCCCAATTCATCTCGAGGCTTTCCGCGGCAAAATGTGGTGCAATGTTGTTGCCAAAGAACATCATTATCGTCCTTTAAATAAGGATTGTGTTCTTCGAGTTTCAACAGTTGCAGCGGAGTTGCTCTCTCGAAAACTGGTTTTAAAATTTGAAAGGGAACACCACCAGCGTATTTCAGAGCTGTAACAATTAATTGTGTTTGTTTTTAAATCGTCCTAAATAACTTCATTAGCATTTACTATCTATATTTTTTTGAAGATGTCGAACACATAAATCAAAGAGCGACGATGTTTGGCACAGATATTTGGGTTTAATTCCAGAGTAAACCTTTGTCCTAATTCTCTTGGATGATGTGGCGGCACTAATTGCTTCTTCATCGGCCATCTTAGGCCTCTGAGGCTGGTATTCGGGGAAAAAAGTTGGAACTTTCATTGGTATGCAAGAATCCAAGGATTCAAACTTGGCACTTAGTAGAGGTGGAGGTGGTGTCTAAAAGTATTTGAAAAATTTGATTTGATTTGATTATTCTAAGAGTTTTTTATGTTTGAAGATCTTACCATTTTTGTCATAGTGCGTGGATCATCGTCTGCATCATTATTTGGTCTATGTAGTCTTCATAATCGCTGATTTCTAATTCCGCACCCGCCATTGCTTTCTACTTAGACAACAGCGTCTGCGCTTCATACCGTACGTTTTTTGCGTGGATATGCGTATTGCATATAGAGTTTAACATTCTTCCTACTCCAGTGATTTCCAAATGCTCTACTGCCACTGGTAGTTTACGCAACTTTCGCACGCATTGCAGAAGCCACTTTTCATCCTGCCCATTGTTTTGAATGGGCCGCTGACAACGGATAATTTCCCTTAAACACGAATTCATTTTACTGCTCACTGATTTAATATTGCAATTAAACTTCAGTTTTCATATGAAACCAAACTTTGAATGACCAGTAAGAGCATATCTGAATCCTTTTATAGGAACCAAAATCTACGCAGAACCGATCAAAGCAAAAACCAAAAAAAAAAAAATATTTAGCCGCTGCACGCATGTTGCTAAGCATGCAAAAATGGATGTTATCTAGCCTGCAAAAATGGATGTTATCTAGCCTGTAAAAATGGAAGCCCACCCAGGAGCATGTTGCTTAGCGGTTACGCAGGATTGTAATCAAAGTTGAAGTGTGCTGATCACGCGAAAAACGTAAACTTGGTGAACAGGAGCTTATCACACAAAAGAAATGCGTCGAAAGCTTAAATTCGCGGGTAAGATTCAGCCTATCTAAAAAAAAAAAGTCATTCTACATTCTTATGTGACAATCAGGAACCAATAAAAAAAAATACTTAGCCGTTGCACGCATGTTGCTGAGCATGCAAAAATGGATCTTATCTAGCCTGTAAAGACGGATGCCCGCCCAGGAGCATGTTGCTTAGCGGCTACGCAGGCTTATAATCAAATTTGTTGTGTGCTGATCCCGCGAAAATAGGCTTGCGATGCGTGATGGTGCTAAGCCTGCAACATGGGAGCTAGGACAATGCTTGCTTTGTTAAACCTTAATATAAAAAGGAGCGGGCAATTCATGCATTTCAACAGTCTCAAGCCATAGAGGTAGAACAGAAATGGACTTCCTAGGAAAATTACGAGCACTTGCCGATCAGGGTCATGGAATACACTGGGCGCCTGACGGGCAACCTATATTCATTAGCCCAGATGATCTAGAACTGGAACTCGGCAACCCCACGGATTTTTTTAAAAATCTGAAAAAGTTCCAGTTCGACCAAATAGAAGTGAAACATCATACTACTTCTAACATCATGTTCCAGTTCTTCAACCCTGGTTTCAATAGGGCTCAGGACCAGATGAATGATGAAGCCTGACCTGCAGACTCCTTTCCTCTTGTTGGTGTCACCTGGGCGGATGATACTTGGGCAATGGATCATGATGACTGGCCTGGCGACTCCTCTCATGGGACTGATGATACTTGGGCAATGGATCATGATGTCTGCCCTGGCGACTCCTTTCCTGGGGTTGATGGCACCTGGGCAATAGGTGATGACGCCTGGCCTGGCGACTCCTTTCCAGGAGTTGATGGCATCTTGGCTATGGGTGATAACACCTGGCCTGATGATGACGCCTGGCCTATAGGTGGTGATGCCTGGTCTGATGACGCCAGGACATGGTCATAACTAAATTTAAGTTTATATATATATCGAATAAAAGAAATTAAACAAAGTTTTTCTTATTTTTGTATCTTATATATCTATCACCAGGGCCTTCCTCTTAGTTTTTCTGTCAACAGTGTCTTTCTCTTAGTTTTTCTACCAACAGGCGCTTCCACTTAGTTTTTCTGTCAACAGGGGCTTCCTCTTACTTTTTCTATCAACAGGGGCTTCCTCTTAGTTTTTCTGTCAACAGGGGCTTCCTCTTAGTTTTTCTACCAACAGGGGCTTCCTCTTAGTTTTTCTACCAACAGGGGCTTCCTCTTAGTTTTTCTACCAACAGGGGCTTCCGCTTAGTTTTTCTATCAACATCATGTTCATGTTCTTGTTCATCATCATGTTCATGTTCATCATCATCATGTTCATGTTCATGTTCATCATGTTAATGTTCATCATCACCATGTTCATGTTCATGTTCATCATCATCATGTTCATGTTCATGTTCACCATGTTCATGTTCACCATGTTCATGTTCATCATCACCATGTTCATGTTCATGTTCACCATGTTCATGTTCATCATCACCATGTTCATGTTCATGTTCACCATGTTCATGTTCATCATCACCATGTTCATGTTCATCATCATCATGTTCATGTTCATGTTCACCATGTTCATGTTCATGTTCATCATCATCATGTTCATGTTCATGTTCACCATGTTCATGTTCATGTTCACCATGTTCATGTTCATCATCACCATGTTCATGTTCATGTTCACCATGTTCATGTTCATCATCACCATGTTCATGTTCACCATGTTCATGTTCACCATGTTCATGTTTATCATCACCATTGTTGTGTTTACACAAAAAACTTTGACAAATGTCAAAGTAAACCTCAATAAAAGAAACACTATAAATAAACACGTCTAGCTATCAGTATGGGTCAAAACAGTCTTAAAGAGGTCAAAAACACAATAGGGAAAAAGGATACTTTTTTTTTTTTTTTGGGAGTGAGGTGAAATGCATTTACGCACATAGGGATAACCCCGTCGTGCCGGACTCCTTTTCAGACTACCGGCTAAAACACCCCCCTTGTCGCATCAGGGCACTAGTCTGGAACCGTTTAGCACATTACTTCGGGCTAGGCCCCTGTATTCCTAAGCCTATTGGCTCTCGCCTGACATTACTACAGCCTGCCACTTATCCAGGTCAGTCTTCTTCGCCCGAAGTATGCTCTGTACCTGATGCGGCACCGCCGCCCATTTCTCTTCCGTCTGGAGCATGATATTCACAACTGTTTCAGGAGAAATTTGCTCGTTCTCTAGAACTGTTCTCGCCGTCCAGTTCCTCCATCTGTCGTACCTGAAAAAGGTGTGCTCAACGTCATCTGTTTTTCCTGGGCAGTACAAACAGTCCGCTGATTAGGGAAAAAGGATACTAACAGATACTTTAAGAATACTATAACTTTTTATTCGCGGGATAGATTTTGTTGCCCCTATAGTAAAAAATAGTTAGGAAGATTAGATCTACAAAATGAAGTAACTTTTGTGTTTGGGCGCTCAAATTTTTTTTGGGCCCAACATGTTGCATTGTTCTTTAAAACATGTAATAAAATATAATTATATTATGAAAATAATCTGACATAAATAGTCAAATTTGTCTAAAATTGCATTCCTCCCGAACGCACTCACGAAAATCAGTACTAGATTTTAATTGCAACGTTCATCAAACTGACACGTGCATGTCAGCATGTCAAATTGTGAAGTTGTAAACAATGAAATTAACAGAAATTTCTTGATTAATATAGTGTTGTGAAGTGTAAAAACGTGATAAATGTGTTTACGTGGACTTGTGGCGGGTTTATGTGGTTTTCGCAAATAAATTTTGTGGATATAAATACGGCAAAAGACCGAAAAATTACATGAAATATTTTCATCGTAAGATGTATTTTTTTCCAAAAGTATATAAGTGAACGACCTTTTTTTGCACATTCTTGGTTTTTTAACGAAATTACATGGCTCCACAAAATTTCATTGAAATCCGCCACAAGTTGCGTAAATCAATCTGTTCCATATATATTCCGACCTTGTGCATTTTGTCGAGGTGTTTTTATTTGAATATGTGACCCATCAATAGCAGCTATAATACCAGGAGTGCCTTTCAAACGTTCAAAACCCTCCACTGTTTTTGTAATCTCTTGTTGAGATGTAGGCCATTTAATATAATTCGGGCTAATTTCTATTAAAAACTTTGGCACTTTGTTGACAGATTTCCATGCCGTAGATTTAGCTACGCCAAATTAGTTCGCATATTGCCTAAAAGTTACAGTATTTGCTATGTACCATAAATACATATAAATTTCAGCATCGGCACCTAAAGGTCTGCCTAATAATTATACTTTTGCTGTATGAGATTTGTATAACGCTGGAAAGGTGCTAATTTAAATTTTCATACACTGATAAAATTCAATTTCATCTTACCAATGAGATATAAAGTTTTAGAACGTTTTAACCGAAAATGTGACTAAAAATCAGCTTCTGAATAAAGGGTGATGGTCTGCAAAAAGTTCGATACTTTCACGTGTTTGCTCCTAGATTGATTCGTATCTGATTCACTAGAACTGGATTCACTCGATTCAGAAGTCATTAAGAGACTTTGCTCATCAGAGCTATCTTCAAAAAATTCCTGCAAACATAAATTTTGGTTAATATTCAGGTTGGATCCTAGCAGAGAATACCTCAACATTTGACAGGCGCGGTTTTGATGAAAACACGTCAAGTGCGCTGTCAATTGCTGTGACCTGAAGTTGGTAATTAGAGTTCTTTAGCATTACCTCATGTGCCTCTTAATATGCATGCATGCAAATCAATAAAATCAATACAAAAAATTGTGCTGTTTTGTAATTGAATCAGAAATGCTGAGATTTGTAAAAGAAATCCCTAAATTAAAAACAGCAGCAGGTTTGCTAGCACCAGCCTAGAAAAGTTGCTCTCTGGGAAGGAAACCGGTTCCAGAGCTGCTTTCTTTGATCCTGCACATACATACACGGTCAGCTGGTGAAATATGAATGTGTAGGAATTCGAGCTGTCAGAAAACAGCTTTCTGAAAGCTGGTGGATGCGATACGGTGGATGCGAGGCAGAAAAAACCGTTTCAACTTTTTGTTCGGCATGAGACATCTTTATTCTTACTTTGTCTATGATAATATTTCAATAAAAATAATTACTGCTTATTTATTTGTGAATTGTCTGCATTGGATTTTTCAGCAATAATTGTGTGAAATTTCTCAATAAAACTTTTGCAAATAAATTGTTTTTGTTTTTTAATGATTTTTATTTCAGCAGCTGATTACAATTATTATATTACATATAATACTTATATTCTCAAGTGAAGAACAACGCCATCTGCACGTCAATTTTATGTAAAATTTGCAATTGTAAATGCAGATGTAAATTGACAGGGACCGTTATAAATATTATTCAGCCACTGTGAATTGTTTTTAGCGTTTTTTTTTTATTTTTTTCAGAACAAATTGACACCGAATCGAAGATTGCATCGAAGATTAATTAATTATTAAAGTTTAGTCACCCGAGTAAAAATTTTCGATGATTTTATGCATAAAATTTGTGTCTAAATCTGCAGAATCACTATGCCGAAAATTGGCCCAATTCACTGAAGAAAGTATTATGCAGAGAGTTTTATGCAGAGAGTTTTATGCAGAGAATTTTAGGCAGGGAATTTTATGCAGAGAATTTTATGCAGACAATTTTGCATACAATTTTATAGACAATTAAATCTAAACCTTTAGGCACCCAAAAAAGTGAAAAGTGAATATGAACAAAAATTCTTATTTTTAATTTGCATTTTTATTTCTTTACGCAATGACAAATTAAATTATATTGTATTTTTATTTTTTGCTTTTCTTCCCTCTTCTCGCAGAAAGTCCGATAGTGACTTCATAATATCTTTCTTGGCACATTTTCGCCTTAAAATGAAGCTTTTGTCACTAGAGTTCAAATCTTCCAGGTCCAGCTTGTTTTCTCGTAAAACGAAATCTATATATTATAAGATTTAAATTATGTTATGTGTTAATAAATATTTTAATATCTCATACTTATAACTGCATCTCGCTTTGCGGGATTGATCTCAGGAAGAGGAAATGCTATCTTATTTGCATTGCAAACTTTCCCAAACAAAGAATGTTGAGAAAGTTCAGCAGAAGTGAAGATAGCCCGGAACAAATTCCTCGCGAAAACGGTCATATTGCTGGACAAAATTCGAATACCGTCGAGGTCAACTTTCTTGATATATACGCCTGAGCCAGCATATAGTTCGATCTAAATTTTTTTTTTTAAAAAAGTAATTAAATCCAAAAATTTAATTGAAGAAGTAAAACTTTTAAGCGAACCTGCGAGTCAGACTGCATCCCCGAAATAATTGCCTCTAAATCTTTAACCTTTTCTTTCACATCATTATACTTCCGTTTCAGGTTTTTGTACTTTTCTGTAAAAAAATAATTTATATTTAAAGATTTATCAACTTGTACGGAAAGTATAATTTGAATACAACTATATGATACAAATATTACGGCTGCACAACGGCACAAATTTTCAAGAAGTTAATATAGGCTAATTCAGAATTGAACTTTCCGTTCAAAAACAATATTAATATTGACTGACCTTTATAGTTTTTGTGTTCCACAAGTGACTCTTTGTTAGCTTGCCCAGACTCATTGGTGTTATGGTTTTCAATTCTTGCTTCAGCCTCAACTACTTCTAAAACATTCGAAATAGCTTGACTTAAGCAAGCAGAATTCCGGCTCTGTTGTCTTTTCTTTTTTTTACTAGAAGCTTCAGAGGCTGCCAATTTTAAACAAAATAAAAAAATGTGATTTAGGAAAAATTTGAATTTATTCTAAATATAGTAATATTTACCTATACCGGTAATAATAATTGAGTTTGGGCACGTTTTCTCTGACGCTTTCGCCATTTCATCTGCCTTAGCCTCTAATTCGCATTTGTCAGAACCTAGATATTTACAACAAATTTCACATACATATAGATATAAAAAGAAAGCTATTATACAATTATACAGACTACTTACCAACTTCAAGTACAAGTGCTTTGTATTGCTTCCGTTTGCCCCAGTTCATAAATATTGTTTTCCCAATCAATTTTGAGGTATTAAAACGGAGCTCTCCTTCACTAATTTCCTCTTTACGGCAGACAGAATATTGGTCCACCTCTTCACACCATTTCACCAATAAAAATGCCATATTTAAGTGTAACACACGTCTATTGTTAAATCGCAAGCGTTTGTAGTTTGTATGAATTTCCGACCGATTTTTAGCTTTTTCTCTAGTTTCACTGTTTTTCATTTTACAACGACTACTTATTCATTTCATTATAACGAACGACTACTTAATTAAATACTGTGATGATCTGACACAATCAAGCTAGTCGGAACAGTGAACACTCTTCTGTTTCCGAACTTGGTATTTAGTAATCCTTGCTAATACAGTCAATGAAGTAATGCAAAGGTTTTTAAATTGTATTGTTTTGACAAAAGTACTCTATTATAATTCTAAACCGATATGTCGCGTACGCCAAAGTCATATTATAAATTGTATTTTAAAGACAACAGATTTGCTCCTACACGTGTTCCGAGGAGAACACAATACAGAAACGTAAGTAAATTATAACAAACAGTGATGCACGTGGAACTATGTGAATTAAACTTCATGTTTTGTATAGTTTCGTCCAAAATGTTTAAAAAGAGCTTTTGAAGTTAGTGAAAACGATGAAGGCCTAGAGTAACTCTTATTATGTTATTTTATTTTCAAAATGGATCATGTCCAACTATTGATGTTGCAAAATGACTCTTGTCCAAGGTGTAGTTCCAAAATGGGTCTTGTCCGTTGGTTTTTCATATTTTTTATATCAATTTGACATATTTGACTAGATTGTGTTTGTGGAAATAGTTTTAATCACTCATGACTAAATGCCTAACATATAGTCTTTAATAACAAATAACTTTTTCATGCTATAACAGATTTTGGCCAATATCTCAAAATCAAGTTGAGTAGACAAGACCCATTTTGAAACTATGCTCCTCATATACTTAATTCCATCACTGAAGCAACAAGTCGTCCTAGGGATGAACTTTTGGAAGGAGTTCAACTTACGCATTAGCGGAGTTGAAGAGTTTGTGTCACCCAGAAGCAAGAGGCGTAGGACGATGTGGTGAACAACCTAACCTAATAATTTTTGTATGTCGTAAGTAAGAAATAAAAAATGTAAAACAAAAAATAAATTAATAGAAAGAAATTCGATTTTTATTCATGTGCCTATTTTTTATTCAATGTATTCTTGAACTTCAACATAGGTGGTTTAAGGAGCTCTTCGGGGGTAGTCTTGAATTGTGGTCATTTGTGGTGCTTTCTTTCATTTCATTTAAGACCATCATGTCATTAACACTTACGTTAACTGGCAATACTTCAGTGCTCTCAGCAGAGTACTTTCCACCGATAGAACTAAGTGGAGATTATGTGTGTGGACTAATCGACTTTCAAACATACAATTCCATACCGAATGTCGATTATAAAAACAGTTTATTTCATGTGGGTGATGAGGTAATCAATATTCCTGAAGGCTCTTATTAAATTGATGACATCTCAGTGTATATTAATGGAGAGCTAAGTAAAGCTAAAAGTAAGTCAAAGGTTTCCATTCGAGCAAACAATAATACTTTAAAGTGTGAGATTAAAGCGAATGAAAGGATTTATTTTGATAAACAATATTCCATTGGCCCCTTGTTGGGATTCAGCAAAGTGCAATTGACCCCAAATGTGCAACACGAATCAGATCTAACTGTCAACATAATTAAAGTGAATGTGGTGCGAATCGAATGCAATATTATATCGGGGTCATATTATGTAAACGGTAGCCCCGTTCACACTCTTCATGAATTTTCACCGAAAGTGGGTCCAGGCTATAAAATAATCGAAACCCCACATAATGTTATTTATTTACCTGTGAAAGTGAGACGGATAAGTGCTATTACGCTTAAGCTCGTAGACCAGGAAGGTGATTTAGTAAATTTTAGAGGAGAGACGATTACAATCAGATTACATCTTAAACCTCAATATGTTTATATTTAACGAGGTGCCGAAAATTCCAGCTGTTAGTCATTCATTGAATACCCGTCAGAGAAGACTGCAATTATTAACAGCATCAAATAAATTATTCTTAAGATCTCTCGGACTTCAGTTAAATGAATATGAGCAACATTATAAACGTCAATAGTGATGTGTTATTTGATAAAACCATATCGAAAATTGAATATCATAGCTACTCGCCATTCTTAACTAGCTATAAAAACAGCGATGAAATTCGAATTACAGTGCAACACCAAGATTTATATATTTTACCCAGTGAAAGTTTTATATACATTGAAGGATTATTAACAAAAGCAGATGGTACAGCATCTACAAACGCTGGCTTATCAAATAATTCATTTGCGTACCTCTTTGAAGAAATTCGATATGAGTTGAATGGGGTGGAAATTGATCGCACCAGAAGTCTAGGCATTGCTAGTACTTTGAAGAGCTATGCATCCATCAACGAGGCTGAGAGCAAAATGTTATTGAATGCGGGGTGGTCTGCTAATGAGATAATAAAGCCCAACAAAACGTCTTTTAATTTTTGTGTACCCCTTCGAATGCTATTGGGGTTTGCTGAAGATTACAAGAAAATTATGGTCAATGCTAAACATGAATTGATTTTAATTCGTAGCAGAACAGATGACAACGCCCTGATTTCAGATGATGATGACGCTAAGATTGACATTATTAAACTGCAATGGAAAATACCACACATTATTGCAGCGGATGCAGAAAAACTTATGCTTTTGAGGACAGTCGAAAGCAATCGAACAATTAAAGTACCATTCCGTAGTTGGGATATATACGAATATCCAGTTCTCCCAGTAGCATCTGATCATTCATGGTCAGTGAAAATATCACCCCAACTAGAAAAGCCGAGATATGTTATTTTAGCATTTCAAACTGGACGGAAAGATGATAAAACAAAGGATGCAAGCAAATTCGATCACTGTAATCTTACCGATGTCAAAGTGCACCTAAACTCAGAGTGTTACCCATATGATGATATGAATTTGAAATTTGATCTTGATAGATATGCATTACTATATGAAATGTATAAGAATTTCCAACAATCGTACTATGGACGTACACCTCAACTACTTTTCACTCCAAAAGAATTTAGCCAAAATGCTCCAGTTGCGATAATTGATTGCTCCCATCAAAACAAGAGCATTAAAACTGGTCCTGTTGACATTAGATTGGAGTTTAGGACTTCTGTTAATATGCGTGCAAACACAACAGCATATTGTCTGCTTTTACATGATCGAATAGTTGAATATAGCCCGTTGACCAGTGAAGTGCGAAAAGTCCTTATTTAAGATGACAACAGCTATCATTGATACCCAAGGATTTAAAGATCAATTAAACAATTATATTGTAAAGGAACTCTTTATTTTAACTAATGAAAATCAAGCACAAATTTTATCTTTCAACCACCTTATCATCTGGAAAATTTAACACCAAAGAAAATCAGAGAAGCAAAGTGGTTGGAGAAACATCATCATGGACTGCCTTGGAGTTTTGGATATATACCATATCATCAGATTCAATCATTAAACAAAGTTTTATTACAAAAACAAATTATATTTGTGAAGGGTTTGGAAAAATTGCAATGGATTAAGGAGCTATTCGGGGCGAATCTTGCTGTATATGAAATGGAGGATGAATTTCATTGCCCGAAATTAGAAGCGTTGAAATCAATGTATGCCGATAAAATTCCACCACATTGTTTAGTGCATAGAGGAGTGTGTGCTCAGGAAAATGTATATCTGTTAAAATACTTTTTAGTAGATAAGTTCAATTTAAAATGCATTTAAATAAAATAAAAACATAATTACAATTCGATTTTATTCTTACTTCATTATTAAAAGTACTTAAAAATTAGAATACACTGTTTTCTTGTACGGCTAACAACAACATCATATTTATTGCTTCATTTTCCATATTTACATCATCATCATCAATATATTCTCTTAGTCTATAATGCCCCCAAGCATAAGTCTTCATATTATCATTTCTTATATATCTCTTATCATCTAAAGCACTTAAAGAAACCTTCCTTATAAATTGCGTATAAATATTATGTAATACTGACCTAAATGTTAACATATTTTTATATATACATTGCCTATTATATAAACAGTATTTATAGTCCCTCAGATCAATGCCATTTAAGGTGACTCGGCTCACACCTTTAGCTTTTTTGATGGTTGGCATATTTTCAATGTCGATGGAGTACATTTTGGCTCTTAAGCCTATGAACTCCTTGACAATACGACCATTGACCTCATCCTTAAAATATCCAACCGTCTTCTTATTTTTCTGAGGTATTGCATATGGATTATCTAGAGGATAATCAGAAGTATCAAATTTTTCTGATATATCAGCAATGATATCATTATAAAAATCATCTGTTTGTATAGTATAGACGAAAGAGTCTGTATCCATATAATTAAGAATGATATTATTTTTATATTTAGGCTTCATATAACCATAATGAAAGTCGTACATTTTAAATTTTGATAATTCGAGAACAGAAAATCCTATATATATGGGTTTATTAAGACAAATTTGAAATTTATTTAATTGAATAGCAAACATATCATTTGTAAAATAGCTTGAACTGTGGTAATTATGTTTAGCAATTAATGCTCGAGCTCCCAAATGTCTCCGTTCGCTTTCCCAACCTGTAACAATTTTGATATCTTTGCGCTTTTCAACATTCTCCAGCGTTTTCCCAAACACTGCATTATTCATTAATTTGGAAAAGTTTTTCTCGAAAGAATTTTTTGCGTTAGATCTTTGAAGGGTATTTAGCTCAATGTATTTTTTAAGCCAACATGATTGTTTAAATTGTAGGATTTTGTGAACTTTTTTCAATTTTAACCCGAAGTTTAAGCATTGCTGTAGACATTTATCAAATAAAAACAGCGAAGCAGTAAAAACTCGTGCCGCTAGCCAAAACACAAAATGTGTGATACCTATCAATTTTGTGACGCAATGAAATTATTTGTTGTGAAAAATTAGAATTAGAAACTACTTGTAGTGATAATTAAACTGGTACAATTTTGCGTCTGTATTGCATACCAAAAAATCCAAAGAGAACACAGACGCAAAATTGCACCAGTTTAATTATCACTGCAAGTAGTTTCTAATTCTAATTTTTCACAACAAATAATTTCATTGCGTCACAAAATTGATAGGTATCACACATTTTGTGTTTTGGCTAGCGGCACGAGTTTTTACTGCTTCGCTGTTTTCATTTGATATCAGTAGTTTTGTGAATTCATTTAAAGAAAAAAGGAGTTGTAAAAAATGTCGAACAATGTTGTGTTCTGAGATGTGTAAATGTGTTTTGTTTATTTGAATGTGCGTTTCTAATACAAAAAAAAAGAACAACTGCCAAAATTCCATTTTTTTTCTAAATTCCATCGAACGAAATTTAGTTTTTTTACCCCAAAATTTTATGGCATTTCTGCATTCCAATGTGTGTTCCACAATTCTACGATTTTTTCTGAAATCTATCAAAATTTGCACTGTTTCCTCAAATTAAACCTGAATCAACCAGCATTAAGTACAATTTTTTATTTTGTTTTAAGCACTTAAGCTAATTTACTCTAATATTTAAAAAAGTTATGTATCCATTGACTGATTTTTTTCAAATTCGAAATAATTTTTATATTCAGTGCGGCAATTTTCGGCAAAAAAATGAATATTTGGGTTGAACAGTAAAAATGCTAAATGCCATAACTTTTGAATGGGTGAACCGATTTCGATAACCAAGGTATCGTTGGAAAGATCTTACCCAGTAAAATATGAATCAACTAATAGTCAGAGGGTTCGGTCTATTTTCAACCCAATTTTAGGGTAAAAATTGAGTTTTTTCTTTTTTTTAAAAAAACTTTGAAGCCCTATATCTCTCGAACAAGAATTTTCCCGGACATGTGCTATATATCAAAAATTTTGTACATCTTTCCGCTATTTTTTAAGATAATTTAAATTGAAAAATTATAGCTTAGTTTTCGAGCTATTTGTGAAAATGTGTCAAAAATTTTCGTCAGTTTTCAGTTTTTAACCCAAATTGTTTCTATAGCATCATTAAAATCAAACATCTTATATACCGTTTGAAAGCTGCTCAGCTCAAGGTCAATACCTTTCAAATGGTATATGTACGCTTTCTGTACAATGTACGGTTTAGATACTGTAGCTGTTACAAAAAAGTTATTTTTTTCGAATTTGGAGGGATACCCTGGCCATACCAGTCATCGGATCGAAAAGTGGCGGAACAAAAAATGTTCATTTTTTTAATAGCTTTCAGCTCCCAAAAGCTTTTAAATAGATTCAAAAAACTACAAATGGACAGACAAACGCCACTTTCATCTGTTTCAGGGAATTGCGCGGTAAAAATGCCAAATGCCCTAAATTTTGAATGGGTCAACCGATTTTGATGGTCGAGGTACCGTTCGAAAGGTTTCGGCAAGTGCAGTCTGAATCGACCATGAGTCAGGAAGTTGGGTCACTTTTTGACCCTATTTTGAGGTAAAAACTGAATTTAATTACATTCTTTCATACCCTATTATTGAGGGTACCCGGGGACCGTTTTGCAAATTTTTATGCTTTTTCTGGATCTACGTTCCAAGACCTTTCAAACGGTACCCAGATAATTTGGATCCGCCGCATAGGTAAAAAGTTCAAAATCTCGTGTATATATAGTCGTTCCTCAGTAGAAAGCTCGCGTCACTCAGGGTGACTACCGTCACCCGTGATAATGTATTGCGTAATTACACTTTTCATGAAAATCTGCAATTAATTTGGGATGCAGGGAACCGTGTGGTATTTTATATTCTGGACAAAACGGCAAGTCATTATGCTCATCATGCTTATCGTATGGGTATTTTAAATCGACTTCTAAGACATACCCCCTATCAGAAGTGATATTATTCAAAATTTCTATTATATTTTCATTTGATGGTTCAATAAATTTGAAATCTGAGTGTGAAAGCGGCTGAGACATAGCCCAACCATATAAATTGACCGCGTCCAGATAAGTTAAATAGATGGCGGGTTTCGTTTCATTGTACGTATTCATGTATTTATTGTTGGCGATAGTATGCCGATGAGAGCACTGTGTAATACCACCCCTAATGCCGCGTTGAAAGAAATTATACATGTTTACATCAGTAAGAAGATCTAATTCGATATCAGTCACCTTCAGCATCGCATCCCAGGACAATCCTGGAGCTGTATAATAATGGCATGGATCTAAGTTATAAATTTTCATACAAAGATCTCGAAAGCGCTCAAAAACGTCAGTTAATAGGAGGACATCTGTCTTCAAATATAATTCGAGGTAATCTTGAAGAGATGAACATTGGAATTTCAACCAAACCCTACTTGCATGAGCATAATCCTCATCTGAACACACAGAGCTCGTAAATTTATTATCAAAATCACTCTGTGCAGGAAGTAATATGTCATTTAAACGCTCCCAAGAATTTAGGTATTCATATGGGAATATACCCTTTCTCCTTAGCAATTGAAAAGATTCATCATCATTGCATAATAACTTAATTGCATCGAAATCTGCATTGGATAGGTTAGAAGCTAATGACTCAAGACTAGCCGCCATGAATCTATTAGAGTCGAGAAATCTTAACTCAACGGTGTCAGTATCATTAATAAAAATTCTCTTTGATAACGAAATGTAAACTTCTTTATTGAGTGGTATTACATTTATATCTCCAGGAATTCTACTAAGCGACTTTACAAAGAGATGGCAATCGTAACCAGAAAAGTTGTGGAAATAGATTGGAAAAAGTTTGGGGACTCGATATAATAAATTGCATTTGTTATGTGCACCTCGATATTTCCCGGTTAAATGGCAATGATCGAATACAACGTCATTATTTAAATTTAAATTACAAATATGACATGTTCTAGCATTGCTATGCGCAAACATTTCATCCATTGTTAATCTAATCATTGGCTTCGGCTTAGCAATATACTGATTATATAACATTAAAATATCATTTACTAAGCTACTTATAAATTTATCGCTTGCATCCTCACCTGTATAAAATCGAAAGATTTTAACTGTATCATCAAACGATGACTTTATATTGTATGCATATGAGCATAGGATGTGCTGCTTAATGTTTGTTTTTGATCAGGTGGATGCGTTCGGCAAGCACGTATTCACGTCCTTCAGAATGCATTCGAAGTCTGCGTATATTGCAAAGGGCAACTTAAGTTGGCGACCAATCCTCTCGTACTTTAAGTTGGCTCGTTCAGGTGGTGGCATCGATGTGATAATTCTTTTGCGCTCCCTCTTATGATCCTCCAAGGCATCCTCCTGGTAAAAATGACACAGGCAGCTGTTGCATAGGAACACGCTGTGCCCATGAGTCGTAATTTGACTCGCTAGTAGTCTGCAATGGAAATTTTATTTTTAATTTTACTTTAAAAACAAAAAAACCAACGGACCTAGAGATATTTTTGATCCACACATAGTGGTACCTCTCTACCTCTTGCAGCAGCAGCAAATTGATGTGTGTCCCCCTCTCTTCTTGAGTGCAATAGTAGGTGCCCACGATTTTACATTTATTTTTCTGGGGATTTTCTCCTTCCAGTCCGAAAACATTCACACTTATATCACTGTTTAATTTCTCAAAATGTTCAATATCATTTATTTTTAGGGGAAATTTCAAATTACCAAATTTTAATTGTATATTATTGTTCAAAGTAATATTGGAGGATGAAATGTTGGACACACGATAAGACTGCGTGCGATAACTGTGCTCTTCAACCGGTTGCAAGGCTGATATATGTTAATTGCCCATTTAAAACAATACGCATCGGTATTTTGCACATTAACACAAGCTTTCTTTTTCTGAATAAATTTTGGTAGAGGGATATATCCAGATCCCTTTAGTGGTTTATATTCATTAATGTTCACTTTTACATAACATATTTTCAATAATGCCCACCGCTATCACGCTCTTGAAAATCCTGCATTTTAGTATTAATTTTCTCCACCATTAGCTCAAAATTGTCCACTATGTGATTGTCATTTAAAACTGTAACCATTTTGGCGTTGAAAGACTTAAACGATAATATAATGTCTTCTTCTTCATTATTAACATTCCTTTTAACAAATTCACAAAATAGTTCCATGTTAAATTTAAAATTTCCGCACTTGATTTTATACTTTTTTAATGTGGGTAAAATTTTATTGCTCGCAATCGAAAAAAAGTCAAGCGGATTCAAAACTGCCTCATCCATATTTTCATATATTATTGTCTCAATTCTCCCATTAAACGCACTTTTGATCACTTTCAAATGATCACTTATTCATTATTGGTATAGCACAATTTCTTTTATGTTGATTTGTACGCAAGTGATGACTCCAATTTCCCACTTTCACAAAAATATTGCAAATGTCACACTTCTTTTCATTGCGGATAATAATCACGTTCTTGGAGTTTTCCTTCCCGTGTTTTACTCGTTGATGTGTGCTGAGTTGCTTAGATGTTTTAAAATGTTCACCACAAAATTCACACAAGAATAAATCACCATGATTCAGTTTTAAATGTCTCTTCAATGAGCATTTTTGTGCGAATATTTTTCCACAAACGTCACATTTTATTGATGCCATTGTTGCACTTGTACTGTAAAATCACTAAACTTCACTCCGATTTGAATGCCGGTCTATTTAGGAATGATTATGCTGCAGATCAGATAATGCTTAGTCACTGTTTATCTATCAACACGATAACATGAATCTGCAGGCGTTTTTGGAAAAATATTCGGATATCCTATGCGACGAGCATAAACAAGAAATTCAAGAACATTTTCGTTACTTGGATACGTTTAAAAAAATCGAGAAAGTCAAATCGAAACATGGTGAGCATTACAAAAACTGTCCATGGCATAATAGTGATTGTATTGAAGGCCCGGATACTTGTAATTGTTGTAATGTAGACAAATGTATAAAAAAACTATTGTATCTAATGAACTTTTACACAAATTTAAAAAGGATACGTTGTGTTGGAAAATGTGTGCATTTAAAAGAGGACATATGTTTTGTTTATTTTAAACCCAAACAAAATTGGATCTTAACATTTTTTGATGCATTTAAAGTTAAACGCAACCAGAATATAGAAATAAAAGATAAACAAAGTTATTGGCACCAAATGTTTCCTTATGGTTAAGCAAAATTGACTCTTTTGTTTATTTAACATGCTGTCCGGGTGAAACATGAACATGCTTGCGTCCTTAAGATAAACATATTTTAATTTTTGTGTTTAATTTATTTTGACTCCAAATGGTTCCTTATGGATAAATAACACTGAATATTTTGTTCATATAACATGCTGTGGGTATAACTTGAATATGCTTATATCCTATATACTATATAGTACATATATATCTCTGGAAATTTTGTGTGGGCGATAACAACGTTCCTAGAAATAAAATCAGATTCAGTCTGACCACGAATCAGAACAGTTGACTTTTACCCGACAATAATATTTCATTTCAAAAATGTCTGTTGTTATGCTCATCACAGGGTAACGGGCCCGATCGGGCTACACTATTCTGCTGAGGGGACTTAGGGGTTTCACCCTAGATCAGCATGGGTGAAATCGTCGAATTACCGCACTTAAAATGTTTGCACCTGCGGGCAATTCCGCAGACAGGGGGAATGGTTTGAGGCTGGCCGCGGGCGTACCGCGAGCCGTGGGTTGGGGGAGTAGGCCGCGGCCGAAGCTGCGAGCCGTTGATGGTGGATAAGGGGGAACACTTGTTACCTTCAGTGGGTAGATGATGATTTCGTCAAATGAAACTGTTTAGTTTAGTTTAAAGAATACTTTTTTATTAATTGCTGCTCACTCGGGCAGCGTAACGACTCACAGACAAAAATTACTCAAGACTAAGATATCAAGCTAATTTTACAATTACCTTTATACAATTTTCCTATCATAAACTTATCCCTACTCTTAATCGATTATTGATTAGTTTGCTGAATATGGCGAACGTGTTTCTCACGTTGCGTTACCCCGATGCAACGTGATCGCCAGTTTTTGCATTAGGCTATTGCTGACATTGTCCAAATGTAAACAAAAAAGCAATCACCTTTGATTATTGTAATCATGATTGGAATTTGGTGATTTTGCTGAATTACTTTACTTTTTGTTTTACGCAACTAGATGGGGTCGGCCTGAGTTCAATATGCTCATTTACGCTGACTCCCATCTTGTTGTCTTATTCTCTTGGTAAAGTTAATTGTTACCGGCTTGCGCTGCTTTGGTTCTTTTTACCCACGACGGCACGGAGATGGTATATGCGTTTGGGGTGAGAGGATGTGCAAACCAATGTCGCCATTTATCTCCAAAACTACTAGTTCGATTTTGATGCGGTTTTCAGTGATGGGTTTGGGTTTGATTGGTGCATGTTCTTAGATAGGTGTTAAGCAGGAAGCACACTAGTGAACCATTGCACCAGCACCATGGCGAACTCTTGTACCATGCAAACCATGCTCGAATGTTGTCTGCCGCACACTACAGAACCCTCCGAGAAAATTTTGCTCCGCTGTTGTTTTTTATTTTTTATAAAAATGATTCGTCATCATGCATTCTCATAAACCATGCACCACGGTTTGCTTTTTCGAGCACACCAAACATGGTGCAATCACAATGGTGCACGGTGCAAGCACCATGAGGTGTGTAGTGTGCGGCTCTCCATATGTTTTCATGTTAAGCAAAACGTACACCGTGGTTCTTGCAACCAGAGGCACTCTGGTGCTGGTGCAATGGTTCACTAGTGTGCGTCCTGCTTTACGGTGACAACTCACCAGGGGGCGCTGCAGCAAACATTTGTTTGTGCAAAACCAAAACTACTAGTCCGATTTTGAGGCGGTTTTCAGTAGTGGGTTTGTTTCTGATTAGTGAGGGTTCTTAAATAGGTGTTACGGTAGTAACTCACTAGGGAGCCCTGCAGTAATATATTTTATATTAGCTCCTACATATTAAGAAACTCGATTGGTGAGTATTTCTGTACAGAGTATCATTTCTACTTATTACCGTCATTTTTACTTATTACTTATTATTTTCATTGTACGTAATGATATCGAGTTGAGTTACAACAAAGCCCCGGGCAAAGTTTAGTTGTAAATACTTATATTTTATTACTATCAAATAAACTATATTGATATGTACTACAATGTACATATTGCCCATGCTCTCTAAAAAGTTTGAAATAAAAAAGCAAAATTAAAAATTTTGAAAAAAACCCACGACGGTTAAACGTAATTTAAAAAGGATAAAATAATTTAAAAACCCGCGACTTAAAGAATTTAAACCCAAGAATATCCGTCGGGGGCTGCCATTACTATTTTAAAGTTTAATATAAATATAAATGAGTATTGCAATATATAAAATATCGCCAATTATTCTCGTTACTATAAAACTGCAAAACTAGTTCATTTAATGCCAGCCCTGGACGGATATTCTTGGGTTTAAATTCTTTAAGTCGCGGGTTTTTAAATTATTTTATCCTTTTTAAATTACGTTTAACCGTCGTGGGTTTTTTTCAAAATTTTTAATTTTGCTTTTTTATTTATTTTCGGTAACGTGACGCGTTACCGTGTTGTTTTGTTTTTTCAAAGCTAGCGCTGAACATAGCCGGCTCAAGCATATACTTCGTTCCCTGGGTACGACCTTGTACAGTTATGTACAATGTTTGTTTATTTTCCGTGAGGTAGGTCGTTACCCAGTGTTCGCGCTTTGCGGATCATGTTTACTTTTGGTTTTGTGTAGTAATTATTTGCCTGTTTGTTTACTACGGCAATGTCGATCACAACACTGTGAGTGATTTTTTTCGCGAAGTGAGACCGAAGTATAAAGAGGCGATTTCCATGACCAGAATGGTAAGGAATCGCATTCTACAAGTTTTGAGTGCTAGACGAGTTAATACCCGTTTTGGGCAAAAAATAGTTTTGGAATTGGAGGACAATAATCTATTTTTACCGAACCCATATAATAAAATGACGGATGAAAAGCTCCAGGAAATGAACGAGAAGAAGAGTTTCAGTGTGTGCTACAACAGTGTGCTGAGACTGTTGGAGCTACATGGGGAACTACCTGGGGAATCCAAGGAGCAAAATTAATTTTAAGAATAAGCAAAGCAAATGTGCACATTTTAGAAAAAATAAAGAATAAAAAAAAAATTATGGTTTTTAATTTTTTGACACCAAATGTTTCCTTATGGCTAGCAAAATTGAATCTTTTGTTTATTTAACATGTTGTGGGTATAACTTGAATAATATGCTTATGTCTTTACATATATTGCTAGGAATTTCGTGTTTTGCGATATTTCTTAAAAAACGTTCCTAGAAATAAAATCAGATTCAGTCTGACCACGAATCAGAACGGTTGACTTTTACCCGACATTAATTTTTCATTTAAAAAATGTCAGTGAGTGATTTTTTTCGCGAAGTGAGACCGGAGTATAAAGAGGCGATTTCCATCAGAAAAATGGTAAGGAATCGCATTCTACAAGTTTTGAGTGCTAGACGTGTTAATACCCGTTTTGGACCAACAATAGTTTTGGAATTGGAGGATAGTAATCTATTTTTGCCCAATTCATATAACAAAATGACAGACGAAATGCTGCAGGAAATCAACGAGAAGAAGAGTTTCAGTATCTTCTACAACAGTGTGCTAAAACGGTTGGAGCTCATGAGGAACTATCTCCAAGATCCAAGGAGCAAAATTCATTTAAAGAAAAAGCAAAACAAATGTACCTACACATTTTAGAAAAAAATAAAAAATAAAGCAAAATCATGGTTTTTAATTTTGGACCTCAATTATTTCCTAAACAGTTTCGTCTAAATGGGTCAATAAAAATGATGTTTTCATCCTTCCTTTAAAAAATTATAATGTGTTGAGAATAAAAAATTTTTGTAAAAGAAATGTTTTAATTACTCCGACTTGAAAAATGAGCGTTTCACACCAGATGTGCCTAGTGGCGTAAAGGATATCTGTTATAGGATGAGGCGTGTCTAAATGTCCTTTTTCAAAGCAGTACAAGTAAAAAGCAAATCTATTCTTAGATGTGTCTAAATGTAGCATTCAACCGCTTACGCAGCAAAGTCCTCTCAGTTGGTCCTGCGTTCACTCAGCTGAGCTCCGATCATGCCTACGCAGTGTCGGTGTAACTCCTCACGCCCACTTGAACAACAGGGTTGTCTGATTAACATTCCCCCACTAACTACCCACCACAACCACAAACCCCGAAACCACACCCCCAACCCAACACCAGTGTTGCCAGATTATCATTTCTTTAAAAAATCCATACATTTTTTTGTGCCTGGCCTAGAATCGGCATATCCACACTACTGTGATTCTATGATTACTACTAATAATTCGTACAAACCTTCATTAAAAACAGTTTCCTATTATTTATCTTTACAATTACAATGCATTTTTGAGGTGTTATTTTTATTTGTGTTAAAATAGTTTTGGAAAACACTGACATTCCCTTGGAAGATTTTGATTTTTTCGCGAATGTAAACAACATTCAGATTGAAGAAGACATTTTTCTGGAGTTTGTTGCGAAGCATCCAAGTTTCATGCTAAGGCTGAAGAGGAAAAATTCGAATTCTTTCAATCCTTCATTCCCGGAAAATTTTCAAACGCCTCAAAAGGATTCAAGCTCTGCAAATAATGTTCAAATTACATCAGAGGTAAGCTGACTAGTTCTTTTTCAATTATTTTCTAAGATTGGATAAAAAAGGCAAAATAATATTTTTCAGAATTTCAAATTATTCATTTGGTGACGCGTTACTGAAGGAATACGAAAAACCTCACGACTTAACACCTTGTAATGGAAGAAAAGTGGTAACATAGGTATGCTACAAACTATGCGCAGGAAAAGTTTGGTTTTTCTCCTTTGAGTTTGGACACCAAAGCAGTCGCTAGAGCTTGCGTAACTCTTTTCCCTTGTCTCTGCGGCTCTGGTCGAGAAATTTGAAAATATGGAACAATACGTAAATAAAATAAAAACCAAAGCGGACCATTTTGTATCACATTTATTGACCGATTTTGGTTCTTACTTCTATACAACAATGACAAGCATCAAAAAATTAACACCCGAATCTCAACAAAAATTGAAGCAACAAATAGATAGCTCAATAATGAAGGTTAGTATTTTGTTGTAATATTTTATACATTTAGTAGTTTCACTTTTCAGATAAGGGCTGAAGAAGAGGCAACGAGATTTCAAATGGATCATAGTTCATAGAAGATGAAGTGGTAATATGCTCATCGCTTTGTTTTAGAGAAGATAATGTTTACATCTTAAGTGTGTTTTTTCGAAATAGGACTTATTATGCAACAGAAAAATAGTGGCTTTCTTCAAACAAAATTAATAAATGATCGGGTAAAAAGGAGAAAATTGGAAAAATATTTTGCAGATAATGAGATGGCCGATGATCCCAGTTGTGCGTTCACCCTCCCCCGAGGCCGGGAGTGACGATGACGGTGTGGATGAACCGCCGCCACCATACTCCTCCCTGTCATTTGTTTAATTGGAAGTGTCAACAACAATAATGTAGTGTTTTTTTTTTTTGTTGATTTGTGAGAATAGTAATTGTTTGTTTGTGTTTGTAAAAAATTTTTTTTTCTATTTTTTTTTTTTTTTTTTTTTTTAATATAAAATAAAAAAAAATGAACGATCGTGTCGCTTTTTCTTTGTTTTTAACATATTTACTCCCTTTTTTTTTTGTGTTTTTGTTTATGGAGTGTCATTCTTTTCTCCTTTTGTTTTTTTTTTGTTTGCTGTGGAGGGGGGTTATGGAAAAGATAGAGTGAGAAGAGAAGAAAAAAAAAATTTGTTTGCCCCTTTTTTTTTTTTTTTTTTTTAATTTTTTTTTTGTTTTTACAGTGGTTAAATAAACAATCAGTACAAAACTTTTTTTTTTTTGTTGTTGTGTTTTACATCCTACGCCGTGTTTGCTTCTCCTCCCTCAGCCTGTGACTTTCCTCCCGCACGTTTGCCTCTAACCTTCGGTAGACATTCTTTTCCTCTTCCACCGCTGCGTTTTTCCTCAACTCCTTGAGTTGTTTTAGTTGCTTTGCCAGTCGGTGCCGCTTGCCCCCCCCCCCCCCCGTATTTTCATCCTCAGAGGTGGCTTTCCTCCTTTTTTCTCTTTCAGCTTCCTCCAATATTCTTCCACAGTTAGCACCTTCTGCTTCCGCGCCTCCTCCCGATCTTGTTTTTCCTGGGCGGATTCTTCCCTTGTAGCCGCGTGCGATCGGGGTTTTTCCTCGGGTAACTTATAGAGTACCAGGCCGGAGTGGCTGGTCTCTGGGTGGTTTGTTTCCGAACTTTTGTTAGGCCCCAGGGCTGGTTGGGTCAATTTTTCCTTTGGCTCCATTTAAGCGCGTTATGTTCTCTGCGGTTTTTTCTAAAACTGTGTCTAAATTTTTATCGTTGATGTTTGATTGTAATTTGCTGTATGCCAATAATTTAACGGGTGTCTTATTTCTTTTATTCCCGGCGGGTTACTTCACTTCTTCGGGGGTTTCAAGTTCACAAAAATTGTCACGTTTGTATTTTTCGATTACTGAGCTTCGCTACACTGGTGCAGTGGTTGATGTTGTTGCTCATGTTATTACTTATTTGCCATTTTTTTCCTCTCTTTTTTTTTTTATTTGGAGTTTGCTTTACCAAAGGAATTTTGCGTTTGGATTTGCGAAAATTGATCGGTGTCACTTGGCCGATATTTAAACGTTTCTGCAGTTTGCGTTGATTAGTGGAAGCGTTATCGACTAATTTTTATTTTCTTAGCGTGTTACGGGTAGTAACGTGTGTTTTCTTCCTTTTGTTTTGTGTTTAACCATGGCTACCTATCAACTGTTTGTTCCCCCATATATGGTGGTATCTTTACCGTCGGACAGGTATCTCCGAGTGTTTAATTTGGTTGTTTTCCGTCCGGAAGTGGACTGGGCATCCGCGGTCATGCTGAGCCGACGTCCACTTGGTGGTGCGCAGGCGCTACCCTTGTGGGTTCGTGCCCGTCCCGTAGTGGGGACCTTCGAGGTGTCCTGGCTCCTGTCCCCAGGCAGTTTGCTATCTGCCACTGGTTAGTTATTCAAATTTTTCTTCTTTTTTTTTAAAACAAAAATTTTCTCCGCCAGGGTGTTCTTTCGTTCTTTTGGGGACTTTACTCCCTGTGGAGGATGGAAGGTACTGGAATCCACGTCGTCTTGCTCCCCCGGGTGTCCTCTGAATGCGGCTTCCCGTTTGGGTGCAATCCGCCGAAGGGTTGTGGTTTTTTTTTTTTCATTTTGGAATGTTTTAATTGTTGAATAAATTGATTATAATTTTGATTTGGGTTTTCCTAATTAGTGTTTGACCTCTTCTTGAATCGCCTCAGTTCTTTTGCTGGCTAGGCTGTGTTTGTAATTTGGTCGAGTTGCGTTTTTGGGTTCCGAATCGAGGTTTTGTTTGGTGTTTTTTTTTTTTTTTTTTCGACCCTCTTTACTCAATGTAGGGCTTGAGTCGGTTGTTGTGTATGACCTTCAGCCTTTTCCGTATCCTTATCTCTGTGTTTATTGGGGATACGACTGAGGTCACTCTGTATGGTCCTTCCCAGAGCTCTGAGAATTTGTTTTTCCGATTCTCACTCTTTAGGAGTACCTTGTCTCCCACATGCAGGGTCAGTGGTCTTGCATTTTTGTCATAATACTCTTTTGATTTGCGCTTGGCGTCCAGAATATTTTTTCGAGCAATTTGGTATGACTTTTGCAATTTGTACCTTAATTGATGATAGTAATTTTCGTGGTTGTAGACGGGTTCTGGCTCCCGCTTCAAATTTGTAGGTACATCCGCGATAAAGCCGTAAAGGCAGTCCATGGGTGTCAATTTCGTGCCTTCGTGCGTGCTGTTATTGTAAACAAACGCCGCAGTACGTAGAAATTGATCCCAGGTATTGGGATTTTCATCCACTATGGTCCGTAGATATTCGACTAGGGGTCGATGTGCCCTTTCCAATGCTCCATTGGATTGAGGGTGGTATGCGGAGGTTTGCAGCTTTTTTACTTTCAACAGCTTGCAGACCTGCTTAAATAGATCGCTGAGGAAATTTGTTCCTTGGTCAGTTACGATCTTTTTGGGAATCCGGTAGCGCGTGACGATTTCGTCGAAGAAAATTTGCGCTATCGTTTCCGCTTCCCCATTCGGGATGGCGTACCAATCTACGAATTTTGTAAGATTATCCTGGAAGGTTAGGATGTATTTGTTTCCTGCATGTGTGACCTCTAATGGACCAACAACGTCCAAGTAGACCTTGTCGAAAGGTTTCTCTGCTATGTCCGTGATTACCATGGGCATTTTATAGGGTTTGGATGCCTTCATTTTCTGGCATTTCGGACAGCTTTTAATGTGTCTTTTTATGTCTCTACGCATATGTTTCCACCAGAACTTTCGTCTGATGCGCTTGTACGTTTTTGTAATTTTCTGATGCCCTCCAAAAAGGGAGTCGTGATAATCACGGAGTATAGTTTTTATTTCTTCCGGATCAGTGATTATTTCGACTGTTTTATTTACTTCAGCTG
The DNA here is from genome assembly GCA_963082835.1 of Leptogaster cylindrica. Taxonomy (NCBI): domain Eukaryota; kingdom Metazoa; phylum Arthropoda; class Insecta; order Diptera; family Asilidae; genus Leptogaster; species Leptogaster cylindrica. The sequence continues at coordinate 19,961,758 of OY720107.1, forward strand.
ATCCGGTATCTGTTGGCGCACCCGTGTCGGGCGGTTTTTCTTTCGGCTGTTTCGCTCTTTGGACATGGGGTGTCTCCGTCGGGGTTTCCGCAGTTGACTGTATCCCCTCTGTCCCTTCCGGGGTGCGTCGCGCTTGTGCCCGGGTGACTGCTGATACTTTCAGCGTCTCTTCTCCTGTTTTTGGAGGTTCGTGTACTTGTGCCGCAACTGTGAGGGTCTGCCCTTTTTGCTCTTGGGCCCCTTCTGACGGTATTCGACTTAGTGCGTCGGCATTCGTGTTGTATTTACCGGGTTTGTATTCGATATTATAGTCGAATTCCGATAGTTTATGGTGGAATCTGACCAAACGTGAAGTCGGATCTTTCACGTTGAACACTCCTTTCAAGGGTTTATGGTCGGTGTAGACCGTGAATTTCCTCCCTTGAAGGTAACACCTGAAATTCTTTGTTGCCCAGACAATGGCAAGCAACTCCCTCTCTATTGTGGAGTAATTTCTTTCCGCTTTGTTTAGCGTTCGGCTAGCATAGGCTATGGGTTGATCACTTCCGACAGTGCCTTGAGATAGCACTGCCCCTAGCGCCTCGCTACTTGCATCCGTTGTCAAATTGAACGGCTTGTTGAAGTCGGGGTAAATTAAAAGCGGTGGTGTCACTAGTGCATTCTTAATTGCATTGAACGCTTCTTGGCAATTTTCTGTCCAAGTGAATTTCACGTCCTTGCGAAGTAAATTGTTTATTGGTCGTGCCAATTTTGAAAAGTTCGGAATAAACTTCCGGTAGTAGTTGGCTAATCCTAAGAAGGATTGTGTTTGTCTAACTGTGCGTGGAACAGGGAATTCCTGTACGCAGGCTGTTTTGCTGGGGTCCGGGAGAGCCCCTTTGCTTGAGCACTTATGCCCTAAGTACACGACTTCTTTCCGGAGGAATTGGCACTTCTCCAGTTGAAGTTTTAAATTATTTTCGCGCAGCCTGTCGAAAACTTTACGCAGCTTTGCGTTGTGGTCGTCCAAGTTTTTCCCGTAGATAACGATGTCATCCAGGTAAACGAAACATTCCAAGCCCTGTAGTCCCATTCATTAGGCGCTGGAATGTGGCCGGGGCCCCTTTTAGGCCGAAGGGCATTCGCTTGAACTCGTAGTGACCGTAGTTCGTGCTGAATGCGGTTTTGGGTCGGTCCTTGGGATCCACCAATACTTGATGGTAACCGCTGGCCAAATCCAGGGTTGTGAAGTATCGCGAGTGACCTAATTGGTCCAGGATATCTTCTATTCGGGGAAGGGGGTAGACGTCGCCGACAGTTTTGTCGTTGACTTTACGAAAGTCTACTACTACCCTCCATCTCTTCTTCCCATCGGGCCCGGCTTTCTTCGGAACCACCAGTAGCGGTGAGTTCCATGGACTTTTGCTCCGTTGGACCACGTCGTTTTCAAGCATTTCTTCTAGCTGCTCTTGGATAATTTCGCGCTGCGTCTCAGGCAGGCGATACATTTTTTGGTTAATCGGCGCTTGTTCCGGAGACACTGGAATTTCGTGCGTAATAGCATCAGTGTGCGTCAACTTGTCCCCCTTTAGGTGGAATATGTCGTTGTAGTCTTGACATATTCTCAATATTTCCCGCTGTTCCTGTTTGTCAAGGATGGGGCTTAGGTTGAGTTCGTTCTCTAACCTGTTTAGTCGCTCTTTGGCGCTTGTTTCTTCGGGGTCCGCTTTGCGTGACTCCCGGCAGTGCATTAGGGTGGCTTGGATACCTCTGTTTTGGGTTCCATTGGCCTGCGTCCCTGTCTCCCGCGTAGGGAGTTGCGTTTCTTCGCGCCCTTGTTCGGGCTGCGGTTTTATTTTGTGGGTGGAGTTGACGGTTTCCTCAGTGTTCTTTTGTCCGGTGCCGTTTTCTAGTTCTGCAAATTGGGTTAACGGTCCTAGCATATAATCAGTTGCCGGAGCTAGTTCTAATTCGATACTCGACAGCTCTACTGATTGGGTGTGCGTGTTGAGGATGCTGACAAGTACTCCTTGCGTTCCCGCTGAATTAATACTATTCGCTAGGAAGACTCCATCGTTTATTTCTTGCGACATACAGAGCATTTCTTCCCGTAAATTGCCTACAGTACCAACTTTGGTAACTGCTTTCGGGTCACTACAGGTCTTCGTTTCCCTCGTCGGGCTTTGCCTCTCTTTTAGTGCCCTTGACACTTCTTCGGGTTTTACGCACTCGATTTTAGCCTTGGCTGTGCTTGGCTCTGATTCCGAAGAACTTTTAAGCGAAATCGCAAATTCATTGGGGTTGATTTCCGTGCGAGGAAATCGGAGTTTCTTGTCGGGTCCTTCAACATTGCAGTGTTCTGCTAGGAAATCGTTTCCCAGGAGTCCATCTTGTGTCATGTTGGGCATGTCTTCTGCCACATGAAAGTTGCAGGGTATTTCGCTTGTCTTAATTACGAATTTCCCTCTGCACGTTCCCAAGGTTTTTCCGGTTCCAAATGGAGTTTCCAGCGTTACTTGTTCGCTCCGGTTTATTGTTGCCTTGTTTTGGATGGACTTTTCCTTTATTATACTTACCTCAGCGCCGGTGTCCACTATTAATTTTGTTTGGCCGTGCAGGCCTATGTCTAGTGGGAGTTCCACTACTGGGACACCATTAATGGGCGGCTGGGTAGACCCGGTTTCTTTTTGTTTTGAGTTTAGAGTCGGTCCTGGGAGTTTCGGGCCGACTGAGTCGCGTTTCCCGAATGCTTAGAGTCCCAGGACTTTTTGTGAGGGCAGGTCGTTAGGTCATGTCCTTGTCTCCCGCACCAATCGCAGTTGAGACGCACGTTATAAGTCCTACGCCTGTTTGGGTCTTGTTGACCGTTATTGTTTCGATTATTAAAATGATTGTCTCTATTGTTGAAATTGTTGTTTGCGGGGGTCGGGCGGTTTTCTCTAACCGCTGGGGCGGGGAGGGAGGTGCGTGTGTTTCCGCACGTCCTCAAATCATGCCCGTACCGTCTGCAACTATCGCAAAACGGTGTGTTCCTTCGTTTTAGGCAGTCCGCATAGACATGCCCTCTTCTGTTGCAAAAGCTGCATGTAATTTTTGCCTCCAACTCCTCCTTGCGTTTTTGGGGTGTTGGCGGGCTTGCCGTTCTTTTTGCGGGACTTGCAGTGGCAAATGGGTTGGGTACCCAATTCCGATTTTGCCCCGTTTGTCTGTTCTGACCGTACCCGACATCGGGGTTACGTTGGGGTGTCGCTTCCCCCTGCATCCCGTGATATGTGTAGGGGTTCCTCGGATCTTGCCCACCTCCGACCCAGGCAGGGGTGTACTCGCTGCCGTTTGACGGTGGCCTCCTCAAAGAAAAAATGCTCTGTTGCATCTTCTCCATGTCTAGAGCCTTCTTTGCGAGGCTCTCAAAATCGTCATTCGCATTCGTGAGGAGGTATTGGCTTATGTGACTGTTCGTCACACCCCCGCGCAGTGCATTCGCTGCGAAATCTCCCAACTGCGTTTTCATTACAGCAGCTTGGGCTTCCCCGTACTTGTCCTCGGCTGCCTCTTGGCAGAACCGCAGGGTAGTTCTTAGCCTTTCAATGTAGGCTTCTAAATCTTCCAGTGGGTATTGCTGGGCCGTGATTAATTTATTTACCATTTCCTGGTAATTTACCCGGGGCAGATATGCCCTATTCATTTTCTTCTCAATCTCCTTCATTGTGGTCGGAGCTTCATCTGAGAAGAGCAAGTAGGCCTCTCCCCTCAAACGCGTCGGGAATATTTGGAAAAAGTGTTTCTTTTTGTCCTCCGCTAGACAAGCGAGGACCTGCTTACAGCAGCCCAGGAACATGGGTAACTCATGGGTCATATGCGAGCCCGGGACAGCCGAGAAGGTCGGTACCATCTTGGTAACCAATTTTGCGACTTCCGTATAGTCCGTCATTTCTAACTTTCGTAACTCTTCTTCCAAATCGAACCCGTAAAAACTGGATGAATTTGGGTTACTAAAAGAACCAAAGGAATAGGTCAGCCAGCTGAGGATCGCGTCAGCTTCGTCTGGCTCGTATGTTCCCTCGTTAATCGATTCTTGACCTACTTCCGGTTCGTTTACCTCCCGTGGTTTTTCCTTGCCTGCTATTGGCGTTGAACTACCTTTGTACCCCTTGAACTTTGCCCAGGACTCACCTAATCTTAGAGCGTCAGCTTTCAGCTGATCGATTTGCTCTTGGAGTCTTATTGATCTATTTAGAGCTGGGTCGTCGCACGGTTGTTTAGTTTCCCCCCCAGGTACTTCAGCTTTCTTACAAACTCTAGCGAGATACTCCTCTAGGTTTGCTGCGGGGTCCTTTAGGGTTAACCCGCTCCGCAGGCGTATACCTAGTACTCCGGGGTTATTAATTGAAGGGTCTACTCCCGGCGGGGGAGGTTCAGGGTTCATTCAGGTAGCTAAATCGCAAGTTATTTCACGGTACCCGGCCTAATTTTCCTTTTATATTAAAGAAAAAATTTTGTTCGACAGATTTATTTTTTCGGGTTAATTTATGTTCTTTAAACGCATTTGCCGGTAAGGGGAGAAGGGTAAATTTTTGTTTACATTCGTTATGAATGTTGTGACGTTTGTATGTTGAGATTAAAAAAAAAATTGTGGTGCACTTAAAGCCCAAGCTAGAACATTTTCTCCGCTATCAGTCGCAGTGTGACAAGTTTCACTACGTTTCTGTTCATGCTAAACATTGAGTCTTTTTTTTTTTGGTTTTTCGCCCCCAATTGCAAAGTTAATTGAGTTGCAATTTTAATTGCACTTAATTGTAGTTTTTTAAATCGCTAATCCCATTCCCCAAACTTTCATTTTATGTTTGTTTTTTTTCTTTAAAAGTAGGTACTCGTGCAAAGCATATTTATAGTTCTCCTTGAGAACAAGTAGTTTTTATTTCAATTATTTCCACAGTGGCTTATCTTTAGCTCGTACCAGCGTCAGATTTCACTGCCGTGTACTTTGGGCACTGTGGTTTCGTTTATTTCGTTGTGTTCTTTTTTTTTTGTTTTTTTTTTTTTAAATGTGGGAAGATTCATAGTTGTTCTTGGTATAATTTCGGTAAACCCGGAAATTCCAAGCTAATGAATTTTTTTTCAATTGGTTGAGGTGCCAACGTACGAATTAGAGTTGTGTAATAGAGTAAACGATCTTTCTCATCCAGATTAATTGTTCTTCTCTTTTTTTTTATTACGGATTTAATTTTTCTCGAAAAAAAAAAATGTTTGCTCCAGTCCGGGCTAATTCTTATTTGGCGGCGTCGGATTGCACCTTGGGCCAAGCTACGGTCATTCTGGAGTCCGATTCTAATGTTCACGGTTTTTTTTTTTTTATATATTTTTTTGTTTCAGTACAATTGTGCGGAGAGCAATTAATTTGGGACTATAGTGTCAATATGTAATGGTTTTTTTTTTCTATCGAGACTGACTTGGGTACTTAATCGTTTTTTTTTTTTTAACTATTCAACCATTCTACACTAATTTTTTCCCCGGGAAAGTCATCCTAGGGCTATCAGAGATTTTCGGGAATTCAATTCAACATTCAGGGTATGGATTGCCTATTGTTTTGAGTTTAGTGTTACTTGCGCGCCTTATTCCCGCGATTAAAATTTATTTAACAAGCAGTTGCATTGACGGTTTTTTTTTCTTTTTTTTTTTTAAAACTTGAACCCGTTTGTGCTGCCGTTTTTCCCTGTGGGGGGTTTGGGACGTGCGAGTCCCAGATCGCAGAATCAAGGCTTTTCAAGCGCTTATGGTCTCTGACCAGGCTTCCTTGATCCTACCGGCTGCGCCAAAATGTTATGCTCATCACAGGGTAACGGGGCCCGATCGGGCTACACTATTCTGCTGAGGGGACTTAGGGGTTTCACCCTAGATCAGCATGGGTGAAATCGTCGAATTACCGCACTTAAAATGTTTGCACCTGCGGGCAATTCCGCAGGCAGGGGGAATGGTTTGAGGCTGGCCGCGGGCGTACCGCGAGCCGTGGGTTGGGGGAGGAGCCCGCGGCCGAAGCTGCGAGCCGTTGATGGCGGATAAGGGGGAACACTTGTTACCTTCAGTGGGTAGATGATGATTTCGTCAAATGAAACTGTTTAGTTTAGTTTAAAGAATACTTTTTTATTAATTGCTGCTCACTCGGGCAGCGTAACGACTCACAGACAAAAATTACTCAAGACTAAGATATCAAGCTAATTTTACAATTACCTTTATACAATTTTCCTATCATAAACTTATCCCTACTCTTAATCGATTATTGATTAGTTTGCTGAATATGGCGAACGTGTTTCTCACGTTGCGTTACCCCGATGCAACGTGATCGCCAGTTTTTGCATTAGGCTATTGCTGACATTGTCCAAATGTAAACAAAAAAGCAATCACCTTTGATTATTGTAATCATGATTGGAATTTGGTGATTTTGCTGAATTACTTTACTTTTTGTTTTACGCAACTAGATGGGGTCGGCCTGAGTTCAATATGCTCATTTACGCTGACTCCCATCTTGTTGTCTTATTCTCTTGGTAAAGTTAATTGTTACCGGCTTGCGCTGCTTTGGTTCTTTTTTATTTTCGGTAACGTGACGCGTTACCGTGTTGTTTTGTTTTTTCAAAGCTAGCGCTGAACATAGCCGGCTCAAGCATGTACTTCGTTCCCTGGGTACGACCTTGTACAGTTATGTACAATGTTTGTTTATTTTCCGTGAGGTAGGTCGTTACCCAGTGTTCGCGCTTTGCGGATCATGTTTACTTTTGGTTTTGTGTAGTAATTATTTGCCTGTTTGTTTACTACGGCAATGTCGATCACAACACTGTGAGTGATTTTTTTCGCGAAGTGAGACCGAAGTATAAAGAGGCGATTTCCATGACCAGAATGGTAAGGAATCGCATTCTACAAGTTTTGAGTGCTAGACGAGTTAATACCCGTTTTGGGCAAAAAATAGTTTTGGAATTGGAGGACAATAATCTATTTTTACCGAACGCATATAATAAAATGACGGATGAAAAGCTCCAGGAAATGAACGAGAAGAAGAGTTTCAGTGTGTGCTACAACAGTGTGCTGAGACTGTTGGAGCTACATGGGGAACTACCTGGGGAATCCAAGGAGCAAAATTAATTTTAAGAATAAGCAAAGCAAATGTGCACATTTTAGAAAAAATAAAGAATAAAAAAAAAATTATGGTTTTTAATTTTTTGACACCAAATGTTTCCTTATGGCTAGCAAAATTGAATCTTTTGTTTATTTAACATGTTGTGGGTATAACTTGAATAATATGCTTATGTCTTTACATATATTGCTAGGAATTTCGTGTTTTGCGATATTTCTTAAAAAACGTTCCTAGAAATAAAATCAGATTCAGTCTGACCACGAATCAGAACGGTTGACTTTTACCCGACATTAATTTTTCATTTAAAAAATGTCAGTGAGTGATTTTTTTCGCGAAGTGAGACCGGAGTATAAAGAGGCGATTTCCATCAGAAAAATGGTAAGGAATCGCATTCTACAAGTTTTGAGTGCTAGACGTGTTAATACCCGTTTTGGACCAACAATAGTTTTGGAATTGGAGGATAGTAATCTATTTTTGCCCAATTCATATAACAAAATGACAGACGAAATGCTGCAGGAAATCAACGAGAAGAAGAGTTTCAGTATCTTCTACAACAGTGTGCTAAAACGGTTGGAGCTCATGAGGAACTATCTCCAAGATCCAAGGAGCAAAATTAATTTAAAGAAAAAGCAAAACAAATGTACCTACACATTTTAGAAAAAAATAAAAAATAAAGCAAAATCATGGTTTTTAATTTTGGACCTCAATTATTTCCTAAACAGTTTCGTCTAAATGGGTCAATAAAAATGATGTTTTCATCCTTCCTTTAAAAAATTATAATGTGTTGAGAATAAAAAATTTTTGTAAAAGAAATGTTTTAATTACTCCGACTTGACCAATGAGCGTTTCACACCAGATGTGCCTAGTGGCGTAAAGGATATCTGTTATAGGATGAGGCGTGTCTAAATGTCCTTTTTCAAAGCAGTACAAGTAAAAAGCAAATCTATTCTTAGATGTGTCTAAATGTAGCATTCAACCGCTTACGCAGCAAAGTCCTCTCAGTTGGTGTTACGGCGTTGAGAACCGTAGCATTAAATTAAAAATTCAAAATGCAATAGTAATGGAGTGACGGAACAACGAACTCAACTTCAAGAACGAAGAACGCAATTTTATTGAATTTAATTGTTGCCCCGATGTTTCCTGTAAAAGGTGAAGGATCAGATTGTTGGCTTAAAACACTTGCTTTAATTTATGTTCAAATAAATAATAATTTATTCAATCAAGTAAAAAGAACTATAAAAAAAGAAAGAAAAGAAACTAAAATTAACAAAGAAGAAAATAACAATAATTCAAAAAGAGAAAAAAAAAGCAAATAATAATTCAAGCAAATAATAATTCAATACAAAATGATAATTTAACAAAGATGCGAATATATATCTAAATTTCAAATAAATAAAATTCCGTAATTCAATTAATCGTGATGTTAAAATTTCGACTGCCGCTGCGGTAACTAATTCGCCGTTGACACTGTACTCTCTGAAAATGAGATGCCGTTAGTGTCGCGAAACCCTGTACAAATTGAAGTGGTGGATACCGACTTCAAACAAAAATTAAATATTTCTGTGGAAAACAAATATGATTGGAGGGAACAAGATGGTGTATACCGACCTTGTTGTGGGTAGGGAATTTCGTTCGGTGTATACCAGAACTGGGAATTAAGATCGGTGTATACCTGATCTTAGAGGCGCGTACTCGGTGGAAACCTGAGCAAAAACCTAGTTTCTATTAGCTCCGCTTGTGAATTTATACAAATTCGGAGCTGGGATCAACCGTTCGTTTGTGGTGGGGATGAATTTTATCCCAACGAACTGCGTGGAAGATTTTGTGAGGATCGAGCGTGGAACGTATTTTAGGTCATTTTTGGAGCGAGTTACTTGAGTGATTGTGACTGATAATATGACAGTCACATGTTTTGTGGATGACAGGGGGAAATGGTTTGTTTATTTTCATTGTGTTTGGAGGATTGGTATTTTTGTTGTGAGATTTATGTCGCGCTGGGACATCCTCCCCCCTCTTCAATGCATAGTTACCATTTCCTTTTTAGGTTGAACCAGAGGAGCCTGGACCCGGCGATTTTCAGTCGAATTTTTCCGCCGTGGCTGAGGAAGACCGTGAATCGGTGCCGCTTTGTTGACCGAATCAGGGTGTACGGAATTTGCTGCAGCTCCCGGTAGGTGATTTTGAAGAGGGTTCCGTCTGTTGTCACCATGTCGTAGGCCTTATCGTCCAGACATTTTGGAGGAGGCACCGCTGGATCAAGTACAGCACACAGTTCGTCCACGTTGCGGATCGTGTCCTGTGCGGTGGTTGGTGGCCTTGTGTGGGTCCCCTTGTGGCTTGATTGTGCCGGGTTTGTGTTTTTGTGTGGTGGAGCTGGTGCCGCTGCCGGTGGTGGAGTCACGACTTGTGGTGAAGGTGATGGTGGTCGGTCGAGCAGCTCCTCGATTTCGCGTCCTGGCGTCGGTGGCAGAGATTTATCCCCCCATTCCTCGAATTCGAGTTCGATGTCGCGTCCTGGCGTCGGCGGCGGAGATTTATCCCCCCATTCTTCGGTGTCAAACAGATCGAGAACGTCGTCCATGGTTTGATTTTTTTGTTATCTACTTTAGGGAAAGAAAAAAAAGTTAAATTTTGAACAATAATTACCAGGGCACATGACGGCACAAGACAATCACTGGGTTTCGTAGCTCCGTCCTACCCGTTGCTGTCGTCGTTTGGAAGTGGACAGAGTTTTGATACGGGTCTTTCAATAACGGCTGAATCAGTTTTTATGGTTACTACTCGAACCATTCCGTCATTGCCAGGGTGAGTTTGTAATATTTTTCCTAGTTTCCATTTGCTAGGTGGGAGTTTGTCATCCTTAATAATTACAATTTGTCCCTTTTCGATATTTGTTTTAATCGTGTGCCACTTCTGTCGTGTTTGTAATTCTGTGACGTAGTCTCGGCTCCATTGTTTCCAAAAACTTTGTTTCAGCTGTTGGATGTATTTCCATCTGTTCCTGATGGAGTAAGTTTCCGTGAGTATTTCTGGCTCCGGTATCTCTAGTAGTGAGGTGCCGATCAGAAAATGTCCTGGAGTTAGGGGTTCTACCGATGTCGGGTCTTCGGATATTTTTCCAATTGGTCTTGAATTGACGCATGCCTCAATCTGGCACAGCAGTGTGTTTAATTCCTCGAATGTTAGGATCGTGTCTCGGAGCACCCGTTTTAAGTGATATTTGACACTTTTCACACCTGCTTCCCATAGTCCGCCCATATGTGGGGCGCATGGAGGGTTAAAGTGCCAAGTTATCCCTTCACCTTTGGTTTGTTGTTGTGCATAGATTGTGGCTTCGTTGAATCTTTCGTGTAGATGTTTGTTGGCACCTACAAACGTTGTTCCGTTGTCAGAATAAATGTTCGTGCACCGTCCTCTTCGTGACGTAAATCGTCGGAGGGCGGCCAGAAACGCGTCTGAAGTCAAGTCGGATACAACTTCTAAGTGTAGGGCCTTTACTGTCATACATACAAATAGGCAGATATAGCCCTTGTACTGTTTTGCTCCTCGATGCTTGGACATTTTTAGCGATATGGGTCCAGCATAGTCAGTGCCTACATTTTGGAAAGGTCTGGCCTGTGTAACTCTGACCCGTGGAAGCTGCCCCATTAGTTGATTTTGGTTGTTTTGTTTATATCGGGTGCATGTTACACATTGCTGGATCCTCTTTTTTATTGTGTGCATCCCGTTGATCCTCATAGTTGTGAGAACTAGTTGTGGACCTCCGTGTAAGCTTATCTTGTGGAAATCGTCAATGAGCAAGTCAGTTACGTGATCCTTGTTGGGTAGAATCATTTGATGTTTTGTGTTAAAGTTTCGTGTAGAGTTTGCTAATCGTCCCTTTAATCGTAAGATCCCTTTTTCGTCAAGGAAGGGAGACAATTTGTATAGTGGGCTTGATTTCGGGATATCTTCGTTCCCTTTTAATAGTTTGATGTCCTTGTTAAAGTGTCGTTGTTGAAGTTGGCGAATGGCGATTTGTTTTGCTGCAACTATTTCAAGTGTTGTTGGTGTTCCGCAACTACGTGTATTTCCTGTTTTACAATTGTCTTTAAATCGTCGGATATATGTTATGATACGTAATAGTTTTTGAAATGATGAGTATCGTGTCCAAATAGTTTGTTCCTGTGTAGTCGTTAATGTAATTGGCTTGTTTGGTTTCTGTTCAAGAGTTGTTTCTAAGTGCTCATGTTGTTGTTGGTGCCAGTGTTCGTGATTTCCGTGTAACCATTCAGGTCCCTTCCACCATTTTTCACAGTTTAATATATTTTTAGGGAGAAGGCCTCTAGTGGCTATGTCGGCTGGATTGTCCTTCGATGGGACGTAATTCCAGACACGTCTTGCGTTCTCGTCTTGTATCTCTCCCACTCGGTTGGCTACGAAGGTTTGCCAGGTGGTTGCAGGTTTGTTTAGCCAAGCGAGAACAATTTTCGAATCGCACCAGCAGAAGCAAGAGACGTCACGTAGGTCCATATCCAACTTTACTTGAGTTACCAAACGGTTTAGAAGTACCGCACCACACAGTTCCAATCTTGGTAAGGACATTGTTTTAATTGGAGCGATTTTAGTTTTAGCTGTAAGTAGGTTGACGTGTATGTTCTTGTGTTCGCCTTCGATCCTAACGTATACAACTGCGGCAAATGCTTTGATGGATGCGTCGCAAAAGGCATGTAATTGGCAATTCATCTTATTTGTCCTTGTGTTTATCCATCTTGGAATCTTTATCATCGGTATATATTTCAGTTCTTCTTTAAATCGTTGCCATTCGTCACCGAGTTCTGTTGGAATTGGTTCGTCCCATGCACATGTTTGGAGCCATAGCATTTGCATCAATATTTTTGCAGTGACTACTACCGGTGCTAACCAACCTAAGGGATCGTACAACTTTGCTATCTCCGACAGAATGTTTCGCTTCGTTGTGGGTGGCTTTGTGAATTCCCTTGGGTCGACTGCAAAGGAAAAATAGTCTAACCCTGGATGCCACTGTATGCCCAATGCCTTGATGTGGTTATGCTCGCCGAATTCTAATGGGAATTGTACCTCCCGATCGTCTTCCGGGATTTCCTGAATTAGACGGTTGTCGTTTGCTGACCACTTTCGCAAGTGAAATCCTCCTGATTTCAATAAGTCACGTAACTCTCGCTGTAAGTTAATTGCTTGTTGGACGGTGTCGGCACCTGTTAGCACGTCATCTACGTAAAATTCTTTGATGAGAACGTCCGCTGCCCTTGGGTACTTGGTTTGCTCGTCCTTCGCAAGTTGATGTAGCGTTCGTATTGCTAAATACGGTGCGGCGGTTGTTCCGAAGGTTACTGTTGTCAACTGGTAGTCCCTTATAGTTGCTGTCTTCGGATCTCGCCATAAAAGTTTTTGATATTGTTGATCTGCCGGGTGTATCTTGATCATCCTGTACATCTTTTCGATGTCGGCAGTCATCGCGAACTTGTATTTTCGCCAGTTTAATAACGTGGCAGTCAGCTTAGGTTGAATAGTGGGTCCACTCATCATTTGCTCATTTAAGCTAACGCCGTTGCTCGTTTTCGCTGAGGCATCAAATACAACCCGAAGTTTTGTGGTTGTACTTTCCTTCGTGACCGCGTGATGAGGGAGGAAGTACCCAAGTTGTGTTGATGTATCGTATTGTGCAGCTGGTATCATGTGCCCACGATCAATGTAGTCGTCTAAGCATTTTTTGTATTCTGTTTGGAATGTCTTATCCCGATTAAATTTCTTTTCTAGTTGCCAGTACCTGGACATGGCTTGTGGTTTTGATGCTCCTAGTGTGGGAAGCTTATTGTCCTTAAATGGAATCCGCACTTGGTATTCCCCTGATGGCATACGAGTCACAGTTTTTGCGTAATATTCTTCGCATTGATCTTCTTCCGGTGATAGCCGTTTGGTGAGTATTTCCTCAGTTGTCCAAAACTGCTTCAGTTGGTTGTTTAACGTTTCCATGCTAGCATTTTCGGTGACCAATGCGGAAAACTGTGTCATCTGCTCGTTTGCAGATGAAATTTCGCCGAAGAGAATCCATCCTAGTAGTGTGTTGTGTGCTGTTGGGGATCCTATACTTCCGTGTATGATTCCGTTTGTAATGATCCTTGAGTAGATGTTTACCCCTAGTAATAAGTCAATTTTTCCAGGTTGGGTGAACTCAGGATCGGCTAATTGTAAGCCCCTGACGTGTTTGAGGCTTGTTGTCGTCATTAGCTGCGGAGGTGTGACGTTGGTAATCTTTTTAATAACGTATGCTTTCATTGGCATACTGAAATCATTTGTTTTTGATTGTAGGACAAATGATGTTTCCTTCCTGCTTGCCGCCAGCTTCGTTGAACCCAGTCCTGATACCTGCAGGTGTACTGGAATGCCCTTGAGTCGCAATGTCTGGAAGGCTGACTCCGTGATGAAGGAACTCTGTGACCCGAGGTCGATCAAGGCGCGCAGAGATGCTGTGTTTCCTTCATCACTCTTTACTGTGACGATCGCAGTTGCAAGTAACGAATGTGTTTTGTGTTTGTTGTAGTGACATTCTGTTGTGTTTACTTCCTGCGACGTAGTTGCTTTGTTGTTATATTGTTCATGTCCTTCGTGTAAGGACGTGTGGTGTCTCTTCCCACACTTGAAACATCCATGATAGCTTAAGCATGCTATTGTTGGATGGTATGTTGCACAATTGTAGCATAAATTGTGTTTTGCTACAATTTTCTTCCTCTCCGATGGTGAGAGTTTATTGTAGTCTGCACACTTCGTCAGGGTGTGTGGTCCCTTACATAATACACATTCCTTGCTGTATTGGCATCTTCCGAATTTGTGTTTCATGAGGCAGTTACAGCATATGTTATGTTTCCGTATAATGTCTCGTTTGACATCTGGGTTCATGTTTGTAAATTGTCGACATCCCTTGATTGGGTGATTACCCTTGCATACGACGCATGTGTCCCCTTGATTTACATGATAGATGTTTGTTTTTCTGTAAGTGTTCGCTGAGCGGCCCGTGGTTTTAGTGTCCACCATGGCCTCCAGTGTACGAACCCGTGATTCTAAAAACTCGTACAACTCAGTTAAGTCGGGCAGTTCCCTATGTTTTGAGATGTCCTGTTCCCACAACTTATGAGTTTCATGCGGTAGCCGTTGTACCAGCATGTGTATGATCATAGGATCCCAGTTTTCAGTTGGGACCCCGAGGGCATTTAATTCGTTCATGCACTCCTTGGTGTTGTCCAATAGCTCCTTGATCGCCGCCTTCGATTCGTGTCTGACCGTGGCCTGATTAAAGAGCTCCTTCAGCTGTGCTGTGATTAAAACGCGTTTGTTGTCGTAACGTTCAATCAATGTCTCCCACGCAGCTGAAAAGTTTGCATCTATCACATCATACTGTTTAATTAACCGTTCTGCCTCTCCAGTTAGGCACGATTTCAAATAGTGAAGTTTCTGTACGTTTGGGATGCGACTGTCGGTGTAGATCAGGGATTTAAACATGTCATGAAATGACCTCCATGATCTGAGGTTCCCATCGAATTTTGGCAAGTCGATACGGGGTAATTTCACTTCGACTCGTGTCGGAGCCCCGTTGCTTGGAGGTTGTCCCTCCGTGTCTGCTGTCGCACTTGCCATTTCTTCCTTCTCCTGAAGGATATCCTCCAATTCCCCGATGAATTCGAAATATGTTCCTTCGAATTTTTCATATGTTTCCTTATCGAAATATTCGTTTAATGCCTCTTTGCAATTCTCAAATTCTTTGTCGTCTGCAATGCTAATTGCCATGTGATTCTTCTCGAACTCTACCCATAGTGTGTTTACGTGTTCGATACGTTTTCTCAGGTAGGCAGGTTTCCTTCTGTGATCGCTTGTTTTTTTGAAATTGGAATGCGCCTGATCCAATGTTTGTTTCAACACGTGTTGATTTTTTATAATTTTATCCATTTTGTATCGTTTACGTGTGTATGTATTAATTGTAAGTTCTTTGTTTAACTTGTTTCAGATTTGTGAGAGGCAATAAAGAATTATTAAATTACGCGTGTGTATTATTTTCGACCTGACTGTTGCAGTACAGAATTATTAAATTAGTCGTATTGTATGTCTTATTTTCGACCTGACTGTTTAATAAAAATAGTATTAAATTACTCGTATGTTTTATTTTTCGACCTGACTGTTTTTAAATAAAAGCAAGCGTTTGGCCAACAATATATCCGGCTCGAAGGACCAAATGTTACGGCGTTGAGAACCGTAGCATTAAATTAAAAATTCAAAATGCAATAGTAATGGAGTGACGGAACAACGAACTCAACTTCAAGAACGAAGAACGCAATTTTATTGAATTTAATTGTTGCCCCGATGTTTCCTGTAAAAGGTGAAGGATCAGATTGTTGGCTTAAAACACTTGCTTTAATTTATGTTCAAATAAATAATAATTTATTCAATCAAGTAAAAAGAACTATAAAAAAAGAAAGAAAAGAAACTAAAATTAACAAAGAAGAAAATAACAATAATTCAAAAAGAGAAAAAAAAAGCAAATAATAATTCAAGCAAATAATTCAAGCAAATAATAATTCAATACAAAATGATAATTTAACAAAGATGCGAATATATATCTAAATTTCAAATAAATAAAATTCCGTAATTCAATTAATCGTGATGTTAAAATTTCGACTGCCGCTGCGGTAACTAATTCGCCGTTGACACTGTACTCTCTGAAAATGAGATGCCGTTAGTGTCGCGAAACCCTGTACAAATTGAAGTGGTGGATACCGACTTCAAACAAAAATTAAATATTTCTGTGGAAAACAAATATGATTGGAGGGAACAAGATGGTGTATACCGACCTTGTTGTGGGTAGGGAATTTCGTTCGGTGTATACCAGAACTGGGAATTAAGATCGGTGTATACCTGATCTTAGAGGCGCGTACTCGGTGGAAACCTGAGCAAAAACCTAGTTTCTATTAGCTCCGCTTGTGAATTTATACAAATTCGGAGCTGGGATCAACCGTTCGTTTGTGGTGGGGATGAATTTTATCCCAACGAACTGCGTGGAAGATTTTGTGAGGATCGAGCGTGGAACGTATTTTAGGTCATTTTTGGAGCGAGTTACTTGAGTGATTGTGACTGATAATATGACAGTCACATGTTTTGTGGATGACAGGGGGAAATGGTTTGTTTATTTTCATTGTGTTTGGAGGATTGGTATTTTTGTTGTGAGATTTATGTCGCGCTGCGACAGTTGGTCCTGCGTTCACTCAGCTGAGCTCCGATCATGCCTACGCAGTGTCGGTGTAACTCCTCACGCCCACTTGAACAACAGGGTTGTCTGATTAACATTCCCCCACTAACTACCCACCACAACCACAAACCCCGAAACCACACCCCCAACCCAACACCAGTGTTGCCAGATTATCATTTCTTTAAAAAATCCATACATTTTTTTGTGCCTGGCCTAGAATCGGCATATCCACACTACTGTGATTCTATGATTACTACTAATAATTCGTACAAACCTTCATTAAAAACAGTTTCCTATTATTTATCTTTACAATTACAATGCATTTTTGAGGTGTTATTTTTATTTGTGTTAAAATAGTTTTGGAAAACACTGACATTCCCTTGGAAGATTTTGATTTTTTCGCGAATGTAAACAACATTCAGATTGAAGAAGACATTTTTCTGGAGTTTGTTGCGAAGCAGTATACGCATCCAAGTTTCATGCTAAGGCTGAAGAGGAAAAATTCGAATTCTTTCAATCCTTCATTCCCGGAAAATTTTCAAACGCCTCAAAAGGATTCAAGCTCTGCAAATAATGTTCAAATTACATCAGAGGTAAGCTGACTAGTTCTTTTTCAATTATTTTCTAAGATTGGATAAAAAAGGCAAAATAATATTTTTCAGAATTTCAAATTATTCATTTGGTGACGCGTTACTGAAGGAATACGAAAAACCTCACGACTTAACACCTTGTAATGGAAGAAAAGTGGTAACATAGGTATGCTACAAACTATGCGCAGGAAAAGTTTGGTTTTTCTCCTTTGAGTTTGGACACCAAAGCAGTCGCTAGAGCTTGCGTAACTCTTTTCCCTTGTCTCTGCGGCTCTGGTCGAGAAATTTGAAAATATGGAACAATACGTAAATAAAATAAAAACCAAAGCGGACCATTTTGTATCACATTTATTGACCGATTTTGGTTCTTACTTCTATACAACAATGACAAGCATCAAAAAATTAACACCCGAATCTCAACAAAAATTGAAGCAACAAATAGATAGCTCAATAATGAAGGTTAGTATTTTGTTGTAATATTTTATACATTTAGTAGTTTCACTTTTCAGATAAGGGCTGAAGAAGAGGCAACGAGATTTCAAATGGATCATAGTTCATAGAAGATGAAGTGGTAATATGCTTATCGCTTTGTTTTAGAGAAGATAATGTTTACATCTTAAGTGTGTTTTTTCGAAATAGGACTTATTATGCAACAGAAAAATAGTGGCTTTCTTCAAACAAAATTAATAAATGATCGGGTAAAAAGGAGAAAATTGGAAAAATATTTTGCAGATAATGAGAAAGAAGAAAATTCTGAACAGAGAACGGAAATTGAAGATGAGAATAAAACTAAAGAGAAATTGGAAAAATTGAAATCGCTAGTTTTGCCAGAAGAAGAGTCTGCCATAAAAGACATTTTAAGAGCAACAGTTGATTACAGAAGGAAAAATGACAAAAACCTTTTCGATATCTACCAAAATTATCAATTTTTTTTTAAAAGCCCCGATTTGGTAATTTTTATTTAGCTTCTAACTTTTAAATAGTTTTATAAACTTGGGTTTTATTTTAATTTCCGCTATTAAGAAATCAAATGAATAACACTTTTATAGGTTTTATATGGCTTCAACCTGACTTATGCAGAACATGCAGATTTTTTGGAAAAGCGTTGGCCACAGTTTCAATCCCGTATTTTTTCGATTGTGAAGTCATCTGGGAAAACCATTCTGTACACAGAAGTGGAAAGAGGAAAAGGTAACTACTTTTTAAATGTTTGCCAAATATGGATCATTTTAATAAAACGAATATGATTTTAGATTTTGACGCTTGCATATTATCATTTTTGAATTTGCTGCGACTTTTGCGGCCTGCAGCAAATGGTAAAAAAAACAATAAGTAGACTGTCCGCCGAACAAGCAGTAGAAACTCGTTTATAGTGTTTAAACCAGTATGTTAAGTTTAAGAATTATATATAGTTAAACAAAATTGTAATTTTCACTCTTATTTTGTAGGAAGGGCTGACAGTATCGGAATATGTAGCAAACTAACTCAAAAAGCTCCGTTCATCATCGCCGCTGGAAACGAAAAATCATTAATAAGGCAGTATTTTATTATTCTAGATTGTCATTTAATGCCTTTGCGTAGGCATTACACATTTTTAAAGGCAGTAGATTTAACTTTCAAACCCATTTTATTTTTTATATTGAATTCAACCATAACCTAAGGTTATTTTGGAAATTTATACAAAAATTCATTTGTGGTATTGAATGCAAAACAAGCAATACGATTAAGGAGTTGTTCCTGAAATTTTAATAACACAAATAAAGTGTCTCGTAAAGTATTTTATAAAAATGAACTACATTTGCTTTGTTTGCAAAAGAAAGAATCAAAATATTTCATTAATTTTTAAACATTTGAAACTTGAACATTCTTTACTACCGTCAAAATTTAAAAAATTGAATTGCCTTGTTTATGAAAACTGTCCTTATACTTTCACACCATATTCAGGCCTGAAGAAACATTGTTTAAAATGTGCACTGCAAGAAAATTGCACAGATATTAATGTGAATACTCCAAATGTAGCACTTGAAGTGCATAACATTAATCTCAGACAAAAAGAGAATCTGTTATTGGAGTCAACATCAAGTTCTTCTCCAGAATACTTAACATCAAATATTGAAGATGACAATGATTTGACATATCTTTATATTTCCAATTTTATGAAAAACTTAAATTCATTAGGGCTCCCAGACAAAACAGTTAATGAAATTTTGTCACTTACTACAGAATTAGTTAACAGTGTTTCAACTAGTTATTTGAATATCTTAGATAAATCAGATTCCAATTCAGTTCAGAAAATTAAATACTTGAGTGGAAAAAATTTATAAGTATTAAAAAACTTTTCTTCACAATACAAACGTAATTCAAATTTTTCTAAATCTCCATTTTATGTAAAGCCTGTCGAAATTGCTATTAACTATAGGATAGGAATGGAAATTTTCTTTTAAAGAGCAAAAGTAGAAGTTATGTTTTGTTGAAAACACGTTTCAATACGTACCTATGCTTAAAACAATTGAGTGCCTTTTTAAAAACCAGAATTTCCACGATGGCTTTTTTGAAAAAGATCACATATGTTCCACAGAAAAGTTATACAGTTTTTGTTGTGCGGAGATTATTAAACAACAAGACTTTTTCCTAAACAATAACACAAGACAAATACAACTCTATTATGTTATGATGATTTCGACCTTACAAATCCCTTAGGCAGTAGACGCACAATTCACAAAATTGGAGCTATATATTTCACTATACACATAAGAAATATCCCAAGGAAATATTTATGTCAATTAGAGAATATATCTACATCTAGTTGCTTTATTTCATACAAATGATATTGTGTTGGAAGAATATAATAAGATATTAAAACCAATAGTTGATGACTTAAAAATTTTAGAAAATAACGGCCTATAAGTTGAGAAGTAACGGAACAAAAATGGCTAACAATTTTTCAATTCAATTTTTCGGTGCGGTCCGCCCTGGGCGGCACTTTTGGAGGGTGGAAAAATTACGCACAATAATTAATAATATGTCGTAGTTACAATTCAGACCGATCGCGATGGCGGCGAGAAATCAATTCGCCGTTCTGTTCCCCTCAGGATTAAAAGCGGAGTTTTACTACCCCGATATGTCTTTAAAAATGTACTGCTTCTCAATATTTTTCACAATTTCTTGTTTCTAAACTTGAATTTTTCCGCCCTAGGCGGCTGCCTAGTTCGTCTATGTAGACGAGGCGGCCCTGGCAGCACCGTCTGTACTAAGCAGTTGCTTTGTGGACTTGTGGTATTTCCCCGCGTTTGTGCTCGGAGAATTTCGTGGAGCCTCTTTTATTTCTTTCGCGCAAAACTACTCTTCTGTTGCGGTCACTTTGTCAGAGCTGGCTGTCACTGTCACACACCGCTAGTCAAGACGTGCGTCGTCCATTTACATTGACTTATTTATGCTGCTACAATTCATGATTTTCCATAAGTGCGTGTTGTGATATGTAGATAATAGTTAATTTAATGAACTTTGTCGAAGATTGTAGTAATCAAGAGCATAACAGACCTTGCAAGTGAAATTTTGTACAATAGGATACCTTTGGTACTTACTACTTACCCAATTATAATTTGAAATGTCAGTAATACATTGTTTTCTTTTAGTATCGTAATAAAAGGAGAGCTAAGGAAGAAAATATCAAAAAAAATCGGGGGGCTCTTCTTAAATATGTGCAGAAGGATCCTGTTCCTTAGATGTCAGATTCCACGTTGGGCTCCAATTCATCAGAGGTTACTGCTACTTCAAACTCAGAACAAGCTCAAAATATACAAGAACTTGATATTGCTGATATGGTACCTCTTACGAATGTTGACATCGTTCCTGAAGATGAAGTTCCAACATCCTGTGCTCAGTGTCAGTCAGAGTCCGCATGTATGTACGTCTCTAGACATTGATCTCCATAGCTTAGAGCCAGTGACTGATATAAAGGATCGTCTTCTACCCAATATCGGAAACTGGCCTGAGCACATTGATAAAAATATGAGATTGTTCCTCATTCAGCAAGGCCATGAAGTTGTTCACCATATCAAGACGAACTTCACCGAAGCGTCAATAGTAACACGTCCAGAGTCGTCCTGGTTAACATCAAAAGGGGATACAAGGCGGTTTAGCCGGGAATGGTTTTACCGCACATTGACTAACGGCGGACAAGTGTTACGTACTTGGCTGGCTTATTCTCCTTCTAAATCATCAGTATTTTGTAAACACACCGAATGGATCAAAATTTTGCTCATCTGATGGATTCAATACTTGGTGGAAACTGAATCCTAAAATTTCAAATCACGAATCAAGTCCACTACATAACCAAAATTATTGCAAATGGAAGGAATTAGAGACCAGACTTCAAAAAGGACAGACTTTTGATATGAAAGAGCAAGTCCTTGTAGCAAAGGAAACCATAAAATGGCGAGAAATTTTTTTAAGAATGTTTGATATTATAAGATTCCTTGCGAAACAAAATTTGGCCTTACGTGGTCACAGAGAGGATGATACTAGTTCTAATAGAGGTAACTTTTTAGAATTAGTGCATTTAATCGCAAAGTACGATCATGTACTTCGTGAACATCTTGTAAGATCTAAAATGGGTAGTAAAATTTCAGACAGTTACATGTCCCCAGAAATTCAAAACGAATTTATTGCCTTTTTGGGAAATAAAGTTCGGCAATATATCATCCGACAAGTAAAAAACGCGAAATATTATTCGATTATATTCGGCAGTACCCCGGATGTTTCGCACAAAGACCAAACAAGTGAGGTATTAAGGTACGTATTGATTGAAAATCAAAAAGTAGGTGCATGTAGTGGAATCATTCATAGATTTCATTGAAACAAAAGATAAAACTGCTGAAGGAATTTCAAATATGATTTTGAGCAAGCTTGAAGCCGATGGTCTCGATATTATGAACTGTAGACGTCAAGCATATGAAAATCCGGCTGTAAGGGCTGGAAGACATTCAGGAGTGCAGCAAAGAATAAAAGAAATAAATCCCAAAGCTGAATTCGTGCCTTGCTCAAATCATTCGTTAAACCTGGTTTGTTTACATGCCGCATCAGTTGAGTCGAGTTCAGTAACGTTTTTCGGTACATTAGAACATTGTTAATCATTTTTTTTCCAAGTCCACACATCGCTGGGAAGTTGTGATAGCAGCTACAGGCAAAAGTTTAAAAAGGAAGAGGCAATGCCAAAATATGACACGACATCATTACAAAGACATATCGATCACTCTTCAAAAACTAACCGAGCCAGATGAAAGCTTAAATACAAGAAGAGACGCCGGAACTTTGCTAGTTACAATGCAGTCATTTTCCTTTCTTTGTTTCTTGGGCCTTTGGGAACCTGTGCTAAATGAAGTAAACGATGCACAAAACTATTTGCAAATAAAGGGACTGAATATAAAACTGTGCGCCCAGAATATAAGTGTTTTGCAGACTCTCCTGATAGAGAAACGGGAGGAATTGGCAGACGACGCTATAAGATTTGCAAAAATTATGTGTGAAGATCGAACGAAAATTTCAACATAGGATTCCATGTTCCAAAAAAAGATAAATGTTTGAAATGTTTGAAATTCAAATGTTCAACAGAGGGCAATCCAGATTTTAACAAACGGATACCTACAATCGCTTCAAAGCCCATCAAAATATTCATAAAACTTACCCCAGTAGTTTGTGTGTAAGTTTTGACTTACAAAAGGTCCTGAATACACCTTATGGAAATAGCATACTCTTGTACTATTCGCGCAAGCTTGCAGTATACAACTTATGCTTCTATGAAAGTGGCACCCGTAATGTTTACTGTTATCATTGGGACGAAATGAACGGTAAGAGGGGGGCTAATGAAATTGCAACCATAATTCACAAATATATCACCATCGTTAATGAACGTGGAACAGTAAAACACTTACTGTTATACTGTGATTGTTGCCCCGGTCAAAATCGTAATCGAGTAATTCTGGCTATGATTCACTCAACCCTTCAAAATTTGCAATAACATTGAAACCATACAAATAAATTTTTTGTTGACCGGCCACAGCTACATGCCGGTGGATTCAGTTCACTTATTGAGAAAAATATAAAAAACTGCATTATTTATGCCCCATCACAATGGCATACAGTATTTACAACAGCAAGGCAAGATCCATGGCCATATAATGTTGAGCGGATAGCATACAAGGACTTTGTGAGGTGGGACGTTATCAGCGAAAAATATTTCAAAGGAAACCTTACTGGCAAAATCAGTAAAATTCTGCTGTTTGTTATAAGTCTCTACTATCTATATCAAGAGCAAAGTATGATGACCTTCAAAAGCTTTGCAGAGATGAAATAATACCCGCAGTTTTCCATCAAAAATATATGGACATAAATACTAGCACTAGCATACGAGACACCCTTCCGGAGACAGATAGAGAGGATGTTGATTCTGAATAAATTCTTCAAGATTGTTGTTGTTCGATTATGTTTTGGTTTCTAGAAAGTAATATTAAATTATAGAAGTTCGACTACTGTTGCATTTTTTGTTAGCTCAATTTTAACTTTTTGAAACTGAATAATCAAATATTTCAAATTATGAAAATAATGAGATTTGATTAGAATGTTTTTCGTTTTATTTAATCTCTTCAACTGTCCAGTGTGTAGATTATGCCGATTGGTTTTGAACTTGATGTAGCTTAATTAAGTCACTTAGGCTAGTTTGCTTGTTGTTTAAACAACTGAAAAATCAGTTTGAACCTTTTTCCTTGATTTACTGAACAACAATTATGGCGGTTGCCCCTATTTACTTTGATAAACTTTTAAAACAATTATATACTTAGAACATTTTTCTTTGCTCTATTTTCGTGATCAAAGTGCATAAGCGACATTAATTCTGTTAATAAATAGCATTTTGAGAAAACACCAATTTAGAAATCTGATTATTCCACGATTTTTAGTGATTTTTTTACCGAAATTTAAAACTTTAATTCACTCTCCTGTAAAATTTGTAATTTGTCGCTTAGCCCCTTTTGCTTTCAAGCATCGATATTATTAATTCCATATTAAGTATATACATAGATTAGTCATATTGTAGAAGGTTTAAGGTTCTTAGAAAATATAAATAAAATATATTATGGGTCAGCATATTTATAAGTGTTTGGTGTGTGGGACCGAGGACGGTACCGGACGGATTCCGTTCTTTTCGTTACCCAAGAACGAGGTCAAGTAAGTATTGTATTTACAAGGGATTTTATTAAGATATCACATTAAACTTGGGGCACGTGCTTTTACATTTTTCACGAGGTTCCGTTGAGCTTATTTAGTATAAATATTAGCGTATTTAAGGGGTTTGTGCATTTTAAATATTTTATTATAGCCTTTTCACATTGACCCAAAAACAAACGTTTTTGAAAAGTATTTTTCAAATCAACGTCAACTTTTTAAGCTTCTTTCGAGTTGATTTTCATTGACAGGTAGTTTCCTGGTTATTTATGCAATGTTGATGCAATAATGCAATCCATTTTTACTTACATTCTCACAATAAAAAATCCAAAAGTTTTTGACAATTGTAAATTTAAAATGCCAAATGAATATTTAAGAAAAACAACTCGTTTGAGGTGTTTTAAAATCACTAAATAGTGTATAGAAAATCGAGTCGTTTTTGGCCGTTTGTTGACCAAAAACGCATAAACACGGAAAAACATGTATTTTTAGCTCAATGTGAAAAGGCTATAATTATTTTTTTTTTTGTAATTATATTGAATTATTAATGATATCTTGCGTAAATAGAGTTTATTTTATGGTGATGGGAGATCATCTTAGTATACTTTTATACTGCGTATCATCAACGAAAATTAAACTGCGTACAGTAGAAAATAATACAAAAAATTAATAAATTAAAAAAATTAAATAACAATGTTTTATTTTAAAAAGCACTAAAAACTAATAAATAAACTTTCTACTTATACCATAGTATTTTGGTTACATCTAGTTTAAAATAACAACTTGGGGTGCTGATGAAACAAAATGCACACACACACACACTTCTAATATAATTTTACCGATAACTTAAATTTAAAATTATCAATTGGAAATATTATGAACAGTTAGTGATTGCTTTTACTTATCATTGAAGCGAAACATATACAAAATATTAAATTTTATCTAACTATATGCAGATGCACCCCTTCGGCTGATTATGAGACGCATAATAGTGAAGCATTTCACGAAGGCGGCGAAATTTTTTGGATAAACTTAGGGGGTTAATATAATATATTATTCATTGTGGAAATATTTTGTTTCCACACTACTAGGTCTAAGGCGCTATGGAGTGACACATAAGGCGTTAATTATATATGTGCTAGAGCGAGAAAGAAATAGGCTTACACGTTTATAGCGCTTCCTTTTTTATACTCTAAGATGCACCCCAAGTTTTTATTTTAAACTAGATGTAACCAAAATACTATGGTATAAGTAGAAAGTTTATTTATTAGTTTTTAGTGCTTTTTAAAATAAAACATTGTTATTTAATTTTTTTAATTTATTAATTTTTTATTTTCTTAGTTTTTAGTGCTTTTTAAAATAAAATTTTGTAATCTAATTTTTTAAGTAAAATTTTGTTTCTGATTCCTTCGGCGGACCTTACCTTTTAACGTGTAAGCCGAGAGCACGGTTTTATCAATAAATATATACTTATATGCGCAATGCGCATACATTGTCCAGGTGTTTACCACAAAACATATCCAACTGAATATATTCATATAGTATTTATTTATTATTATAATATATTTAATATGTAATACAAATATTACATAGATATATATAGGTATATAATAATATGCAATTAATGGTGCTTTCAGCTTTAGTAAATGATTATAAAATCATATTAGAAAAGCTCCCACTCCATACTTCTTGCGGTGTTACTCATTTGAGAAATAGAAAACATTTCTTTTAAAAATATGAAGAATAGAATTACCCTCCCCTCAGCTAAAAAAGAATCATAACAAAAATATGCATCGACCAAATAGGCGCAAATTTATCCTAATTCAGAACTCGCCAGCACACAAAAATCTCCCCCTCGTTGAGAGCAAGGAGAAAATATGCGTGCGTGTTTCGAAGCAGGAAACTTGTTTTCGGCAATGAACCACCGCAGCTCAGCGACATAAAAATGTGCGCAGGCAGTAAGCAGTCTTCTTCTTGGCAAATGTTAATTTTGCCTTGAATTTGACTGAAATGCGTATGCAATTTCAGTAATACTTGATTAACAATCAACGTGCGCGGCAGCGCACGCGCCAAGTTGCCTCGTGCGCTGCCCACTAGATATTCTCGAACCAGAGAAAACCGCAAAATTGCCATTTTTGAGCTGTTGCTGTAGCGCTCCTGTTGGACCTAGGTCAACCAAATTTTTTTCTTGGCCTTGCCTGGGGCCAATCTACCAAATTTTGCAAATACAACTTTCTGGCTTCTTTAGGGGCCAAAATAGAGCACCCTAAAATTAGCGAAAAATGTGAATCGACCATTCATAATATATATATATAGACAGAGACTCACTGACACAAATGTTCGGGTACTTCCATGATACCTAGAAAAATGAAATTTTGCACAAATGTAGAACCCTACCCTGCGAGACTGAGAAAAAACGAAAATTTGGAAAAAGTGTCTTCGTACCTAAACTATAGCATAAAATGTTCTCATGAAAGGGTTTGCAGGCCTAGCCTAATTGCGCTATCGCTACTGCTTTCACATCGAGACACATTGAGATATCCTTTCGGATTTCGGGCTTGAGATTATATAGCATTGTACTGTCTATTAATTAATAATGACTTGTTTCGGTCGAGGGGGGGGGGGGCAATTTGGGGGAGGGGGTAATTTTTTTTTTTTTGGCTAAAATCGAATTTTGAGTGCATTTTGTGTAATAAGATATAGGTTGTGGGTTTTACACTGATTTGTCGTGGTCCTGGGGAGTTTTTTGGGGAGGGGGAGGAGGTTGAATTTTCATTTGAGGCTAAAATCGAAATTCTAGTCCATTTTAATTTTTTTCGCCCATGGGGCTGTGGGGGGATAGAATTTTAATTTTGGGGCTAAAATCGAAATTAGAACTTATAATTATAGAGTAGGCCTAAGAAAGTACGTTTTTATTTTAAACTGTCTGGCTGCAGTGGCGAAGGTAAAGATTTGTTATTGAGTGTTCAGAAGTCCAGTTAGTCCTCCTCAGACCTCCTTAACCACCAGAAATTTGAAATTGAACACTGAAATTGAACAGTTGAACTGACTACTACTACTACTGAATAACTGAACGCTATAAAAATAGTAACGACTGCAATTTCAAAATTTGAAAAAGTTTTTTTGCTCTTTTTCCCCTGACCCTCTTTCTCTATATTCTATGTTTTTTTGTAATTTTCTAACATTAACTATCTCTTCTCAGTTCTCACTGGTTAAGCCCTCCTTCGCACTAAAAATCTTTGACTATATTTACGCATTTTATTTGAGTTAGGTGTAATGCATTTAATACCTTGAATACATCAATACATGGGAGAAATTAACCGATTTAATGACGTCAAGTAAACCGTTCAACACGTCGTGTGTCCAGGCCGTACTTGAAACTGAGTTAGCTTGCATCCAGGAGAAGGCTTAGAAAAGACTCTGTCTATGCAAAACGTACGTGTTTACTGAAAATTGAGTCTTTTATTACAAATAAAATTAAAATATATTTGGAATTACTTTTTCCGTCATATTCAATAATTCTTCCAAGTTTCACTGCTGGCGCAGTGAATTCTCCTACATGTAGTAGTGTTAGCGCGGTCCATCTCACTTTTCTTAGTCGACGGCTAAGATATCAAAAATCACTCCGAATCTTAATTTCATTTTTAGCTTTTTTCTACAAAAATTATTGAGATCCCAACAAAAACACTCCGTGTAAAAAAGGTGGCCAAGTCCCCTCAATCAATCGATCTTGCAAAAAGTTTCGCCATCTTATGTATTGAGATAAAAAGAGCCAAGTTCTTTAGCCAAACAAATTACTGAAATAAAAGGAGCCAAGTTCTTTGGCCAATGAAAGTAGTGATATGAAAGTGACCAAGTTCTTCATCTCATAAGCAAATTTTAACTTGGCCAGTTTTTTTAGCGTGAAGAATAGCTTAAATTCATTGGAGCCTTCGATTATGTTGATATATTTCGCAGAGGTGAAAGAGTACGGTAACTATAGGAAATATTCCATTCACTAAGAATATAGAAAGTATACTTGAAGAAGGAACGCTGGCCAAGTTAAAATTTGCTTATGAGATGAAGAACTTGGCCACTTTCATATCACTACTTTCATTGGCCAAAGAACTTGGCTCCTTTTATTTCAGTAATTTGTTTGGCTAAAGAACTTGGCTCTTTTTATCTCAATACATAAGATGGCGAAACTTTTTGCAAGATCGATTGATTGAGGGGACTTGGCCACCTTTTTTACACGGAGTGTTTTTGTTGGGATTATGCTCTAATTCAATGATTTTGACAATAAACATATTATTTTTTTTTTTAAAACATGTTCTGTTCCTGAAATCTGTGCTATGTAAAAAAAATTCATGAAAATTTATGTGGTAGAAATTGGTTAAAAACTGCAATATTTGTTCCGAGCAGTGAAACAGAGAAACCGAAAACGAAGTTAAATAAAACCTTGTAAAAATGCTGATTTTGTTCATTAAATATTGACTTTCGTTCTTTAAAATTAACATAAAAATAACAGATACAAAAAAAAACCTTTCTTTATACGAGTGAAACAATTTTATATAAATTAATTTGGTAATAAATTCAGAACGCCTTTTTTAATGGGAAACACTTACATAAAATTTAAATTGCTTTACAGGAGGAAATTATGGTTAACAAATATTAATAGAAAGGGTTTGTTAAACCAGAAAATATCGCGAGATTTGCGAATATGTTAACAGCATTTCATGCCACACATGATTTTGCGTTCATTGCCAAGACGGCTTCAACCTAACGCGATTCCAAACTCTATCGAGAATGACAGGAATCTGGAATCGGTAAATCAACATAACTCAAATAGTTCTCAAGATTGGTGTATGTCCAATGAGGAAGTGGTGAAACATACGGTGCTGCAAGATGCTGAACCTATGTTATCAACCAACCGTGAACTAAATATTAACCCATTCGGAGAAGGAACTTCTGAAATGGAAACGGCGCACAGTGGTTCCAAATCCCAAAAAGCTAGCGAAAAGTGGTTTTAAAAATTTTCAAAAACTTAAATTTTTTTTATTGAAATACATTCTTTATCTCCTTAGGTATTTAAAAATGCAAAACTTTATAAAAAAAAAAATTTTTTTTACTCTTTGAATTAATGTTTGAATAAGGAAAACAGAATTTTTTTACCCTTAAAAAGTGAGTAATTTCGGAAATTCTTAAAGTTTTCGTGCGCTATAAAATACTATAAAAATAAAATTAATATTAAATTTTGGTTTTTCTAATATTAGTATGGAGTCTAATAGAGTATTTATCGTCATAATTGTTGAGATATTTTATCTGGAAGGTTATAAATTTTAACGATTAAAAATTAGTCCTCGTGATATTTTCAGTTATATTTTTATTCACGTACGATTTTAATTAGTTCTTGCGGTGGATACCGATAGAGAATGGACATTACAAGCGAATGTAAATACTTGCCAAAGTTTGGGAACTTCCAATATAAAATTCCAAAAAGTGAAAAATCTGGAGTGGTGTATAAGGTTGATTGTAAAGATTGCCCATCAACATACATTGGAGAAACAATTCAAAAATTGGGTGAGCGAGTTAAACAACATCAAAATGACTGCAAAAAATCAAACACTAAAAATATTTCTGCGTTGTCAAAGCATTCAATAGAAAATAAGCATCAGTTTAATTTTGATAACGTTAAGATTTTGATTAATGAGAGAAATAAGACTAAGTTACAAATTCATGAAGTTAATCAAATCGTTAAAGGACCCCGCACATTTTGTATGGGAAGTGGCCCTCGGTGAAATTCGCTGAAATTAATATATGTTATTCCTCTCGAGCTCCTGATCAAAAGTGCCCATGGGCACAAGGTCGGAAAATGGACAGTTTTCCAGATATAGGGGGTGAAAAGTCGAGTTTCCGGTATATTGTATGGGAAGTGGCCCTCGGTGAAATTCGCTGAAATTAATATATGTTATTCCTCTCGAGCTCCTGATCAAAAGTGCCCATGGGCACAAGGTCGGAAAATGGACAGTTTTCCAGATATAGGGGGTGAAAAGTCGAGTTTCCGGTATATTGTTGATAACAATGCAGAACTATTGGTACATATGCCTACGAAATCTACAAGGTCTTATGGGGGACTTTGGGGTCTTATTGCAAAGGACGGTTCGCGGCATCCATGGTTGTATTCAAAAGATTTGAATTTTGGAAATATTTATAGATTTGATCAAAATGAACTAAAAATAACAGTCTTTCATTGGATGCAAGAAAGGCAATACAATAGTTTTGACATTATACTCGGCATTCAGCAAGACAAAAACACATATCTAAAAATAACAATATTTTATGCTAAATTAGATTTGTAATTTAAATTATATATTTCATCTTATATATTGTGCTCGTTGAGTAATTTCTGATTCCTCGTTTTTATTGTGTTAA
Organism: Leptogaster cylindrica; assembly: GCA_963082835.1. Lineage (NCBI taxonomy): Eukaryota > Metazoa > Arthropoda > Insecta > Diptera > Asilidae > Leptogaster > Leptogaster cylindrica. Next base: position 19,992,341 of record OY720107.1, read on the forward strand.
GCATCATCATCAGACTCCTGTTCACTATTTTCTTCATTATCATCAGCACAGAAAGTAGGCAACCTTAGTATGCTTAATCTATATATATAAAAAGACAAGTCCTGACTCACTAATCAACGCCCAGCCCAAACCCTTGGACCTAAAAAGCTGAAATTTTGTACAGAGTTTCCCTTTATGATGTATACAAGGAATAAGGAATGATATTTCGAAATTCAACCCCTAAATTGGTAAAATGGTGGTTCAAAATTTGTATGGCGAAACAATATTAAATAGACATTTCGATTCGAAACTTCGTAGGAGTACTCCTAAAAATAAATAAGCAAATACGTCTTTCGTGATTTTCCGAAAATCAACCCCTTAGGGGGTGAAATGGGGTTAAAACGGCTTCTCCGGAACCACTGGACCGATTGCCATGAAAATTTGAATACTTCTAGAACTTACCTCATAGGCTCTTGCCGCGGAGTGCTTTTTTTAAATTCTACCCTTAAGGGGGTGAAAAGGGGTGCAAACGGTTTCTTCGGAACCACTAAATCGATTTCTATGAATTTTGGAATACTTCTAGAACTTACCTCATAGGCTCTTGCCGAAGAGTGGTTTTTTGAAATTTTACCCTTAAGGGGGTGAAAAGGGATGATAACGGTTTCTCGGGAACCGTTAAACCGATTTCCACGAAATTGTGTATACTTCTTCAACTTATCATAGGGTCTTGCCGAAAAGTGCTCTTTTGATATTCTACCCTTAAAGGGGTGAAAAGTGGTGAAAATTGGTTTCTCCGGAACCACTGAACCAATTTTCATGAAATTTGAACACTTCTTATACCTGCCTTATAGGTGCTTAATAAGAACCGATTTTTGGAAACTTCACCCCTAAGGCGGTAAAAAATACGAGGAAATTTTGCATGAAAAACCGCCATTTTTTAAGTAAAAAAATTATAAAAAATATTATTTGTCCTTTTTGGTTAGAACAAAAGCTCAACGAAAACTGCCACCCTCTATCCTAATTCAAACGCCTTAAACCACCCTCAACTGAAAAAAAACTAATCAATTAAATTATTATTATTGTAACCCGACATACAGGAAATAGTTCGAGTTATATAAGTCCCTTTGGCGGTAGTTATAAATTCTGAAAGTTTTTATTATTATGATTTTCACACCGACCCGGGTGAAACCGGGTAGACACCTGCTAGTAGTTAATATAATTTCATTGAATTTTTCCTTATTTTTTTACGTCTTTTTCGTTACAATAGGGTCTGAATATACTAGCATCCAGTTAAATGTGTCACTGTTGATATCGATTCTTGACAACTTTCTGGAGTGGTATTGTCTTAATGTTTTATAGTTTTGATGGCCTCTCTTAATTGCTTCAATTGACAAACTTCCTACTAGCAAAGAGTTTATGCCATTTTTCAAATTTATACCCTATGTCACGTCCACAATTAAGACAAATCTAATGACACCTCATATGTTAAAATCCGTCAAACCGTTTAGACTCCAGAGCGTCCCGAAGTCGCAGTCGGGTAAGAAGCGAAAACGCGAAAACTACCTGAAAGGAATACGTTCGCATTACAAAAGGGGGAAACGGGGGGACTTATATAATAATTTTTTACAAAGTTTTCGGAAGGCTATTTTTATTCACTGCTTCGCTCATACACTCAATTTAGTAATGTCACAATCAGTAGGTTATATAAATGACTGTAAGATTTTTTGCTACAGTGACTTTTTCCCTTCATTTTTTAATTATTCTTCTAAAAGAATTTTTGCTCTTGATAACATAATAAAACGAAGATTTCCACAAGTTTCTGCAGTCAGATGGAGCTCTAAATCACGTATAATTACATTGCTTGAAAGTTATAGTGAATCATTCAAAGGTTTTTTTCAAAGCATTAGCAATAATCCTAGTGGTTGGGATGCTCATACTATCCAAGCTGCTCAAGGCTATCAATATTTTTTTGAAGTTTTTTCAAACATATTTTTGTTAAACGTTTGTCATAATATCTTTGCACACATTGATGTACTTTTCGACATACTTCAATCTAAAGATTTCGATATTGGTTATTGTACCGAAAAAATTGAAAATACCACAACGTTTTTAAAATTAATGAGAAGTTATTTTCAAAAATTTTATGATGACACTGTGGCAGACGTCGCGTCGTTCGGACCTCCCAGAAAACGTATCAATTCAGCAACTTGCCCTTATAAACAATTATTTTGTGATATTTTAGATACCGTCATCATAATTCAAGATAATTGAAGATTAGATTTGATAATTTGAAACAGATAAAGTTTGTTCCGCTTTTAAATTTTGCGAAAATACATACGTACAAGAAAAATTTCCCAGAAAACCTATTTAAGAATCTGGAGGAAAATTACGGTGAAATGTTTGACTTTGCTAAACTGAAAACCGAACTGACCGTCTTTTACAGCTCGAATTTCATTTTCCGAAGTTTTCCAATTGGGTGAACTACTTGGCAGGGATAATTTCGACCAAAGGATGCCCACCAGGAACCAAGCGCCACCGTGTGTGATGATTTGGACCGCAGTAACATGCCGATGGTCGATCTCCACTCATATTTTTGGACCGCGGTGTTAAGATAAACGCGACCGTTTATCTGGAAACGGTGTTGGAACCTGTGTTGAAGCCTTGGGCATGCAACCATTTCGGCCGCAGACCGTGGACATTCCAAGAGGATTCTGCACCAACCTACAAAGCTCGAACAAACCAGGAATGGCTTGAAAACAACGTTCCGCACTTCATTTCGCACACACAATGCCCTTCGAATTCTCCAGATGCGAACCCGTTAGATTATTCTATTTGGGGTATTTTAAAGGCCAAGATTGGCACTAAGAACTACCAAAGTACGGATGCGCTCAGACAGCGCTTCGCCGCGAATGGCAGTGTAATCCTCAGGCCCAAATTCATGCAGCGTGCGATGAATTTGTTGACTGTCTTAAGGCCATAGTCTGCGCCAAAGGTGGCCATATCGAAAATGTCAAATTATTTTTGAATTTTGGTTTACATTAAAAACATTTTGTTCTTTGGGTTCAATAAAAAATATTTATAAATAAAACTAGTAAGGAAGCAATTGGTCACACCAATTACGTGATACCCTAGATGTAGAAAAATATACTCATTCTATGTAAAAATCTAGAGATGCATTTTCTTATGTCAATAAGGCTAGTTGTCCGCGACTGCCTTATTTAAGAGTACTCAACATGAGCTTTAATTTGATATCAATCCAAATAGAACAACTCCAATGGAGATGGTTCCACCCCCACCCTTACAACCCCAACAAAAGATAAAAGAAAATTTACCCAGCCGGAAAGATACCAATTAATTCATTCATTCTAAATCAAAAAACTCCATGTAAATCCAATTACGTTTACCATCTTAAAACTGCCGACGTTTTCATCCATTTCTATAATTTTAATATCGTGTACAAAAAGACCGTGTAAAAAAACTTTCTGACGAATAATTAATTATAATCCGTATTTATACCAATATTTAACGAAAAAAATTCAAAATTCAGTCACCAAAATCAACATTTTTGTATAAAAACGACTCAACCTTATATGGCAACACTAAGAAGGAGTTGCCCGATTTTGCTCATCTTCGAACTTGCCCTTACATTTTCAATAAAGTACTACTATTCCAAATTTCGATTCTACAAGCTACAAGCGTTCTCGAGTTATCGTCTGGACAGACGGACACACTTCCATACAGACGGACATACATAAAACGGTTTGTTTTCACCTCCCAATCATGAATATATAGTTCTTATTTTTCTGTGACGATTATTTCTTAAACGTTCGCTCAAAACTAATATACCTTACATCTAGGGTATAAAAATAGAGCGTTTTGAATTTGTAACACTTCGAATCAGCCACCCTGTAAAAATAAAAGCTTGGCAGGCCAATAACTGAAAACTTATGTGAAAATGGTAAGGACAATAATAATTTAAAAACATATTTATTTTTCGTGATTCACAAATTACGCATTTTCAGAAAATGTATGCAGAAACAAATGGAAGAATTTGCTCGACCATTTTCAGAAATTACAACGAAAGGAATGCTCCAAGCCCTCAGGTAGTGGGTTAGATGACAGCAGGCCGAAGTGGGCCTTTTATGAAATGATGTCCTTCTTAGGATCATGCTGTGGCCAGAACCCGTAAGTTATGTTTATGCTATAGTATCATTTTTTCCAACAAAGTTTTTATTTGTAGAACTATAAGCAGCATGTTTTGTGATGATCACATGCTGTTAGACCAGCATGAGGACAACTTGAACATAAATCAGGCGGCGGAGGATCCTTCAAATTTGTCGTTTTCTGATGAGGAAAGCACCCCATCGTCACCTCAACTTTTTAATTTAGAGCGAGCTGCGTCTACTTCTAGAGAAGTTGATAGTTCGGGTACTTCAAGACAGGGAAGTGGAAGACATGGCAGATCTGAGATCGACAAGGAGAGCTACCCTGAATATTGACAAAGATTTCTCAAATTTTTTAAAAGCTGCCGAAAAATCGATGCCGAGAATCGATCGATCCGAGAAAGAGTCTGCCAGAGTGCTCTTTTTTAGATATTAGCAGTGCCGTGCTAGTCATATGTGCAATTTGTGCATTTGCACAGAGCCTAATTATTGAAAGGCGCAATTAACATTAATTCAATTTGTTACTCAAGAATAGTTTCACCAAGTAAAAGTTCATAATCCTTAAGAATTTAATTTAAATGAAAAATAAGCACTACCCTCGGCATTTAAATCATCTGAGAAATTATTTAAAATGATGACGCGCAAAATGGCGCGGGAACGATATCATTGGTATACCTTAAGTTATGATACAAGGTATAATATCAGGTGATCTGTCAGGAGTTCAGGGCACTTTTAATGTGAAATTGGCATGCGAAAGGTGGCTTTTAGAAGCAAAAACCCTTAGTGGCAAAAAGGCAAAAAAGATTTTAAAAAACTGTTGTAGAAGTGAGTTTGTGCGAGTAGACGCAGTGTTTTGTGTTTACTTTTTTTCAGATACGTAGGACCATGGATTTAGGATACGTCGTCAAAAATCTGCCAGGACTACTGGAGGAGTACGTCGAGGTGAATCAACGGCTGGACACCCTGTTGAACAACGTTTGTACTGAGTTATACGGCCCGACCTCCTGGAGGCACAGGGAGCGTTTTCAGCCGTCATACGATCCTCTGTACACGCAAGGCCGCTACCGTTTAGGAGGCGAATTCGGAACTTTGTTCCCAGATTTGGAACAAAGTCCGATAAGCTTCCTAATCATGTGTAGGATGAGCCCGCGTCTATTCGAGATCATACACGAAGGAATAAAGCATGAGCTGACAAAAAGGCAAACTGTAACGCCCCGGGAATCGCTGTACATGACCATGCAGTAAGTTTTTTTTTATTATTATTTTTACCTCCTTAGAGTATTTTCCACAATAAATAAAACTTTTAAAAATATTTTAAATTTTGATTTTTTTTTTGAGGCGTTTTGATTATTTTCGAAGTAAAATGGTCATTATTATCAATAAAATTACTTCGTTTTCGAACTTCGACCGCCATAGAACGATTGTTTCGCACGATTGATTGATTGATTGATTGGGGCACGTCGCTCCATTTTCTGGGAACCACATGTTATCCAAATCCATTTCGTCAATTTTCGGCTAAAAAAATCAGTTATCATGGGTGGTTATCTAATACTGAAAAACTGGGTTGATAGGTTGTATATGTGAATATGCGTGACCATTCAACATTTTTTCGACAGAATTAGTAGCAAATATTTTACTCAGAGCTTCCTTGAGTCCACTTCCGTCCATTACATATCCCATACATCCTGGAAATGACATAAGCATATGAAACCCTACTAGTTTAACAACTATTTTAGATATTTCTGAGTTAGGATCTGACGCAGATATTATAATAAAGGGGTTGATCAAAAGTAAGCACACACGTTTTTTGCCCATGTGACTTGCAGTGTTCATGGCGCAATGTAAAGTGGTAGAAATCGTGTCTAAATTACTGACTGGATGATCAATAAAAGGAAGAAACATAACCTGAGAAGTTTAAAAATTCTTATTACTTTTGGTTAGCTGTTCAAGATAGCCATTCCATCTTGGCAATGGTGAAATATTCCGCAACTTTCCGTATAGCCCCAAAAAATCAACTGCATCTAAGTTTCTTTCTGTTAGCGCTAGATCATCATGCAGATTTTCGACTTGGATCTTGCTGTATCCAGGCACAACACATATGCTAGAAGAGATACATGTGATATTGCTGCCAACTCTTTTGCACTTGGATTAGTTGTACATTTTTGTATACGTTCATCGTAAATAACAGCTTCTTTTGGAGTAGCAATCTGAATAATTCCCATAACATGGAAAGTATTATTACCATCAAGAGTTTGGACATTTATATCCGCATTGTCTCGAACATATTGTACTAGCGCACCCGACTCTGCTGATAAAATACGAGGTAGCGGATGGTAAACTTCTGAAATTTCATACTGAACAGTATTACTATACGAAGCTGCAAATCCCAAGCTAGATAAAACATCTAATAGTCTTTTAGATCCATATCTTCTATGAAGAAATACAGAAAGCCCTAATAGTAGCTGTGATGAAAATAATCGTTCTCGTAACGAAGCCATTATTGCATGAATTATCGATGTGCATTTCGTTTTTAAATGATCCGTTCTTCCTCTTCTGTTTTTCAATATGATTTCGTGTAAAAAAGTTTTGGGTATTTCTTCATTAATGTCATCTAACATTTTACTCGCAGATGGATAAGACTTGGTTTCGACTACCGATCCTCGAATATCTTCTCTAACAGCTCTAATAGCTGCTGCAGCTTCGACAATCCTTAATCGTTCTTCTTCCGACGTACTTTTTTTATTTTCGTACCAAGATAATATATTAGTGTGTGTGTCACGAAAAGATATGATAGTAAATGATCCTACTTTTCTCGTAATAATTATTGTAATAGCATTTCACCAAAAAAGAGTCAAGTGCCTGTCTGCCCACTAAATTACTCAGCTGCACTGACCTAAACAGAAATATTTAATCGCAAACACATTGCGCTGCAATTTGACCCTAGCTCAAGTGCAGTCAGTGACAATTAATTTGGTCACAAAAGACAGTTACGCAAAATGCAGCACACTTCCAGAAAATAAACAACAACCATGCGCGAGGCAAGTTGCGCCCGCACACGTGACTTACGAGCGGTCCACCAGCATGGGGTAATAGTGCTGGGTCAGGTTGCTGCACTTGACATAATTATTATAATTGTCATCGCAAATAAGCGATAATTGAGAAATAGGAAATATTTGTGGATAGGCATATTTTTAGCTATCGATTAGGGAGTAGGGATGAACTATTAATAATTAGTTAACTCGCGTTTTCATTAAGTGATAAAATTCGTTCCTGTACGCCTCTATATTTCCCAGCCATATTGGCTCCATTATCATAAGACTGCCTTCTTATGTTTGAAATATAAAGGTTACCTTTTATGAGTTTGTCTATTATTTTTTTAGTTAAACCTTCGCCCGTTTTTTTCTTCCGTAGTGATGAAATCAATAAAGTTTTCTTCAATTCTAAATTTTTTCTTAGAATCAACGAGCACGTCGCGAATAATTTGAACCATATCGTTTTAATCGACTGACTGGAGAAATATTTGGCGTTTCTTATATTATTTAGGTTAACGATTTTACTTTTGTTGCTGCTAATTTAAATAATTCGTTTTGTATCTATGTTCGATGAAAAGTAAGACACTTGGCCTTTATTGTGATTGTCAGTATGGCTCTTGATTTTTGAAATTCTGAAATTTCCCACAATCTCCTTTCAGATGTTCTTCTTTTAGCATCATTATTTTTTAAGCAGTGTAAAATGTCATCAAGTTTAATTTTCAAAATATGTCTCCACTTTTTCTTATCTTTTTGTATCCCTTGAAGCAGAACTTCTTCTATAAAACCTCCACCTTTAATGTTTTTCTCGAAAGATTTCCATTTTGTATAACTTACTATGGATTTAAATGTTGCCTGTCTTTAAACCCAGGTAACTAAACATTGCGTCTATTATCACAAAACAAAGTACATGGAAAACAAAATAGAGTATCCAATGTCGTGCAATATATTAGCCATTTTCTTAACACTCTCTCTCTATTCGTCATTATTTTCGTAAACTACTGTTTTTCGAAATGCCTATTATTCGTTGATGGGTAGATTTCTAGATCGTCGCCATAATTTGAACTGTGCTCGATGTATATTTTTATGGAATTTTTGTTCATTGTCAACGTTTTCGGATTATTGAAATCCACGCCAATAAGCTTTGTATAAAGATGTTCGACCCATTACATAATACGAAAAATATAAGGATATGATGCAGCTATTGCCTTATATAACTCCTGTGCATCACGAATATTTCAAAAAACTTCCACATAATGATCGTAAATGATATACTCATATTTCATTTAACCCAAAGTGTATAAAGTATAAGACATGGGTATTTTAACGAGTTTTTCTGCATACGATTTTGAAAATTTTATGCAACAACTGAAACGAAAAATTCGAAAACCAGTGAAAATTTTAGAGCAAGTGAATAATGCATATTTCGAAACCGACATTCTTGCATCAGAAGAAAAACAAACGGGATTTAAAAGAAATCGCTATGGTAAAGCTTTAAGCTTTCAAACTGAAGACTGGTTTTTGAGTATTGTGCCACCAAATAATGTTTGCTGCATTAAACCTTTTGTACCTATCAAAATTATGGGATTTTTGGATGAAAATGAAGGGTTTGTCCGTGGTGTAAGGATCGAAAATTTAAAAAACTTTTTTGAGGAGCCATTCCAGTCGATTGCTGATTAAGGGATATGTACTGGTGAAGTACCAACAGAAAATGTAGAAGAAATTTTTAACGTTCAAGAAATTTCCTACAAAATGATGTGGAAACCTTACGGAAATATTCACTTACTAATTCCTCTTCTGTACAACCTTTAATTAACAAGGTAAAAATAATAAAAATACCTATATTTTACACATGTTGTATACCCACTTATTCATAGATGTCCGAGAATAACAGTCCTTCAAGGGAACGAGGTGTTTTGCGGAGAATGAATGCCACATTGGGCATTAATACCTTAATTTACTTCATCAAATAAAAACAAAGTTAATTTAAATTCATTTAGTAATAAATTTATCAATGTTTCGCAGATTTACAAGACGAAGTAAATAATTTAAAACAAATAATTACAAACCAAAATGAAATTATAATATCCGAATTGGCGGAAATTAAAGTAAATGTTCGTCAGTTCGCAGCAACCAATAAATGCCATGAAGCCATCCAACATATATTCGTTTTGCAATCCACTGAAGAGATGAATGAATTTGAGGAAAAGATTCCCACATTCAAGGAAGACGATTTGGTAAGTTGATATATACTAAATATAGAATCTCTTTTTTCAATTGTAATAAATTATAGATTGCAACAATTAGAAAAATAATAATAAGAGGTGGATTGCGTAAAAATCTGCAAAACCTATTGGGCAAAGACGTTGTCTTAAATTACAATTATGACGGCATACAAAAAAAACTGGCTTTCAAATCTTTCTCTGCCATCAACGATCTATTTTACAGTAAGTATTTTTACAAGCGCGATATTCTAATTTATCTCATCTTTGTTTTTAAATGCAGAAGCTGTATCCAAGGATATTTTTACAACAGAAAATTATATTTCGGAAATAAAAATAGGCTTTAAATTTTGTAAAAATAGGTTTCATAAAAAGAAATGTGAATTAAAAAAAAAAGAATATTGACAAAGCATAATTTTATGTACATATGTATAAAAAAATGAAGTACAATACTCTATGTTTATCTAGAAGTATTTGTTATAAAAAACTTTTTTTAAAAAAAATTGAACCGACTTCAAAAAATCTTATACTTAAAAAGTATAAAATAATTTTTAATTTTTATATAAAACCCAACTTTTTGAAGTTGGCGCCAATTTATCACCAATTTTATAAAAACTTATTTTTTTATCTATCCATTACAATAAACCTACAAATTATACAATATATTAGGTAAATATCTGCATATTTTTGCAAAACAGTAAAGGTTGAATTATGAGCTTAGTCAATTAGGTCCCTACCACAACTTTGAGCTACTGTAGTTATAAGTGTTATATTTTGATTAACCAGAGATTAGCTGCTTTTTGTTTGAATTGTCAATATTAGGTTCTGTATATACATGGTGGACTACTTATAGCGCCGACATCAAAAATTTTGGTTTTATATAAAAATTTAAAATTATTTTATACTTTTTAAGTGTAAGTTTTTGGAAGTCGGTTCAATTTTTTTAAAAAAAGGTTTATTTTTTCTCTTTTTAACGTATAAACGTACAAGTGAGCGAAGCATAACTGCGACCAAATTGGAGTTCTGCGGAATGATATAGAAAGAAATGTAAAAGTCAATTAAGCTCTTTATAACCTTTAAAATACAATGGACCCGCAGAAGCGATCTACATTTCCAATTTAAGGCAGCATGCAACTTCGCCTTCTTCTCGTCTTTTCCTATTTTACGTATCACAGTTCTTTACTCTTCATTAAATAAATAAAAAAATACCCGTTGTTAGCGATTTTTGTAATTTTCTGCAGAATCGGTGGGCGAGGTAGGACTTTTGGAACGAGGAACTTGAATTGAATAAAAAAGAATTATGCAAATCGGTTAAGCTGTTTGGAAGTTAGGTATGCTACAACAAAAAAAAAATTGAAAATTGAAAAAAAACGCATTGAACTTATTAGTAATACGGTACCACCGCGAAGCTTTCTTAAATCAAATAAAAAAAGAATTATGAAAATCGGGTAAACCATTTGGAGGTTATGCTGGAACAAACATTTAAAAAAAAATCGCCGTCGAACTTATAACCTCCTCCTTTTTGAAGTCGCTTAAAAATGAGTTTGCTATTGTGTTCGTTGTTTTTATTATTATAAAATGTTTTTTAATTAGATAACCAACGACCAAATTTTGATTTTATTTCAATTATTGACATTTAAAATATAGATGAATAAAAGTTTTACAAATGACTTTGGGAATAACTTTAAAAGCATAGGTTATATCACCAATCCTGATTCATTTCTTCTAGAGCCGCTCAACCTAAATGCGCATTTACATATAGGATACGAATGCCCTTCTACAGCTCTACTGATTAACCATTTGTATTTGTACTTCCAAGGAATTGAAAGAAGAAGTATGCTGTATGCTTAGTGCTTCTTCGCACTACGCTAGTAATTCAGTCGAGTGCGAGTAATTTATTAACTTGACGAACTGACCAAAAAACGTTCGCACCACAGTTGAATAGAGTACATTATTACTAAACTACTCGACTATTATTTCGTTGTTCAAACACGTTAAGTGACTAAATTACTTGCACTCGACTAAATTACTAGCGTAGTGCGAACAAGCCTTTAAGCAGTGAGCTGATAGAGCTATTATTTTCTCTGCGCAGGCGCTACCAAAATATATAACTTCTCCTGCTCTCCAAAAATTGCAATGTGTGGTTCTTTCTCAGTAGGTAGAGTGTTGGTCAAAGTAGATTGCTTCAATGCTTCAACTTCATTGTTTCTCGTTGGATTTTTTTTTGTTCGTGAGTTTGGATATTATTTGAATTAGTTTTGTGTAAAATTGGATTGTTTACTTCATACTTGACATTTAAAATCGATTGGTGATTTTTTTGTTGTTTCGGTTTTTTCGGGTTTTTTTCGGCGTTCAAAATATGAAGCGAAAGCTGAGCGGTGCAGCGTTTGGTGCTATCCGCCAACGCCGTTGCATAGAAAATGAAAAATTTAAATGCTTTTCTCAAGCAAGAATCACTGACCGTCCCTTCAACTAGGTCGGAGCCCGAGCCCCAGTCTCAGTTCAATTCAGTTGCGTCACAGCAACAGGTGTCACAGTTATCGGTCGTCAATATCGCTATTCCGTCAACATCGACATCTCGCACCACCATTACCTCTGACAGACACACCTCATCTTAGCAACTCAATCCAGAACTCGAAACGGTTCTTTCCGATTCTGATTCTGATTCGGATCAACCAGCGGCCATAGCCATCAGCGACGACGCTTCGCCATCGTCATGTGTTCCATCGGATTTTCATCCGCATGATCTGAGTACGTGGCCTGAGCATCTCACTTCCTCCGTAGTTGCTTTCATTTTGAATGCAGGTCCACTTCCTCGTGCTGATCATTTTGCAAATTTCACGTTTCCCAAAACTGATTTACGCTCTTTTTACACATCAGCTTTCAGTGCAAAAAAGAATGGCCGAACCGTTTTCCGTTCTTGGTTAATCTATTCGAAGACGACCAATGTTATTTTTACTTCCATGTTCCTATATATAGGAATGGAAGTATGGTGATGCTGCCAAAAATGGGTATCCGAAAAAATCATGGAATCATTATCGGGAGTGCTTAAAAACACTTTCTGGAAGTTTTTAGCTTGGTGTCGCTCAGTCGCTCCGTAGCTCCGTTGTTTTTTGAAATGGTCATAATTTCCTTAAAAATAAGTCTTTTTCAAAATTTCTTTTTGCGTTTTGTTCAGCTCGTTGGGCTATTCAGTTATAGATTACAAGAAGTTCACCAAGTATTAAAATAAGGGAGTTATAACGGGTTTTATAATTTTCCGATTTTCAACGATAACTCCCGTCAAAATATATTAAATTTCGCGGGACTTGTACCAAAATGTCTGGTAATATGTCGAGATCATGCTTATTGATTTTGAGCTCGATCGCATTTGATTTGGCTAACTTACAGCTAAAATTGTGTCGACGGGTCCAACATTTTTGAGGTTATGGTCGTGGGTGCAGAAGTAGCAGTCCGAAATGAGCGACCCTGCAGCCAATTATTTTTTTTCTTTGGCATTGCCGTTAACAACATGGTGAACTTGGAAGTAATGTGTGGCTATCTCCACACCGGAACTTTACTTTTGCTGCGCGCTCTTTCAACGCGATCGGTGTGGTTCCCTCACTCAGTAGTGCTACCAGCAACCATAACTGGAGGCACTTGCACGCTACTTTAGATAGACATTGCCGGTCTCGTCATCACTTTCTTTCGTTCCAAGAGTGGAAGGAGGGTGTTTACAGATCCAAAGTTGGTCGAACCATCGATGCGGAACAGCAATTTGTTGACGCAGTAAAAGATCGATGAAATAAAGTATTTTTTCGAATTGTTGAATGCATTAAATTTTTCGCGAAGCAAACAATTCCACTTCGTGGTGCGACCGAACGTCTCACAGTGGTTCCGATTACCAATCTAGCTGGACAAAAGTCAGAAATGCGTCGGATTTGCATGAAACCCGGTTTCTAAAGGTTTATGGAGTCGCTGGGTCCGAATTTGTTATCAGAATTGAAAAATTCGATGTCCGTCCGTCTGTTTGTCTGTATTTCAAGACGATAACTCGAGAACGCTTTTAGCTAGAGGATTGAAATTTGGTATATCAATATTTCGTTGAAAGTGTAACGTCAAGTTCGAAGATGAGCAAAATCGGACAACTCCTTCTTAGTGTTGCCGTATAAGCCTGAATTATTTTAATATAAAAATGCTGATTTTAAAACAATTTATTTTAAATATACATTAAATTTTGTTGTAACTTAAAGAATACAGCGCGTGTTCAATCTTCTTCATTTTCATCATTCCCTGGATCATAAAGAAGTTTTAATACATCAGGACATATATTTTTACTTCTCTTTTGCCTTTTTATTCGAAGACTGCTGATTATTGGATCCGAAGAAATCAATAGCATATGCATTAAATCCGTCATTGTATCTCTTCTACAAAATTTCCGAGTGTGATGTTCTCTGAAATTTCTGTAATTTTTATGCTGGGCTTCTTGTGCTTCCTCAGACATCATTCCAATTGGGAGTGCAGCTTCTTTTATCAATAGTGCTCCATGTATTAGTATTTTATGTACACTTTGTGGCATATAATACCAATGATATTTTTTTACATATAAATCCGCTGTGTCCGAACAATATTTTTCAAACTCTCCTATGTTAATACTGTAACCACTGGCAATTGTTTTGAGAATCACTCCAAATCTTTTAATTAACTCTTCATCCACACCAGTAATACTTGATGCTAAGTTTGGATGATTAAAGAATCTTCGTGCGGTATTACCATCATTCGTTGTACCAAAGTTCGGTTTAGGTATATCGACCAGAAGCCCCATTTCATTGCGAAAACGATTTTGAATTATTTTTTTCCGCTCATCAACTTGACCTTTTTGAGTCTTACGTATTTGCCATGATTTAATCTCTAGTCTGTAGGATATATGGAGAATGCATTCAAAACATTTTATCCAACCGTGGAGGCTTGAAAGGCCTAGGGTTAAGGCTGTTGTAATTGGAACTTTTTGCCTTACCATAACAAGATTGTTCATTTGAGAGGGAGTTGTTCCACATACATGACAATTTTGCGATCCTTGATTTAGTAACACACTGCAAATCTTTCCATCCACCATAGAAAGAACAAGGTCGTGTTTTACAACAATTTCTCGATCTTCTACATGAATAATAGTCGGAGATAGGGCAGCAATTTGAAATTTCACATCATCGATTTCTTTTTTCGTTAACTCCGAACTCTCTTTTTTTAGAATAATTTTAATCGGCCGACAGTATTTTGTCGATGATGGTATAGGGTTTTGCCATAAAATTATTTTTTTCTCATGGTTAGTGTTACTTCCATTAGCAGAGTATGTAAACATTTGCAGTGGTACAATTGATACAATAAATACATATTGATCATCAATATTCTCTTCCATTTCAGAAAATAATTGCTTGTACTGGTTTTGTCCAGAGGCCCCATCACAGCCCCATTTGTAAACCATATGCAATGTTGGAAGTGTATCAATTCCCACACGTACTTGTTGTAAGACCTCCATCTGTACGACTGCTAGCCGTAGTATAGTATGATTGAGAAGTGACTGCAGCTTCACTGTAGCCGAGAAGTCAGTAATTTCAAGGTTATCAGGATAACAAAGTTTTTTAGTCTGAAGAAGCACGTGATAATTGGGAAAAATGTCAGCATTGTGATCTTTGCTGATTTGGCGCATAGATATATACTGGTCCTTCGTGAACCTTTTATCTATAAATAACGCTAACGCTTCTTCAGGTACCATTTTAAGTGGCTCCGTATTACTGGGAGATTGATACGCTTTTTTTATTTTCGTCGCTCTTTCTGGAGAAGAACAAGAAATATCTTTTAACAATTTTGCCGCATCACGTTTTCCAGTATTTCGTAAGCTCATTTCAGCTGCAAGAACAATCTCACTCCCACTATTTGCTTCAAGTAAACATTTCACTTTCCTTTTTTTTGATCGACCGCTGCTTTCATGGAATAGCTTTTGTGGGCGACCAATGATTTTGTTTTTTTCACCACTCTGATTTTCTGATAGAGTGTACTTTACACATATATCCAGCCAGTGACTATTTTTCAATAAAAATTTTTCTAATATATAATGACAGTTAGTCCACCGTTTTTTGAGTTTCTTTACAAAATCCTGGGTTTTTTTTCTATTTCCTCATACATATTTTCATCAGATTCATCTACACTATACTTAGTAACTATGTAATTGCATACGCTCCTGAATCTTCTTGACATATTGTCTTCATTTCTCCAAACATCGAACAGCTCCCTCCTTGGAATTCCGTGCTGCATAACTTTAAATTAAGATTAAAACAAAAGTTGGTTGAAGTTGGTCATGAAACTTTGATATTTATGTAAAGAATCGGCTGCCATAAACGACAAATGCAATTAGATAACGGCCTTTTACGGCCTTTGTTATTGCCAGTATAATAAAAAATTAAAGATAAATGAAATGTGATACAAATACTTTTAATGTTGATAAAACCAAAAATAAAGAAATAACGGTACATATAAGATTAATTACCTGCTTATAATATAGAACACACCTATACCTTTATCCACTAAAAAATTCAATTCGATTGCGAATAATATAGATGTACACTGGCTAAAGTACTCAGAACAAATGGTGATTGACAAAATCGCTGGAATGAGAATCGGACTAAATAGTGCACTTTTACGTAGCGTGGCGGGAACCATATTAAATTTTTTCTGGAATCGACACCAGACCTCATACGCACAACCGTTGCGGATCATATCCGACAGGTTTTTTTTTTTTTTTAAGGCAAAAATTTGTTGCCTTTTGTCCAGCTAGATTAGTAATCGGAACCACTGTGCGTCTGGGCGATGGGGAAAATGGGAACTTCTTGCAACTTATGGAAACCATTGCTAAGTTCGATCCCATAATGAATGAACATTTACACCGTGCTATGCAAAACCAAAGCGCAAACCGACACACAGTGGAAAATGGTAGAACAAAGGCAGATCAAAAATGATTTTTAACAATGTCACTAATAACATGCTATTTTCATTTTTTTTTTATAGTTTAATAGTCAAACTTTACTAAACCGTGGATTTTTTATATAAATTATCTATAAAAAAAATTGTTTCAGTGCTCCAAAGTTCATTATTATACCCTAGATGTAGGGTATATTAGTTTTGAGCGAACGTTTGCAACGCCAAGAAATAATCGTCACAGAAAAGAAAGAACTATATATTCATGATTGGGAAGTGAAAAGAAACCGTTTTATGCATGTCCGTCTGGCTGTGTGTCTGTCTGTTTGTCCAGATGATAACTCGAGAACGCTTGTAGGTAGGGACTTGTAATTTGGTACAATTATATTTGATTAAAATTGCAAGGTCAAGTTCGAAGATGAGCAAAATCGGGCAACTCCTTCTTAGTGTTGCCATATAAGCATGAGTCATTTTTATACAAAAATGTTGATATAAGAATGAGTATATTTTTCTACATCTAGGGTATCACGTAATTGGTGTGACCAATTGCTTCCTTACTAGTTTTTATGGATGCCTCTGTCAAGTATGTGTACATCACCACTTTTAAAGTTAATTTCTTGTTAAACTTTCTAGGAATAGATATTAAGTATTACGAATTTCTCAAAAGCTAATCTAATGAATGTTTTATAAGAACGATCCATTTTTCATTATATGGCTGTAATTGTGTATAAAAAAAAATAAAAAGTAGAATAAGTGGAAATAAATAACTTCTTTAAGTTCATCGAAGGATTTAACTATTACCCACGTTTGCCCACGCTTTACATTTGATACTAATTGGTAGTTTAGATATTCCTAAAAAACATTTATAAAAACACTGCAAATTTTACACAACGGTTTATTATTTCCAAAAAATGTGACATTTTTCAAGTCACAGCTAGATGGCAGTAGTGATCATGTGAAATGATTTCACTTTTTTTTTAATCCACCAAGAAATGGAATATTTTATGGAGATTAAAAATTTCAAAATTCTATTACTTAAAAACCAATTGATATAAATTCATGCAATAAAATGTGTTCTATTGACTAATATTAGAGCATTGTATATTCCGAGATTTATGAAAAAAGCTTGAACGGTTTCGGAAATATGATTTTTTCAATATTTGATTCCTCAAATATCCTTTCCAACATTTAAGTTATATTTATATAATACATAGTCTATATTTTATTATTTGCTCAAGAGGTATCGAACACATAAACATTTCATATTCTGTTATACATTGCTTTTACAAATTTCTATAGATTAAATATAACTTGTTTTTCACTTTTCAGTTGATATTTCTTAATGCAGTCGGGTTTTTTGTTTTTTTAAATAATTTATTTTTTTTAAAGAATATTTTAGAATTTAAACTAAAATTAAATTTATAACACTAATGCGTGCTTGTCGTTCGAAGTACATTTGAACGACTCACTTTTTTAAAGAATATTTTACAATTTAAACTAAAATTAAATTTATAATACTAATGCGTGCTTGTCGTTCGAAGTACATTTGAACGATTCCCTTTTTTTAAAGAAAATTTTAGAATTAAAACTAAAATTAAATTTATAACACTAATGCGTGCTTGTCGTTCGAAGTACATTTGAACGACTCACTTTTTTTAAAGAATATTTTAGAATTTAAACTAAAATTAAATTTATAACACTAATGCGTGCTTGTCGTTCGAAGTACATTTGAACGACTCACTTTTTTAAAGAATATTTTACAATTTAAACTAAAATTAAATTTATAATACTAATGCGTGCTTGTCGTTCGAAGTACATTTGAACGATTCCCTTTTTTTAAAGAAAATTTTAGAATTAAAACTAAAATTAAATTTATAACACTAATGCGTGCTTGTCGTTCGAAGTACATTTGAACGACTCACTTTTTTTAAAGAATATTTTAGAATTTAAACTAAAATTAAATTTATAACACTAATGCGTGCTTGTCGTTCGAAGTACATTTGAACGACTCACTTTTTTAAAGAATATTTTACAATTTAAACTAAAATTAAATTTATAATACTAATGCGTGCTTGTCGTTCGAAGTACATTTGAACGATTCCCTTTTTTTAAAGAAAATTTTAGAATTAAAACTAAAATTAAATTTATAACACTAATGCGTGCTTGTCGTTCGAAGTACATTTGAACGACTCACTTTTTTTAAAGAATATTTTAGAATTTAAACTAAAATTAAATTTATAACACTAATGCGTGCTTGTCGTTCGAAGTACATTTGAACGACTCACTTTTTTTAAAGAATATTTTAGAATTTAAACTAAAATTAAATTTATAACACTAATGCGTGCTTGTCGTTCGAAGTACATTTGAACGACTCACTTTTTTTAAAGAATATTTTAGAATTTAAACTAAAATTAAATTTATAACACTAATGCGTGCTTGTCGTTCGAAGTACATTTGAACGATTCACTTTTTTTAAAGAATATTTTAGAATTTAAACTAAAATTAAATTTATAACACGAATGCGTGCTTGTCTGGAAGTAAATTAAATCGGAAGTATAAGTAGCATTTTTTTCTTTAAATTACGAAGTTTATTAAGTCAAATGTAATTTTTTGTCTATTAGCATGTGAGTCAATATTTTGAATATTAAATGTTTGATATTATTTTAGGCTCCAAAAAAAATAACATTAGAAGATATATTTCTGATGTCGCGTGATCTCCCTTCTTTTGTGAAAACCCTACAGGAATGGGGTGTAGTTGGTGTGGAAGGTTTGCTGACCTGCAGCGATTGCGGGCAGGCAATGACCCTGAAGTATAGGGAGAATGCGATACAGTGGGAGTGCAAGGGGCAAATAGTGAAAAAAAAAAAAAAATGTAAGGTGCCGTAAACGCCAGAGTTTGCGAAAGAATACCTTTTTTGATGCTTCGAAGTTAAGCCTGAAACAAGTAAATGTTGCATTGTTTAAATTTTATTCTTAGAGTCTATAACAAATTTTGATTTAGATTGTTATGTTTTGCCACATGTGGGCGAAAAATGTGGAACTACAATTTATAGAGCACGAGGCTCAACTATCAAGAAAAACGGCTGTGGACTGGAATTCGTTTTGTAGGGAAGTGGTCATTGACTTCTGTTTGCGCCGGGAAAACCCCATAGGTTAAAACTATATTATATAATTATTTTATTTAATAGTATGCATTATGAATTATATATTTAGGTGGTGAAAACATGACGGTCGAAATAGACGAATCTAAGTTTGGTAAAAGGAAGTTCCACAGACGACACTTCGTGGAAGGGCAATGGGTATTTGGCGGTGTCTGCCGTGAGTCAGGAGACGTGTTCTTGGTACCTGTTGACCGTCGCGATGCGTCCACCTTAATTCCACTAATTGAGAAGTGGATTGTGCCGGGCAGCACAATTATTAGTGATTGCTGGAAAGCCTACGACGGGGTGGACGACGAGACGTACCAGGCATCTTAAAGTTAACCATTCGGTTAACCATTCGGTTAACTTTAAAGATCCAACAACAGGTGCTCATAGCAACACAGTTGAAGGCATATGGCGGCACGCCAAAGCGAAGTTGCCCATCTATAATCGAAGGAAATCGTTTTTTGTGGGCTATCTAGCCAAATTTATGTTTTTGCATTATTGCAAAGTCAATGATTTGGATACCACTGCGGAGTTTTTTAAGGCAGCAGGTGTCCTCTATAACCCCTACAAACGATGTGTTGAAGAGGCCACAGACGTTGAGGTAAAGTGAATATTAATAAATTTAGTAATTTCATTAAAAAAACAATGTTTAACAGGAAAGGGAAGCATCGGACGAAGAGCTTCCAAGAGCGGCTGTAGGATGGTTTTATTTATTGGTAAATATTTATTGTAAATAATTTTTTAATAGGTATCGGGACCGAGTTCCTCCTGCCAGAACTGCGTAGAAGATGATGGGTCCTCAAATTCAGAGGTGAGATGATTTTGAATACTTTTGAGAATGTATTTTAAAAGCAATTATTTTAACAGGTATTTTATGACGAATACGAGTGAGGCCTTTTTTTTAGTTTTTTTTTTTTTTTTTTTTTGTGGGGATTAGGGCTACTGGCGATACCCCGTTAACAAAAACGAATGATTTGACTGCCTCATGGGCCATTTGGAAATGTCAAGAAAATTATAAATACTTTTTAGATATATTATATTTATTGAATATATAAATAGTTTTTATTTGTAATTTTTTTTAGAATTCTGTACTGTATAACAACACTTAATTAATAAACATTATGAATATTTTAGATTTCATATAAAAATATTTATTTACTTTATAAGAGGTTCACCGTTTAAAGTAAGGACTTCTCGTTTATATAGATTTAGTGCGTAAGCACGCTGTCTCCTTTCATAGCCTTCATCAGAGTTATTAAAATAGTCAAATCTCGCAAAAATGTGTCTTCTTCTTTCACGAGTATAATGTATTTTTAAAGTAAAAGACAGTACATCGTCCAGCAATTCCTTAGACACACCATTTTGGTAACAAAATGTCACCAGTTTTAAACGATTTTTGTCGTTTAAATTGTTATTCCAAAACATTTCTCTAATATAAACAGGCCATGTTACAGCATTCCCAATAACGTCCTGCAGCAACAACCAAGGATTAATTATTTAAAAAGTCTGCTCTGAATTCATGCCGTCTGTTTTGAATATTGAAAAAATTCTATTAAAATATTTTTGATGCTCACAAGTTCTTTGAAATACTTACTATTTTTAAAAGTTAAACTCAAACTAACTTCGCAATTAACTATGTCTTCAACAGTTTCCAGAAGAATGATCACCTACAACTCAAAGGTAACTTCAAATGTGTAATTTCGTTACCCTATTTACTTATTTGAATGTAAATAACATTTACAGTGGGTAACACATTGTAATTAAATTCGAAATTTTTGCGAATATTTTTATTTATGAACCATATAAATATAACTAATTCCATAATATTGTCTTAAAATAATATTATAAATTCAAAAAGCAAGTAATAATAAATTATAAAAGTAAATTCTGTAATATTCTATACAGGCAGAAGTTAAATTGCGATAAATTGTGATGTCGATCTAAATTCAGCTATATAAAAGTAAGCGCTGAATCACGTAATGGAGGATCTTTGTAAGAAAATGTACAACAAATTGTAAATATTTTTTTGTAATTATGTACCTCACTTAAATGTAACTAAATATCGTAATATTGTTTTGTAATATTATTATAAATTTAAAATAAGGTAAATGGTAAGTTATAATAATTTATTTTCTAACATGTGTAAATAGTAAAAACTTCATTCTTGACGAACGCAGTCAATCAGCAACTTGCCACCAATTGCGATAACTGACAGCGAAAAACTTTCAAACTTCCAAGTAAGTAAACAAATTGTTCATTTAATGATTTGATCCTTTTTTTCAGATTAGAACGGGATAAGAACCAAATTAATTAGTGTTAAAATCTTCTCCAAACATTTTAGTGTAAATTTTATATGGACAAAATGTGTTAAAATGGTGAGCAATGGCCTAAAGTGACATATAATTTTTACAGTTTTGAAGTTAAATATTTCGAAAACTAAATGGAATTCCTAAGAAATTCCTCCGGATTCGTCACTTTTAGGTCAAAATACATGTCCATACAAAATTTCATTAAAATCGGCAGCTTCCTTCTGGGTGTACCGTATTGTAAACTTGTTCCGAAAAGCGTATAAGAAAAGTGTGAATCAACTTGATGAAGATACCCTAGATCTTCTGATGGAGAGCGAACTCATTTCAGATCCGGAACTTCCCGATCCCGAAGTGATATTAGTTCCTTAAAATATTATTAATTATACAATTATAAACAATTTGCGGACGTATTGTTAGTTAAAAAATAAAATAAAAGCCATTTTTGAAACTTTTAATTCTTAAATTATTTTTATATGTGTATTTTACTAACGCAAATCTTAAAAAGAACATCCCATTGCGAGCCCTATATAATAGTCTATATTTGTACAAAATTTTGAATGTCTATCTTTAGAAATTAAAAAGTTATCGATTTATGATCAGCGACAGATCTCGATTTTCCACTGTGCGACGACCAGTCCATTACCTTTCGTCGCCCAATCAAAATTAAGTGATCTATGCTCTCGCTTCTGCAATCAAATATTCGATTACAGAGCAAATCAAGGAGAGTAATTTTTATTCAATTATTGTTGACTGCACATCTGATGTTTCACATCGAGAGCAACTATCGCTCACTATTCGGTATGTGCATTTTGAACAAGAAACCAGCCAGTTCAAAATGTGCGAACGTTTTAGGCCGGCCTGACACAGCCGGAATGTCTTGCTGAATTCAGAAACGGAATTCAAAATCTGAATGCAGAACGGTCTGAATTGTATATAATTTTAATGTGCGGCACACACATGCAGATTTTTTCAGATACTGAATGTTTCAGATCGATCTGTCAGAAACGTGCTGAGGAGCGTTCTGAATTCAGCATCTGAATTTTCAGATTATGGATTCAGAACGCACTTCTTTTCATATGATTCAGATTAGCAAGCTCACACACGCCGGAATTCAAATTCTGTTTGACAGCTTATTTCAGTTGCACAAGGCGAGGTGGTGTGAATTCAGATGCTGATTCCGTTTCTTTATTTAGAAAGACATTCCGGCTGTGTGAGGCAATGTGCCGGATTTCAGATTCTGAATTCCATTTCTGAATTCAGCAAGACATTCCGGCTGTGTGAGGCCGGCCTTATTACATTTCAAGAAGTACTTGACAAATCCGGAAAAGGCATCGCCGACTTACTTCTTGAATGTTGGCTGGACTCAGTCTCCAAGTTGCTGACATGCGTGGACAGGGTTACGACAACGGCTCAAACATGAAAGGAAAGAATATCGGTGTGAATAAAATCATTTCCAATTTCAATCCGAGAGCGATCTTCGTTCCTTGTTGCAACCATTCGCTGAATCTCGTCATTAATGACGCAGAAAACGCTTCTGGCGCAGCCTTTGTTTTTTTTTTCAACTGTACAAGGTGTATAATGCTCTTTCAAAATCAACGAATCGTTGGGCAATTTTGCAAAAGCACGCAATCTCTGCCAAATGGATTCATGTTAAATCTTTGTCTGATACGCGTTGGTCAACTAGTGACAAATTAGCCAGAAGTCGTGGCTGCATTAGACGAATGTGTGGATGTGGCGGAAACTTCACTCGATTACGCTTCAAAGAACCACATTCGTGGTCTCGTGCGTAAATTACGGGATTTTAAATTTGATCTTTCGGTCGTCATTTGGAATGAAATCTTGTCACGTATCGACATTGTGACAAAATATTTGCAGTCAGCAAATATAGAAATTTCCAAAGCTATAGAGCAAATCCGCATAATCCGAGAGCACTTCAAAAATGTGCGCGATTCAGATAGCGACCAAGTCTTTAATTCGCTATATGCAAAAGCGGTCACTATCGCTGATCTAATGGGAATTCTGGCAGAGTTTCCAGGCGTAGATCAAGTACGCATATGTCGGCGCACTTCCCAATTCGCGACGACCCCATTGTCGATCCAGCCGATAAATTTCGTATCGAATTTTATAATTACGTTCTGGACATCGCCATCAACGATCTCGACGAACATTTCGAATCGCTTCAAAACGTTGAAACGCATTTCGGCTTCCTACATCATATCAATGATAGGTTTCAAGGCATCTGCAGACCAGTGCATTTTGCGCGAGGAAACACTTTGCGATCCAGCCACCAATACGTTCGGCATTATTGGCGGTTAAATTTTTTCACGAAATATCTATGTACTTATCCCGTCGGTCAGATAAAATGAAAAGTATTTCTAGTTTCAGTCCAATTCAATTTTTAAATTTCCTTGTTTTAAATGGAATTACGAAATTATTTCCGAATCTTGTAAACCCTTTACGCGTAATTTGTACAATTCCTGTTGGAGTTGCTTCTGCAGAACGAAAATTTTAAATGTTGTTTATGTTTACTTAGATATTATGTTGTGTATGCACAAAATTAACTTGTTGAGCGAATATCATATAAATATGCCTTTAATTTATCTCGTAACTGAAAGGCATCCGAACTCGATCGGTTACTTCGACGCAATCTCAATGACTCGAAAGGCTTAGCCCTTCATCTCGCCAACGTCCCGGGTTGAATTCGTTTCCTTGCTCTTGATCCACATAATCAGATTGAAAATACTTCGAATCTCCATGAAAGTGTCTACCCCTGCTACTCGTTGACAAAAAGTCTAAAGAAGAATGCTTACAAAAAACGTATTTATGTTTATTTGTCTAGACTAAAAAATTAAAGCATATTTTCCTAGTTTGTGGACGTCAAATATTTGCTGGACCACAGCCAGAACAGACAGAACATTATATCATTTTACAATAACCTAGGTCGTCTTCATGATCAAAAGCTAAGAGAACTTGTTAAATATACAGTGGATTATCTACAGGAAAAAAAAAATAAAGCCGACACCCCGTCATTTTGAGTCAACAGCGGAAGGAATTTTAGAGGTATTCCCAAAAGAAGAACAGGTATGCGGAAAAACAGTCAACAATTCATGATTCATGTGATGTTTGATTACTATTATTTTTAGAATACATACTATTTACCAAAGTTTAGAAAAGCACCAGCAGGACTGTTATATACGAAATATCACAATAATCTTCAAAAGCTCTGTGAACAGGTGAGCTTCCACGTAGAAAGAAACGTTGCTTCGATGAAGACCAAGAAAATATAGAACCGATGAATTTAACTGATGAACCTGAAGAAAATGAAGAGAACTTAATGGCATGGCTTCAAATCAATGAGGAACCATGGAAAGTTGTTAAAGGGAAATGGTCTCTGTCAAAGTGCTTTCGTATAAACGATATTAAAAAAAATAAATTATTTAAAAAAACAAAAAACCCGACTGCATTAAGAAGTATCAACTGAAAAGCGAAAAACAAGTTATATTTAATCTATAGAAATTTGTAAAAGCAATGTGTAACACAATATGAAATGTTTATGTGTTCGATACCCTTAAGCAAACAATAAAATATAGACTATGTCTTATATAAATATAACTTAAATATTGGAAAGGATATTGCAGGCGGGGACACATGTGGGAACACATAAACATGTCATATTGTGTTATACATTGCTTTTACAAATTTCTATAGATTAAATATAACTTGTTTTTCGCTTTTCAGTTGATACTTCGTAATGCAGTCGGGTTTTTTGTTTTTTTAAATAATTTATTTTTTATTTCATACTTTTTAGTTTTTATTAATAAAACAGTTGTTCAGTTAAATATTGCTAAGTAAGCAACTAAGCTGTACGATAAAGTTAGATTAACAAGATAGAGGTCGAATAAATAAAGAAATTGATGTTCTAGCTACATAATTGCAAAGACACGTGAGCTAATGTCTACAACGGCCCTATCGAGAGTGGTGCCTTGTAGTTTGTGGACAATTACAACCCAGCAAAGTATATTAAAGGCAACATCCTTCCTTAAATTTTTCCTTGCCCCCGAAGCGTATCAAGTCGACAGTGCAATGCTCGATCCGTACATCTATACTCCTGGTTGATTACCTTTGATTGTAGGATCATCAAATTCAATAAATACTGGCGTACTGCTTGCGGTAGCTCTCCTGTTTCTAATTGATCTCTCCTAAGAGCAGGCCATTCAATCCGTCGGATATCACCCATAAAATTTTAATTGCAACGATCATCTATTTAACAGCGGATATGTATCAAATTGTGAAATTGAAAACAATCGTATAAATAAAGCCAAAGAATATCACGTTTAAGTGCTGTGAAGTGTAAAAAAGTGATAAATGTGTTAAAGTGAACTTTTGGCGAGCTTTTCGTTTTTCGCAAATAAATTTTGTGAATATAAATACGGCAAAATTCTGAAAAATGACGTATAGAATTTTTTCAAAGTAAAACGTAATTTTTTCAAAAACTATATGAGTCTGGAAAAATTGTTTTACACATTCTTGCGTGTTTAACTAAAATACATGTCTCCACACAATTACATTGAAATCCGCCACAACTAAATTTTACCCAAAAATTCAAATAAATTCATTAGTTTTTTTTTCGAAGATGCCATTTTGAAATAATATACCCTATGTCACTCCTACAATGTATACGAATATAATAACACCTCATTTGTTAAAATCCGTCGAGCCGTTTAGGCTGCAGAGCGTCTGGTAGAAATTACATACATACATATACTCGAAAAACATAACCCTTCCTCGGCAGTCGGGTAAAAATAAAAATCTGTCGGAAATTCTACAGAGCTGGCCTCTTTATTAGCATCCTTCTGGACATAATTTGGTAAGTGTATAAGGAAATATTTGTACACAAAAGTTTATATTGTTACGGAATCGCATTTTTCTAACAGATAGAAATAGACTTCCGCGTATTTTCAAACGAAAACCACACAACTTTATTTGAGAAATGGAATTCAATATTTGCCAGCAAAATTTTCAAAATTTTTGAAACACATATTAAGGAAGAAAGAAGCTCAAAGCTGTTCAAGCAACTTAAGGAAAATTGCAATATCAGCAAAGGTTAGTGTTTTTTTTTTGTGAAATGTTTAACTAAAACAGAATTTTCAATTTCGCAGAATCAAGAAATACCATCATTTGTTTGCTGCTACACACAATACTTACTCCAACAAATAAAACCTACGTCCATGATCCGGCAACACAAAAACGAAGATTAATCAAATCATCCATAGTTGATTCTGAGAATAGTTTCATCCTGTTTGTAAAAACCACAAACGACATCAATGTAAAACTATCAGAATTAACAGAGAAAAAATACAATACCAAGGCAACGATTCAACCCCTCATCATAGCTGTCGGCCCCGAAGTTACATGCCTTGAGATATTTATTGTGTATTTGTATCCCATAAAGTACAAGTTTTTGGATTTCCTGGAAGCTTTGGATTGTTGTTTAATACCCTGGGCACACGAGAGCACTTAAGTGGGTTAATGACGTCATTATGACGTAGCCCATGTAAATTTTCCATAAGAGCTCGACATCGAAACCTACCTCCTGGAACCCGGGTTAAACTCGACAGACTACTACCAGCGCCATAAGTTCCACATGGTAGAAAATCTTTGTACTAAAAAGTAATCAACTGTGAAATGTTTTTTTGTGGTTTCCTAGATGTTTTCGTGTTAACGTTACTTTACAGCAAATTTCAATTGAGTAAACACATCAACTAATCTCAAGCTCAACGCAAGAAACTCACTTGATTGCTGTATTTTTATGTATTTTTATGTTTACTTTTCGCCAAATGTTATCAGATATGTTAACCCCGAACTCCGTTAACCCACTTTACGTGACGTCATTAACCCACTTAAGTGCTCTCGTGTGCCCGCGGTATTAAAGTTTATCGTGTTCTAGATCTGTCGTACCCCGGTGAGTCTATTTTAGTCTGGACATGCATACAAAAATATTTCTATATATCTGATAACATTTGGCGAAAAGTAAACATAAAAATACATAAAAATACAGCAATCAAGTGAGTTTCTTGCGTTGAGCTTGAGATTAGTTGATGTGTTTACTCAATTGAAATTTGCTGTAAAGTAACGATAACACGAAAACATCTAGGAAACCACAAAAAAACATTTCACAGCTGATTACTTTTTAGTACAACGATTTTCTACCATGTGGAACTTATGGTGCTGGTAGTAGTCTGTCGAGTTTAACCCGGGTTCCAGGAGGTAGGTTTCGATGTCGAGTTCTTATGGAAAATTTACATGGGCTACGTCATAATGACGTCATTAACCCACTTAAGTGCTCTCGTGTGCCCAGGGTATTACCCGGGTTCCAGGAGGTAGGTTTCCATGTCGAGTTCTTATGGAAAATTTACATGGGCTACGTCATAATGACGTCATTAACCCACTTAAGTCCTCTCGTGTGCCCGGGGTATTAGTTTCATTCTGGTATAACCATGTTTCATCCAAGACAGGAACGAGGCTTGTTCGATATAGTAGGAAAGAGTTTGAAATATATTGCAGAAATAATGGACCACGATGATGAGGTAGAAATTAAAGAAAGATTAGATAAACTCTATAACAGTAACGGACAACTAATTAATCAAAGCAACAAACAAATATCAATCAATAGACAACTAATCGATCAAATAAAAAATATTACAAATTACATTAATGGTCAACAAATTTTAGTAGGTCAATATCTAGCAAATTTCACAAAAGAAATTAGGAACAAAATGTCAACTTAGGAAAGTGAACTTCGACTAATACAATGTCTTTTTCATATAAATCAGGATACATTGCTTTTAAAAAACCATTTAGATGATATTGAACAAGTAATTTTCTTCAGTAAATTAGATATATTATCCAGAAACATATTAAACACTCAAGAATTTAAATTAATCCCGAATATTGCGATTTATCAGAATATTAAAACAATTGTAACAGAATATAAAAATACGATTGTAATCATATTATTAATTCCTCGTTTCACTAACACGCAATTTTCAAAAATTCTCATAGAACCTATTCCTGATTTGGGAAATAAAACGTTGGATTTGTCAATTACTGAAATCTTGAAAGACGAGTTTAATAAAGTTTATGAATACCCTGTAAAAGATAGTCTTAAAATGAATCTGATTTTAATTTCCGATGAATGTGTTAACAACATAATAAATTTAAAAGAAGCAACATGCAATAAAAAATTCACATATAAAAAAGAAATTAAAGAAATTAATAAAGGGATCATTATAATGAAGAACTATGAGAAAAGTAAGTTGATACACAATTGTAACAATGATAATATTGTAATAAAAGGGAATTATTTAATCAAGTTTAAAAATTGTAAGATTACTATAGACAATAAGAAATTTGAAAATTTTGAACAAGTCATTCATGATAAGATAATAATGCCTAATTTTGTCACCAAAACAAAAGAAAAAGAAGTTCGAAAAGAACTAAATATGAATGATTTATATTTAGAAAATATTATTAATAGAGAGTTAATCGAAAAGCAAAACATTAATAACCATAAATATAATATATCTAGTGTAGTTATGAATATATTGATTATTTTAGGATTATTTTTATTCGTTTTAATTAAAATGTATAAAACAATATCTGAAAAAAAATATATAGTTGAAAATAATAGTACCGATAATATCGATAACATAGTTGTTTCGTCGGAGCCTCACTCTTAGGATGGGCGTGTTACGAACAGGACTTGAAAATGACTCACATTTATATATCATATCAAATAGTTTTGAATCATTGAATTAATTAAAAGAGATCGCGGATATTTTGATTATGCAAGTGACCACCCGAGGTACTTGCAAAAGAGATAAAATTAAATAAAGCGCGGATGTTTTGAAATACCTATCCAAGTGATTATCCGAAGCAGTTGCAGATAGATGAAATAGAGTTATCATGAGAAATATGATCCCAAGTGACCACCCAGGCACTTGCAGAGAAAAAGTAATTAAACAAATTGCGGATGTTTTGTCAATGGATTCTTCAACCCATTGACAAACATAGATTAGAAATTATTTTCCGAGGTATCAAAAAGAAGATCCTATAAATTAAAGTTTCAGTTTCGGTCTAGACCCCAAAGTGGCAACTTCAAAATTTATCCAAGTTCGTAAAAGCTCAAGTGAGAATTGAGTTGAGTACTAAATAGTGAAGTAAACGTTAATGTTAATAATAATAAAATAAAAAATATATTAAAGTGAAAAGGTGTTTTTTTTAAATAAAAAAGTTAAATATTATAACTGGCGCAGTCGGCACGGATTTCTGAAGTGCAAAGTTTTAACATCTTCAAGGGAAGTGTAGAACTGTTCAGAACTTAATTGAAATTTAGTGTCTTCAAGGGAAGCACAATTAAAAATCAAACCTACAATCCCAAAGGGAAAAGTGTAGTTCATAGTGTCTTCAAGGGAAGCACAATAAAATACAAAACCATCAGTTATAATTATTAATAAATTAATATATACAATTATAAAACAAACAAAACTAAAACAAAAGAAAAGTGCAGTGCAATCAACTGTAACTTGAGGAAACCACGGAAGCTCATCACTGGAGGAATCAACGGACATCCGTATTCAACCCAAAAGAAGGACGACATCAGAAGAGGAGCAACATAGACTGAATTAGCAGCCACATTGACGCAAAAGAGGTCGCACATCAATTTAAGGTCAGAAAGACAATTAGTTTTTTTTTTAAATTTTGAAATAAAATGAATAAGAAGAATAAAACTATAAATGCTGTGTTGCACAATGCACACAAGCATTCTCTTCGTATAGACCATTTTCAAAACACTGCAAAAACCATTTTGATGCATGTATAATGAAAACCAATTTAGGAAATTTAGAAACTCCAGAAGAATTTCCTCTAAGTTTAAAACATTCAAAAATTTCAGTTGAAGAAGAACAAAGTTTTGTTAATAGTACTAATAGTAAAAATTCAGCGGAAAACGTACAAAACTTATTTGATACCACTAATATTTCTCCTCTTTCCGAAGAATCTAACATTAACCAATTTAAATTTTTGGAGTATGAATCATTAAAATTTGCTTGTAATAATTTTGCTAAAGAGAATTTTAAACGGAAAGATGTATTCCGAATACAGTCTGAAGTAAGAAGTCGTGTTACAAAACCACTAGCGGAAATATTAAGAAGAACTATATTGCCTGGTATAAGTGACGACAAAGTTTGGTTTGAGTTGAAAAGATTGATATATTATTGTGAAAACACTTTCGCAAATTTAGACAGAGAATACAGGTTTTTTCGACACATGAAAAGTATTAACATGTTCTCTAGTCCCAAAATTATTACAATTCATAATGAGATAGCACACATTATTTCGCATTGGCAAATCATAGTTCGCAATAAACTAACTAAAGGTGTTCTAATGCCATTGAAATTTGAATTTCAAAAATTTTTCGAATTGCCCGAAATGTTGCAATCAACTTTACGTACCTAACCAGGAAAATTTGGAATCTTCTCAAGTATACAAAAATTTTGTGAATTGATAAACTTTGGAAAACTAAAAAACAAAATTATGCTGGAAAATTTACTATTCCTTATTTTTTGTATCTTGATGATTTAGAAATAAATAATCCCCTAGGTTCCCACCCAGACCCAACTACAGCTGTGTATTATTCTTTCCCAACCATCCCGTATCATATTTTATCCAAGTTAGAAAATATCTTCGTTTTAAGTCTTTTCAAAGCCCGAGATGTTAAATCATTAGGCTACATAAAGTGCTTCAATGCCCTTATTAAAGAAATTAGTGACTTAGAAATAGACGGTATTCTTATAAAAACGTCTGAAGATGAAATACATGTACATTTTATATTAGGCCTAATTTTTATATTAACCTTGCTTTAAATGAATCATTAGGATTTTCGAAAAGCTTTTCAGCGAGGTATTTTTGCTGATTTTGTAAAACTTCAAAAGAAGTAACACATTTTATGGACCGACAAGATAGCACTTTACTTCGAACGAAAGAAAACTACACTCATGATCTTAATATTAATGATTCATCTTTAA
This sequence comes from Leptogaster cylindrica, assembly GCA_963082835.1. Taxonomy (NCBI): domain Eukaryota; kingdom Metazoa; phylum Arthropoda; class Insecta; order Diptera; family Asilidae; genus Leptogaster; species Leptogaster cylindrica. The sequence continues at coordinate 20,024,225 of OY720107.1, forward strand.
CTCTCAGTTTTTAATAATATTACATCATTCCATGTTGTTGAAAATTTTTCCGCAGACATGATGCATGATTTTTTTGAAGGGATTTGTTCATATAATATGGCACATATCATATCGTATTTAATTAATATAAAAGCATTTTCTTTAGAGGATCTCAACTTCCGAAAACATGGATTTAATTACGGTGAAAGTGAAGGTGGGAATTTATCACAAAATATTACAGTATGGAATTTATCACATCATAATTTCAAAATGTCAGCAAGAGAAATGATGACTTTCTGTCATTTTTTTCCTCTAATCATTGGTGACCTAGTCCCAGAAAATAACAGAGTATTTAAATTTTTTATTAATTTTCTCAAACTGATTGACCTCTTAGTTTCCCCGATTTTTAAATTAGGTGACATGAATCTCTTAAAAGAATTTATTTCATACCACAATAAAAATTACACCCAACTGTTTACGGATACCTTGAAACCTAAACATCATTTGTTCGTGCATTATCCTTCTATAATAGAGAATTTTGGTCCAATTAAACATTTATGGAATTTTAGGTTCGAATCTAAACATAAAGAAATGAAACGGTATGCGAACTGCATTAATTCGCGTCAAAATATCTGCTTGACTCTTGCGTTGAAAATGTGTGGCAAATTTACGCATAGAATTTTACAAAATTATTGTATTTCAAATGTTGCTCAAAATTATAAATTTGGCGAAAATTTAAATGATAGTACATTTGCGGATTTAATTTTTCAACATTTTAATTTGATGAATGACGAAATAAGTTTATTTAAGCAACTTGAATATAAGGGCACACTTTATAAGGAAAAATATATACTTTATAAATTTAATCAATTACAAGCTGAAATATTTACAATTTTACGTTTTCTGGAATACCAAAATCATTGGTACGTAATTTGCAATAGGCTATGTGTAATTAGTTATAATGAATATATTTTAAATTATATTGTCAAAAGTGAATCAGACATTATTGAAATTCATTCCCTAATAGAATTCATTCATCCACCACTCTGTAAGAATTAAACAGTTTTTTTAAAATCACCTATTTTTGTAATGCAACATCAAAATTTTTAATAAAGTTTCTTTAAAGTAAGTATAAATTTTTCATTTATCGTGCACCACGTAAATTACATCTAGGAATTGATACGATAAATTTTTGTAACATTAATTGACTTCCCTTGTTTTAAGTACAGGTCTTCGAATAAGTGTCCGCAGATGAAAAAATTTAATTGAAAAAAGGGGATACAGAAGGGAGGAAGTGAAGGGAAAAAGGGAGCACAAAAATTGTACAATTCACATCGTAATATTAATGAGATATATCGTCAAAGAGCAACGGAAATCATCATAATATGAACAAAATTTTTTGTAAAATATCAATAAAATTTTCGTCAATAATATGAAACAAGTTGTTATTACAAGTGTTTTACAAATCTTTTCGGTCTTTTAACGAAATATTTCATCGTCTCGTAATTAATGACAATTTTCGTTTAGTTTATCGCTATTTTTTGTAAATTATACGAAATATTTTTCTGAGTGTATAAAATCATTGCTGATAAAAGCTCAGCCCCTGTGCTCACACAAGATGCTGGAATTTCTAATTGCTTGTTGGCCCACTCCCTCTGATGATTATTTTCATAAGATATATTAAAACGGGACAGTTGTAATTGTAAGCATAAAAGTCTGAGGTTAGAATCATAATACAGCTGAAAAAGGTTCAATTTCAATCGATTAAAAGAAACCTGAGTCAGAAACCAACTGTAATTAAAGCTTTTGTACTGGAGCTATATTAAAACGGGATCGGGGCTAATATAAAGTAGCCTATGTCGTAAGTTGGAAGGATATAAAGTCATGTACAAAATTTCATGCAAATCGATCCAGTCGTTTCTGAGATTACTCTACACAAAAATCCCTGTAAATATATATATATATTATATATATATATATATAAATACATATATACATATATACATAATTAACTTAAATATGTACTCGAGACTCGAAATAATTTTTATAATCAAAAACTGCTAAGTAGTCTTTTATTTTCAAACTAAAATATATCTACGCCAATTTTTTGGAACGGAAGAGTTGGAGAATGAGAAAGCATTGGTTCCTTTATGTTTGACTTACAGAATTTCTGACAAATTTCGCATTTAACTATGAGATTCTCAATATCTTCAATCTTCAATGTTTTTCTACTCCAAGATGTGTTTGATGTAATAATTGAAGAATATTTTTTCTGAGAACTTCTGGTACTATAATTCTTGAACCTTTTCCATTTTTCGGCGACATTCTCTTCAAGATCCAGCTTTACTCACCTCCTCCTTACTGGCCATTAGGAATAATTGAAAATACATATCCGGGCAAAGATGGCTTAGTTCGTGTAGTTGAAATCCGCACTCAAACAAATAAATTTCTTAGACCTATTGCAAAAGTGTGTAAATTACCGATTGATAAGTAAAACTTACTTTTAATTTTTTAATATATGTCCTGTAGTACACATTCATTCATATACTATATTTATTCAGTAATTCACTTAAGCATTGTTATATTTTTTAGATTTCAAAAATTAATTAAGAATATGGCTCAATTTTATGAAGATTGTCCAGATATGTGGTCTGATATCTTACAAATTTGTAATGATGAATCATTAACACCACCTTCAAGTCCAATTAATGAAAATATGTTGAAGGACGAAATAATAATTAAATCCCCATTAAAAAAAGTCAAAATTCTGGAAGATGTCAAAATAATATATACCAGAAAAGAGCAATATCAGAGTATAAAAATATCACCTTACACGCAACCATTCTTGAAACAACCAGCAATCATAAATAAGGCAGCACTCAACAATTTGGAACATTTACGATTGTCTACCACGATAAAAGAAGTTCGTTTACGGTCTGAAAACTGTTTTCAAAAATTCAGTACGAAGGAAGGTACTAATATTTTTTTGCCAAAGAAAGTCATAGATTGAATTGATTTTGAAGCTGTGCGAAAATTAAAGGGTCGATCCAAAACGATAAATCTTCCGCATCAATTTCAAGTCCAGCTCAAAATTCAATCTGGAAGAAAATTGGTGTTTCATCGCTATCATAAACGAGGTGTAAGAAAAATAAAAAATCAATTGAACATAAATGTTCAAAGGGGGGAGAATGTTCAATGAACTTAAAGGAATTATAAATTAGTTTTAAGTTTTACGTCAAAATGTTACTGTGTTACTGTTGTTACTGTGTTGTTATTTATTTGTCATTGATATGTTGATTTGAAGTTAAGAAAAAATACCTTATAAATTTTACTATGTTACTTTACAAACACTATGATATTAAAATATTAAAAATACTTGTAAATTAGGGTTACTTGTTTGCCTGAACGCCTGTTAGGAATTAATTTTAATTGATTATAGTAGGGATGAAAATTTGCTATAAAAAGGCGGCAGGCATTCAAATTTGACTCATTATCATTTCAATTTCCAAGCGATCAAGACATTCCAATAAGGGTATTTGATTTGTAAGGAAATTGGAAGAGGTAATCATATAAATATAAAAACACAAGTCAAGTTATGCCTTAAAAGGGCATTTGACTCACATAACAAAAAAATCAAGTTATTCCTACAAAAAGGGTATTTGATTTTACATTAAGCCAAACACAGGACATATATAGAATAGGATAGTTAGCAATTCTAAATAAATAATTAGAGCATAGATTATGTGTAATTTCCTATATTGTTTCACATTTGAATAAAAGAATTGAAAACATAATTAAGTGAATCTCTTTCCTTTATACCGCTACACCCACCATTTTATTTGTTGGTATAACAAAGAGTATCGTCCTTAGCTATATTAACAGAAACGTTCCAATGACGGAAAAAATTATGGGGAAAATAACAAAAGAGATCGTCAAGCGATTTCCTATCGAAAAAGAGGTAAGAGAGATTTTTTTGTCACTATGCGATGATTCATATAATTAAATAACTTTATTTTTAAAATATTCATGATTTATCACAGGAATACACCAAAGGCACGGGGTAAATTGTATAATGCATATCGTACGTTAAGCAGTTCCTACAGGCAGGCTGGGCTTTTTTCGGGAAACATAAGATCCAGAAAAAAGGTTGTCAGAACAGAAGGTAACAAATTTTCAATTTCTCTGGAACACTACGGACTTATGCTGTTTCTATCACTTCAAGATGAGTCTATGGATGAGGGAGCATCAGTTGCGACGGACGTTACTGAAGACGAAGGGAAAGAAAAAGAATGGTTGAACACCCGACGCGCTGCTGCTTGGGAAATCATTGAATTAAAGTGGAGAAATTCATTCAATCTTAGGCAGAACGATCTAAAAAACAAAAAACTTCTTTCGGACTTTCTGCAAGAGTGGTCACTGTTCAAAGACAGTAGGGGCTCTCAACTAGTGAGTAATAGTTTTAAAAAATTTTTTCTTATTTCATTTGCAAATTATTCGCCTTCTCTCCGTACCTTGAAAACTGAAATGAAAATGCTCTACAGTTTTTTCTCTATTGTGTATTATGAGTTATGATATTCTTATGTTATTTTACAGGTTGACATTAACTTCCGACTTTTGTTCCCGGAAAATTGTGACGGGTTTTTCCAAAAGTGGCAGAATATTGAAGGACATCTAAAAGACGTTCTCAAAGAATATATCAAATTCGACGCCGCGATTCTGCTTTTAGAAAATTTGCCTGAAAATAATCGTAAGTAAATTATCAGTAATTAGATATAATACAATCATCATAAAACAATCATCCTCTTCCAGATCTACGCCGATATACATTACTAAAAGCCTTGCACGCAGTAACGAAGACAACCTCAAGGAAAGCAGTTGGAGGAGGTAAAACGTGAAAGGTGAGCATCGGGAACGCTTGGGAGGCCTTTGCTGTAGAAGCAGGAAGTGTCGCCGATATACCTGTAATTATTAATAAGAGAAAGCAGTTTTGTGCTGAAAAATAAATTAATTTCCAACCATTTTGAATTATTGTAAACAAATGTCAATTTGCACTTGTTGCACAGGATATAACATACTTTTTTGAAGATTTTCTGCAGGTTTTGACACGTATTTCAAAATATTCTATGTTCTCCAACTAGAATACACGTTCGAAAACCAACAGTTTTGGCAATTTATTCAAAAAATTTTTTACGAAATAGATACGCCGAAAGTGTCGTTGACTAATTATGATTCTTTTGTAAATTCTTTGAAAAATCAACGAAATGTATAAATGTATATCAGAAGAGTGCACAAAATCTTTTGACTCAATTGAAAATTTGATAAAATATATTAAATTAATTCACTGTTATGAATCGAAAAAAGTTATAAAGCTTACATGTAAACAAAATAAGTGTGACCAAATATTTTATAGTTTTTCGACATTTAAGCAGGAAGCACACTAGTGAACCATTGCACCAGCACCATGGCGGACTATGCACCATGCAAACCATGCTCGAATGTTGTCTGCCGCACACTACAGAACCCTCCGAAAGAATTTTGCTCCGCAGTTGTTTTTTATTTTTCATAAGAAGTGGTCGTTTGCTGCAATTGCTCTGCAACTTGAAATTAAATAGTGATTATTGTGTGATTTTCTACTAAAAATGGATATTTCTTCCGATGAAGAATTGGCGATTGTGGTTACGCTACTGGACGAAGAGGAAGAGGAAATAAGAAGAAATATGAGACGCAGATTCTGGGTTCATCAAATTTATATGAAACGGAAACAGTACGGTGAATACAACACACTTTTCCCGGATCTTTTGCGAGATCCTGAAAAATTTTTTAAATATTTTCGGATGAGCACCGAAAAGTTTTATGACTTATTGGCTATTCTACCACTAAGTAAACAAAACACGACCTTCAGGGATTCAGTCCCAGATGGAGAACGATTGGCAGTTACTTTGAAGTAAGTGCTCTAAATTTCATAGCATACATTTATTCAAATATAATGTTCCCTTTTTCTATTATATATTAATCATTCTTCCCTTATATCCTCTTTCACTTCTGTTGTTATTACGAAAGTAAATAAGTTTTTGTTTTTCTTTTCTTTTTTGAATAAATGAAATGGTTAACGATTAAACAATGAAAGAACAACGACTGTGATTAAATGGTATGGTAGTAAACGGGTAAAAATATTTAATGTTCGACAAAGAAAACATGAAGAAAATTCACTCAAGACTTTATTAAGAAAAAAAACTTAAAAATATATCTAATTCCATTCTAAGTTTAATAGAAAGTTACGAAAAATTTAAAAAAAAAAAAACTAATAATAAGTTTGTACATGTACTTAAAATATTTCTCAAATAACTAAATATTTAGATATTATAGTAGGAACTATAGTATGCTTGAACGTTTTCTGCAAAATTTTGCTGATTGTCGTTATTCGATGCAGTAATAGTGCAATCTATGGCTTGTTCTTGAGAAGTTGAACTTTTAAACAAATCGGCAGCTGGTGAGGTTACAGACGTCGATGCTCTTCCTTGATATTCGTTTTCAATTGCGCATTGCATTTCGTAATCGGAAACAATAGTACTTATTTTTGCTTTTACCTGTACTTGAAGCGAAGGTTTAAAACCACGTACAGTTTCTTCTATGGCGTCAAAAAATTTGCCCAAACTGTCCCTGTTTGTAGCAGGCTCTGTCTTTGTTTTTTTGGAGTCTACATACTCTTTTAAAACTTGTGACGTCGTTATTTCTGGAAAAGTATTCTTACGACGCCGTGTGGGCTGAGGACGACAATCTACTGATGTTACGGGCGACTTATTAATAGGAGAAATGGGGATATTTTTTGACCCAGAAACAGTAGTTTCAGCAGGCGAAACAGTATCAATTGGTGGAGTTGCGTTCGCGTTGCCATCAATAGTTTCACCTATAATTTCTGGCAAATTAGATATTTGCGGCCTTTCGTGAATATGGTCCTTCAAAAATCCCATTACATCCTCATACTTCCACTTGTTGCTCTGCTCCGCTTTCAGTGCTTGCCCGCTTACTGTCTTTTTATTTTTGATGGCCCTTGCAAAATGCTGCCTTAGCAGACGCCATTTTTTCTTACAATCTGCGGCTGCAATTTAAAAAAAAGAAACATAAATGGTACTTCGTAAACTTTGTTAATATTGATAAATTTTACATTTGTATTGATTTTCTCCATTTATATTTTCCTCCCAGATTTCTTGGCTACGGAGATTCCATACAAAGTCTATCCTTCAGCTACAGGCTTGGAGAATCCACTGTCCGTCACATAATCCATGAGACATGTGAAATAATATGGAGGCACCTCTTACCCATTGTTATGCCACCACCCACGAAAGCAAAATGGGAACAGATTGCGGACAAATTTTGGCATTTGTTGCACTTCCCTAACTTCTTAGGAGCAATCGATGGGAGGCACTGTGTTTTTGAGAAGCCGCCGAAATCGGGGTCTTTATATTTCAATTATAAGAAGGAGTTTAGTGTGGTTCTGTTAGCGTTAGTCGACGCTGAAGAAAAATTTGTGAGCGTCAATGTGGGAGCATATGGACGACAAAGCGACGGAGGAATTTTAAAGTCCTCAAGATTAGGAATTGCTCTTCAAAATGGGACTCTGAATACTGAATATTCCTCCCCCTAAAAAATTGCCGGGAACAAATATTACAATTCCTCATGTGATTGTAGGCGACGAGGCTTTTCCTCTTACGAAAAATATCATGAGGCCCTTTCCAGGAAATTCTCTGGAGAATAACGATGCAAATAAAATATACAACTATCGACATAGCAGCACACGAAGAATTTCGGAAAATTCGTTTGGTATGTTGGCGAAAAAATTTCGCATTTACACCAAAAAATTCAGCATCGCTCCAGATCGAATGGACAATGTAATTCTCGCTACTACTGCGCTTCACAATTTTCTTAAAAATTACCATTGTGCGTGGCAACCAGGTGAATTGGAAAGAGCTACAGAGACAAAGGGACTACAAGGAGTCCCAAGAACAGGCGGCAATAACTCTCAAGAAGCAATTACCATAAGAGAGGAATTAAAAAACTTTTTTCTTTCTGATGAAGGAGCAGTCCCATGGCAGTGGGAAAAAGCGTTGGGAACTGGACGTCGATAAATGACATTCTACAATAAAATAGGCTATGGTGTATTTAGTTTACAAGTAACTACTTTTAAATATTTTTAGATATATTTTTTAAGACATTTAAATAATCTATTTTTATTAAAAACTTTAATTCAATAAATTTTTTTTAATGTTGTTTACTTATTGCATTCAATATCTTTATTCTTCTGCTAGTGGAAAAAATCAAAAACAATTTAAAAAACTTACCCGAGCAATTCAGTTTTTCTCCAATTTCTTCCCACGCGTTTCTGATCACCTTGTTATCGCTGTGTAATTTATGCTGGGGGTCATATATGAATTTATATTGGCGAACAGTTTCGATAAGACGCTCTTCACTTATATGTTCCATTTTGTTATAAAACTCAATACAAAGTTTTTAAACACAAGTACACTAAACACTGCAATATACGAGTAAGTACGAAATATGATATAATATTTATATCTAGTATAAGCAAGAAATCGAACTAATTTTCATTCCGAGGACGAAGAAACGGTTTGGTTGGTGTTGTAACCAGAGGGTGAATGCGAAAGACCGGTTTGGCAAAATGCACATGAAGCAATAAAATTTCCAATTTTAACAAATTACATCTGGGTTTTTTGGCTGTTTTTATTACTTAAACTGTACAAAACGTTCGAATGTGTTCCTTGATTAGTCATCGTTGTCCTCTGTTTGAAACAACCGCAACCTATAAGCAATTATTTTTGTATAGGTAATCCTAAAAGAATGCTCGGTTCCTTGAGGAAATAAAACGTCCCTAGACTTGTCGCCTCAATTTTAGGTACAGAGACGGAACAAGGAGACACTTTAAATAACACAAACATACAGGAATTTCCGATAAAATAAACATTTGGGCAAAACAAATACACTCCTGGTGACAATTGTGAAATTAATTGAAAAAAGAAAAGAACGCTTTTATTTTTGCATTATTGCATCCGTTTCTTCTGTGATAATGCAATAAATTTTCGATGGAATGCATTGCCATCGACAACGAGCCAATCTGTAAAGTTTTAGCTCGTTTGGATAACGGGTGGTGTGTTAATAGGCAGCCGCAAGATTTGCTTTAACGGCACAAATACATACTCAAGAAAGTTTTCATTAAGTTAATATAAATGAACTAAAAATCCAAAAAAAAATTATAAATTTTCAAATAATCCCATAATAACGAAGTTTGTAATTACTTAAATTTGTATATCAAAATCACATTGCAGTAAAAAATGATTCGTCATCATGCATCCTCATAAACCATGCACCACGGATTGCTTTTTCGAGCGCACCAAACGCAATCCAAAAAACTAAAACTATCAAAGTTTTCCACGAGGGAACCGATTCATGCACAAATATAACTACGACGAGACCTGAACTAATTAGTCAAAACGCTTTAGACGTAAACTGTTCAAATAATCAAACTAATCCTTATACAAGGACGAATTTTTTAAGCCCAAATGATTTTGATACCATTGCCAATGATATAAAACAATCTTCTTTAATCTTCGTTTCAAAACTGTTTAGTGAAAGCCATTTGACAACAAAAATTATTCAATTTATTTTAAAATTCGTCACAGAAAATATTACGTAAACCATTACTGATGCTCTACTAAAAGTATTAAAACCTGTAATACACGAAACAAATTTCACTATTTTGAAACAAAATGTGTCATTATTTTCAAATCCTTTCAAAGGCATTAATACAGAGCATTTGCTTTTAAAACAACTTTCCGAAATGGACTCTATCGGCACCCGGAGAAATTTTTAATTAGTGAAATCGTAAGTCCCATATATAAAAAAGGTCGTACCGTTCATAAGTCCAGACTGGCCGCACCGGAAACACGTGCCTCTGCTTCTTTTCGGTTTTGTGCACTCCCTGGATAGATGACCGTACATATTACAGTTGAAACATTTTAGCTTTGTTGGTACTGTTGTTCTTCCCGTAAATTTTGATGACACATTGACGTCTGCATTAGCCACTTTTACGTCCGTGTTGACTTGACTTTTATTTTGTTTTATTGGTGGTCTCACACTAGCATAATATTTCAGTTGCTGCAATAGTTCAAACACATTCTCAAAACGTTGGAGCGATAAAATTTGCTGAATTGAACTATCCTGAAGACCTTTGACGATATATTTGATTAATACTTTTTCACTTACACCACCTTTTTGTGCCAAACTTTTCATAACGTAAACGTAATCTTCATAACTTTCGGTGAACTTTATTTTCCGATTCGCAAGAGCAAAATGAATGTCAGCTTTATCCTGAATTGGAGGGAAGGCAACCAAAAATTCTTTCTTAAATTTCTCCCAAGTGTCCAACGTCTGCTCTAGACCTTGCATCCACAATTTTGAAGTCCCCTTTAATTTTACGCTAGCGTAGTGTAGCAAAGTATTTTCTTTCCCATTGTATATTTTACGATAAATCTCTAATTTTGTCACCCACTGTTGTGCAGTACAACTGATTTCAATCTTTGGATCGAACGACGGTACGATTTCCTCCAACTCCGACGGATGTAATAGTCTCTCTTTCTCGCTTTGATTTTCTGAAGCAACATTCCTTACCGGCATTTCTATTAGTCTCCTGAGTATTTCGTTTTCCCTTCGCAACAGTTCCAGCTCTCGTTGAACTAGCGAATGTTCTACTAACATTTGTTCACGTTCCCGTACGGTGTAACTAACTGAGTGCAAATTTACACCACTTGGAAAAGGATTAGTGTTAGAAGCATTGGCGTCTTCAACACTAGCATGTACATTGACTTGAGCCGTCTGCTCAGCACTTCCAACGTTGGCTGGGTTAAGTGCACTCACATTCACATCGACGACATCATCATCCAATGCGTCACTCACACAACTGAGTCGGCGTCCCTTGCTGATTACGTCATTTTTTTCGATTGAATTTTGCAATCGTTCAATTAACACTTTCTTATTGCCACTCGTTTGCAAATTTCGTAATTTTAGTTCCTCTTTTAAGTCTTTAACCGAGAATGACTTAAAATTTTCCATATCTACACAATTTAGCGAATCACGTTTTCAATGCTCTGACGCCGTCACGTATCCTCAGCAAAACCAGTTTTCCAACGTGGAAATTCTAAATTTTCCGGAAAACACACAACTTATCGATTCACTAATCCCACTTCTGAATTAATTGTAGCATAATTTAAAGGGATTTAATTAAAACACTTCCCTTTATTTTTTCAAGTAAAACCGAACTCCATTTTTATTCAACCAAACTGTGTACATCGATCCGTTCGCTTCAGCGTCTGATGCCCAACTCCTTCTATCACTTAAACGCTCAGTGAGAGCGATACAATTTTTCAGTGAGCGCCAATTTACAGTGACCTACATAGGGATATTTTTCGACAAGAAATCATAAAATGACCGTTGAATCCAATTATATAAATCAATATCAAAGTGTTCCTGTTTTTTGTGAGATTTGATAAATATTTCGTTTCAAAAGAATTATTTGTTTTAAACGACGAAAGCTATCGATCTTTGGGGAACGATACTAGATCATTCTGAACACAAGTATAAATATCTCCGGATTGGCTAAGGTACAAACGAAAAACGGTGTCAAAAAATGCTTTTTGGCCGTGGGGCCCCTCCCTTTGAGGTACAAATAAAACGAAAAACGGTACAAACAGGTAAAAACGATTCCTCGTCGAATGAGCCGTATATGAACTGAATCGATTGACTTGGAGTGTGAACCCTCGTAGGATCCTATTGACCCTTCGAGGTACAAACGACCAAACCTATCGATTCATGTTTGGGGAACGATACTAGATCACTCTGAACACTTAAAGGACAAATAACTCCGAATTGGCTAAGATACAAACGAAAAACGGTGTCAAAAAATGCTTTTTTGGGCGGTAGCGCCCCCCCCCCCCCCCCCCCCTTTGATTTACAAACAAAATGAAAAACGGTACAAACGATTCCCCGTCGAATGAGCCGTATATGAATCCCATCGGTCCAAGTCGCGGGGTAAGGCATATGCCCCCCCCCCCCCTGCCACCTTTATCACAGAACACTTTGAGGTCCAACAAAATGAAAAACGGTACAAACAGGTACAAACGATGGAGAATTTATACCACTGTCCAAACAATTTTTATCTCAAACGTGCGGGCCAAGTTCACGGAGGTAGGCTGACCCTGCTCTTCAGTATAGTCAAAATTAAACTACGAGATAGTTAACTACGGGAGTTTGTGAACGAAAAATAGTTATGCTCGTAGTTATGTTGTACTAAACCGCGGAGTTTTTAAACGACCAAAGTTTACTATAGTTGACTATAGTAAGGATTTTGAACGCACTCTAATTGATAAAGAAAGTAATATTTTCCATGTATTGGGATCTTATAAGCTTTTCTATGCATATATTGTTCTCTGAGTGCATTTATATATTATTTTTCAATCAAAAAAATTAACTCTCAGAATAAACGAAGTGTCAAGGTGTCTTCTTCTGCAAAAGCAGGAAACCGAAGGAAGTATTTAGTTCCTTAAGGAGGGGAAGCGATGACGTCACCAAAATCTGCCTGAAAAAACTGGTAAGCAAACAGCTTCCTGCGAATGCATTATAATGCATTATAATTCCTTAAAGTAAGCGAACAGACCTATTTACATATTACACTGTGTGGATTGTGGATGTATCGAGTGTGGGCCCTTACAAATGTAAATTTTTATTATTGTGACTAACTTCAGTCACATCTATCAGAAGTGAGGATGATGGATCGGCTTGTTTTGATTTACTTGTGCTCCCTTTTTTATTTCGCAATTTTGCTTTTGCTGCGACAGTTCGATTCCGGTGATCAATGAAGGAACATGGCTCGCAAAAAGAAAACGTTGTGTAAAATAATAATAAATCAGTTGTTTGATAAATTAAGTGGACGCAAAAAACTCTGGCATCGTAACAATCCGAATCTCGTTGTCATCGCTAGAAAATTTGCTACAAACAGCAAAAACGTCTACAAGATTTTGTGTGAAAATCAACCGCACGTACAATTAGGCGAAAGGTAATGATAAAATTATCATATTTTCATGAAATAGCAAACGCAAATCACACATTTTTTCGTATAGAGTCCAGATCCGAAGAGAAAATACACAAGGCGAATCAAACACACATGGTTCCATATTCGATAAAACTGATGAAGATACAACAAAAACGAAACCTGCAGTTTCCACAGAATACGAAATAGATGAATATGCAAAAAATAAGCTGAATCTTGAGTCGGTTACGGTTCCTAAATAGGGATCGCGAGCGCCAAGTACATGTGATGATTTGAATTTTGAACGTAATGAGCTGATTGACGATGGACTTGTCAATGATGATTCATTTAAGTCCCGGAACGAGGAAGAAAATGAGAGCAATCGAAATATTAACGAGGAAATCGTTGGTCATCGATCACAAATTTCATTGTTTGAAAATGAAGGAAAATATCGAGAAAGAAAGAAAGAGAGAATATGCACCACCTCTAAAGAAAATTGGCAAAGACGATTCTGAAGAAAAACTCGGAAAACATCAAAAAAAGAAAGTTCATGATGGCAAATGTAATAATTGTAAGTTTCAAACTTGTATATCCTTATTCCTCAGTGATTTTATTCAACAGCACAGCAGTATATATTACAGTGGAACAATTTCGAGTTAAATTAGCTTTGGCAAGACCTGGTGATGTTTTGCAAGTTATTATCGACATCGGACTCAAATACAACGAAATATTCTCCGTATATACTTACTGCAAAGGAAGACTTCGACATGCATTAAGTTCTGGTTGGTCCAGCCAATTGTCAGATTTCATCTGGGAAAATATGAAACTGCCGTGTTGTTTGAAATGGAACAATGGAAATGTTCGTTCAGATGACATAATTTGCAAGGGTGTATGCAAAGAGGGCGACTGTACTATGGACATTGGACATTGAATGCGTTGCTGTTCCAAATAAACTGGCATTCACAATCACAAATTTCGACGCGGAATGCATTCATTCCAGTAATTACAAAGGACGACTTTTGGCAGTGGATAAACCGAAGTACTAGGAAAAGGACAATGCTAAAAAAAAACACCCACAGCGAACAGAAACGGGATATATCTCAAAATGTTAGTTATAATTAGTGTTGTAATTCTGTTAATGTTTCACTGTAAGATTCAATGACGAAATGAGTGAAATTGCTATTTGTTTTTTATTAAACTTGATTTCTTACACCTTTAAAATATCTTCGATTTGGGCTTACCCGAAGACATAAATAGCAGTAGTAGAAGTAGTAGTAGTAGTTCTAATAGTATTTCCACACTATTATGACTAAAATATGTTACAGGATAAACCTCTTAATAATGTAAAACAAAAATCAAATCAATTAAGCGAACATTTGCTATCAAACAACGTTCTGTTAAGTGTCAAATAATTAATCGAACTGCCTGGAATCAGGTTCCCCTGCGGGTTGAGTCCTCACTGAACATAGTTTGATTATGTTTTGAGAGTAATTGGCCAGAGCTTTGTTCGAAATCAAAATTCTTAAATTGTCCACAACATATAAATGGAACTCAACAAAATTGAAGAAAAGTTCACTATTATAGAAGCAATTAGTACAATAAACTGTCACTTCGATTACTTTTACACCAGAATTCGACCAGATCGAGGTTGAAACCTGTTATTCTGGCCAATTACTCTCATCATAGAAAACGATATTTGGCAATTGGCCAAATCGAAAATGTAAAATAAATTATGAATTTTGGGTTAGTTTTCAACATTTTGTTCTTTGGGTTCAATAAAAAATATTTATAAATAAAAAAAATAGAGCGTTTTGAAGGAGACACAGAGTATCGGAATAGATTTCAACAAAAGTATGTCGCAAGGAGCACAAACCACCATCGTAAGGAAGCACCGATGAATAGGGAAGTAATTTGCTACAAATGTGGAACCAAGGGGCACTTTGCCAATAAATGCACTTCAACAATTGCAATTAACATTCGAGCGGTTTGAACGTGTTTTTGCGGTGCTCTGTATTGTTTACTTTTTATTACTTTTTTTACTTTTAATTGCCCTAATTTCGTCACCGTGCTTCCAGTTCTCTTCTGCATACGTCGTTGTTTTTGGTGCTTCACCTGCGCTCGCTTCTCGCTGCTTACATTTTTGCCGGTTGCCCTGTGTCATCATTTCTTTGCTGTGCTAATTACAACTCGTCGCTTGCATCTTTGTTTCCTAAGTGTCGTCACTTTTTGCTACCATCTGTGAAGTCAGCTGTTACTCCGATCAGTTTGTTTACATCTTTCTTGGGTCTCGAAATGACTGCCTGCAAAGTGTGCGTAGGAGTGATCTCTGGAGAGCTTACTAAGTGCGATGAGATTTGCAGTGGTTACTTTCATGTTTCATGTTTAAAGCGTGGCGCTCGTTAACAAAGTGGTGCATCCACTTCTACGTGTAATGAGTGCTCCGATATCAAGCCTTGCCATGTTTTAAGAGCCTTGGGATCCTTAAACAAGTCCCTGTCCATTGACAAGTCGCTGTTGGCTGAAAAATTACAGTCATTTATGTTAAATCCGCCCGGCGCCCAGTCTGTCTTAAGGCGCGTTCCCACGACGCGTTGCTCGGCTCGTATGATCATAAAAGTGTCACAGTTAACAAAAGGATTCGGCCCGTCTTTCCGGTAAAATGTCGTAAAATGTCGGTAAATCCTCAAAACTTCAAAGGCATGAAGGACCACGCCGAGCCGGACGTCGCGCCGTGGGAACGCGCCTTTAGGGGAGCTTTCTCGGATCACCGATAAGTTGGACGGCTTCACTTCTATACTTAGCGCCGTTGAGTCAAACACCACTAGCCTGCTTGACAAGGTACATCAACTTTCATCTAAATTAACTGTGGTTTCCTGCGGACTTGACGATCTACATTCTTCGTTTTCTTCAGCTGATCTGCCTTCAACAATCTTGCCTGCGTTGGAGGACGTCCGTCGCGGTATTAACCACATATCAAAGACTATTGTTTCTTGCTCAGAATCGACGAGAAACCTTTTATATATAGGCCTTATCGAATGTCGTTCAAAGAACAAGAAATAGTTCGTGATATGATAAAGGAACTTCTAGAGAATGACATCGTCAGAGAATCCGAATCTGAATATGCGGCACCAATTTTGTTAGTGACAAAAAAGAATGGAGAGCAAAGGATGTGTGTTGATTTTAGCAAACTAAATTCAAGAACAGTGAAGGATAATCATGCACTGCCCAGAATCGATGATCAAATCGATAAATTACAATTTGGCATCTGGTTTACTTTGAATTTAAAAAAATGCTCATTTTTAATGGAGAAAGTTATATTTTTGGGATTTGAGATAAGCGGTGGGAAGGTCAAACCTGGTATGGAGAAGATAAAAGCTATCAAGGAATTCCCAACGCCCGAAACAGTTAGAAACATAAGACAACTACTAGGACTTACAGGTTATTTTCGGCACTTTGTATATGGATATAATATGCCACTATAACCAAACCATTGACCAATTTGTTAAAGAAAACCAGAAAGTGGCAATGGAACGAAAAAGAAATTCAAGCTTTTGAACTTCTTAAAAATAAATTGATTACTCAACCAGTGCTAGCCATTTACAACCCCAAAACAGTTACTGAGGTCCCCACCGATGCAAGTGCAATAGGGATCGCAGGGATATTAATGCAATATCAAGCAGATGGCCGCTTACATCCAGTTATCTATTTCAGTAGACAAACCAGACATCCTGAAACCAAATACCATTCATATGAGCTTGAAACGCTTGCTGTAGTTGACGCCGCCGTTAAGAAGTTTCGGTCTTACTTATTGGGAATAAGATTTACAATCATTACGGATTGCAATGCACTCAAAACATCTAATGAAAAGAAACAGCTGATACCTCGTATTGCGAGATGGTAGCTTCAACTAATGGAATTTAATTTTGATGTTAAATATAGACCTAGACTTTGTTCCAGATCGAACAAGCCGATTGGGTTTTGGCAGGCAATTAACCGACCGAAAGATGCAGGAAATACATAAGATACTTTCCAAACCACCAGAAACAGAGGAGGAACGCCAGGTTTATAAAAATTATGCTCTGAGAGATGGAAGGGTTTACCGAATTACAGCTCTAGGAGTTCAGTGGGTCGTTCCTCATGGAATGAGGCAGCAAGTAGTTCGCGCAGCACATGACGAATTGGGTCACTTTTCAGTGGAGAAAACTTTGAAACGTGTCTGTCAACATTACTGGTTTCCTCGAATGAGACAATATGTGGAGAAATACATATCATGCTGCATTCGTTTGCTTGTTTTATAAAAAGAATACAGGTAGACGAGAAGGATATCTACATCCTATACCAAAAGGGAAGGAACCGATGAAAACTGTACATGTTGACCATTTGGGACCGTTTCCCAAAAGTAGACATGGAAATCTTTACATTATAGCTATCGTGGATGCATTTACAAAGTTTACTTTTCTAAGAGCAGTACGAACCACAAAAATCAAATACGTCATGCAATTTTTCAAAGATCGCTTCAGCGTGTACGGAATTCCACAAAATGTAATTTCCGATCAGGGAAGTGCTTTCACAGCAAAAGAGTATAAATGATTCTGCAAACAGAATAATATGAAACATATTCTGAATGCAGTTGCTACTCCACGAGCTAACGGACAAGTGGAACGATTAAATAGATCCATTTTTTCCACATTATTGACAACAACTTTAGAAGACAATAGGTGGGATCAAAATATTAGGGATGTTCAATTTGCAATAAATAATGTAGAGAATAAAAGCATTGGAAAAACTCCTAGCCAATTGATGTTTGGAATGACACCGATATCTGGATCCGATAGGGTACTTATCGATGAAATAACAGAAGTCGCCAATGCCATCATAGATATTCAAGAAGAACGAAATAAAGCTGCAGAGAAAAATTTAAAATATATAAAGTAGGAGACATAGTAGTTATAGAAAAACAAGAAATTTCCCAGGGTACCAGCAGAAAACTAGTACCACCTTTTAGTGGGCCATTCATCATTAAGGCTGTTTATCCCAACGATCGATATGTGGTCGCAGAAATAGAAGGTAATTATCGCAAAAGCGGACCAACAAGTTACAAAAAGACGATATCAGTCGACAAAATTCGACCATGGCAAACACCAGGAGGCTTATCGGATGCAACAGACAGTGACAGTGGAGAGGATGGAGTACTATTAAGTGAAGACATCAGTGAAATAGAGGAGCTCGAGACGAGTCCTAGTCAGGATGGACGAATGTAAGACCAGGTTGGTACCATATGTTTTGCTTATGCCTCACTTTTGGGAAAACTGCACCGGCCTAGCTAATTTTTTTAAGAAAAACAAAACAAGCACAATTACCTTGAGCCCTCAGAAATCCTTCAAATACCGAATAGGTAATTTGCACGAATGATGCATCTACAGCTCAGGATGGTACTCAGGATCTCAGGATGGGCGGCTGCTGAGTAAAAGCAGCGCGCGGTTGAGATTCTTGAGGTATCATAAAAATGTACAGGAATTTTTTATAATGCGCAATTTGAATACAGCACGCAATTTCTTTGAGCGGAAATCGGTTTCACAGCGTCGTACAGTGGATCGAGCAATGTAAATGTGCGGACATGGGCAAAAAAAAAAAAAAAAACATTTTTTTTTTTTTTAATAGTTAAGAAATGTAGATTGTTAACAGTTCTGATTAGCTAGAAATAACGGACTTTGCCAATAATTTCATTAATAAACATGTTGAACATCGCTCTGAACATCATGACTCACATGGATTTCTTTTTCTGTCATTTTGTCCATGAAAATTCTAAGCAGCATAACTTTTCCATTTGCATACCAATTTTTCACATATTAGTAACATCCCTCTTGGAAGAAAAAAAGTACTAATATAGGACATGTAAACATTAGTGAACAAAAATGGCGACCATTCTTCAGTATCTAAAAAATCGAATATCATAAAAAAATTCAAACTGACATATAAAAAAATGTTTAAGAGTGTTCAAGATTCTGTTGATTGTACGTGTTTTAGTAAACCTTCTATATCCAGAATCCATTGGTTTCAGCTGCCTTTAGGTGCCTATTCACGAAATACGAGAGAATTTCTGACGGAAAAGTCTCCCGAGCTCGGCTTTCACGAATTATCTTGCTCGATTCACATTTACGATTTATCCCGAAAGTTGAACGGTACAAGTTTATACAAGTACAGTAAAATTATAAAATCCACTTTTTTTCTGCTGCTTTTTATCTGCGTATTAAATCATCATGAAAAATTTGACTTACAATAGTAGTGTGGATATGCCGATTCTAGGCCAAGCACGAAAAAATGTATGGATTTTTTAAAGAAATTTTCATCTGGCAACACTGGTATTTGGTTGGGGGGTGTGGTTTCGGGTTTGAGTATGCCGATTCTAAATCAAGCACGATAAAATGTATGGAGATTTTTTAGAAATTTGAATCTGGCAACGCGGGCGTTGGGGTGGGGGTGTGTTTTCGGGTTTTATGGGTGTGGTGGGTAGTTAGTGGGTGAATGTTAATCAAACAACCCTGTTTTTCAAGTGGGTGTGAGGAGTTACACTGAGACTGCGTAGGCATGATCGGAGCTGAGCTGAGCGAACGCAGGACCAACTGAGAGGACTTTGCTGCGTAACCGGTTGAATGCTACATTTAGCCACATCTAAGAATAGATATGCTTTTTACTTGTACTGCTTTGAAAAAGGACATTTAGACACGCCTCATCCAATAACAGATATCCTTTACGCCACTAGGCACATCTGGTGTGAAACGCTCATTGGTCTAGTGGGAGTAATTAAAACATTTCTTTTAAAAAAATTTGTTTATTCTCAACACATTGTAATTTTATTTTTTAAAGGAAGGATTTTCACAACCTTTTTTCTCTTCTGGAAGAGTTTGGTAGGGTATGCTCGATTTATCATCAGACTTCTTTTCCAACATAGATTTAGATGTTATCGGTGAATAACTTTTTGACTTTGTACCGGATCGCAGCAGGTATTTTCGCTCGTCCTTTGAATCCATCGCTCTAGTGGTTCTAGTCAGGTTGATGAACTAATGATGACTGAGCAATTATCAAGATAAACAATACTTAAGTTAAATTACAAAACATCATTTTTATTGATCCATGAATTCTCTTTAGACGAAAATCCTAACCATTTCACATAAACCTTATCACCATCTTGCTTTAAGATTTTCTCAATTAAGAATAATTTTGGATTTTTCACTTTTTGCAGTTCGAGCTCATAGAATCCACCTTCAATTTTTTGACCTTTGTAATCTTCCAAAATGTATGTGATGGGATTGGTTAGATGAATTTTTATAATCTTAAAAACTTCTGTAGTCCAATTTGGTGTGTAGCCTTTCTCAAAATGATGTTTATATCTGCTTATACGAACATAATCACCCGTATTAAATTGTGGCAGTCTAACAGTTTTAAGGTTATTGTATGCAGTTGATAAAAGAACATCTTCGTTTGATTTGCTAACATCGATGGGCCTCATTTTTATTGTTCGGTGTTTTCTGGTGTTATATGTCAGAAGCAATTTATCAATCAAGTCAATCCAACGATACGAGCCATTCAAACTGAATTTTTTCCACATCATATTTTTTAAAGTGCGATTGAAACGTTCAACGATTGATGCTTTTAGAGCCGTATAAGTTGCGTAATGATTAATTTTATGACTATCGATTAGGTGTTTGAATTTAATATTAAAAAATTCCTTTCCATTATCTGTTTGCAAATTTCGAGGAACTCTCCCTTCTTTTAGTATATTTGTAAAGGCTTTAGTAACATCATCTGCGGTTTTACTTTTAATTGGTATAGCCCATGCATACTTAGAGAAACAGTCAATAACAGTGAGCAAATATTTGCATCCGTTGTTACTTTTAGCATAGGGTAGCATTTCCACTAAATCAGCTTGCCACAAATCATCGAAACCTTTTATAATAACACGACGACGTTGAAAATTTTTTCTTGCCGATTTATGGAGCTCATTAACAAGCTGTTCTTTACTCATTTTGTGTGTTCGAAATGCTTGCTATATCACTTCACAAATTCGGTTTTGATCAATATCCATTCACTTCTTAAATGAAACTAATTAGTTTGTTCTTTTGTACTGCCTCTGAATCGACTGTCTTAGATTTTTAATAGTTTTTTTCTCCTTTTTTGCTTCAATTCGGTTGACCAACTTTGTCAAGAGTGCTGCGGTATTACAACACAGAGGACATTTATATTATTATATTGGCATCTCTTAGCTCGTCAATAATGGAAATGATCTCATTGTTATGACTATTGTTGCCTGCTTGCTGTGATGCAATTAAAAGTCGAAGTCTATCCACCAACTCATTGGGATCATCCCAGTAGATATAATCAATGTCAGATTTCGGGATCCTCATTAAACTCCCCCCTTTGTGGGAAATAAATTTGCTAATTATATTTTTATATTTATAGCTTTTGCTGCCTTTAATTTGTCCTGTGGGACTAATATCACGTTTGTATGCATTGCTTTCTCTTAATATTTGCTCATATTGCTTCAGATCTTGATCATTATACAAACTTTCGGATGGAATCTTCATAAACAACAGCTCGCATAAACCCTCCGTTACCTCGTACTTCTTCTCGTTGATCGAAATGGCATTATTAAGTATATGAATCTTCTCTGATCCAATCCTCCATGCACCATCATCGTCAAGATAAACACCATAAGTATTATCAATGTTCGGATCACCTTTGGAATGTAATTGCAAATATTTGCTTATTTGAGATTTATCATCATTGAATTCTTCCTTTGGCTCTAATTTGATACCATCACTTTTCTGCTGCTTTACCGTTGTAATGAGCTCATTCAATGGATTTGTTATAGGCTTAAATCTTTCTACAAGTTGCGTTTCCACATTTATTGTATTAGATTTGAGATCTCGAAATTTTTTTCTAATAGCTTTTCGTGCTTTTATAATATCTTTAAGAATATTCTTCTGCCTTGTCTTCGCGTCCATAACTAGAACAGGTCTGGAACAGGTCTCGAACAGGTTTGCAATAGCGTTTTAACAGGTCTGAACAGCGTTTGAGCAGGTACCCAACAGATCTGGAACAGCTTTTTAAAAGATCTCAATAGCTCTTGCGCAGGATTCATCAGGTCTGGAACAGGTTTAAACAGGTCTGGAACCGCTTTGAACAGGTCTAAACAGCTTCCTAACAGGTCTCGAACAGGTCTGAACAGCTTCTTAACAGGTCTCGAACAGGTCTGAACAGCTTCTTAACAGGTTTCGAACAGGTCTGAAATAGCCTTGAACAGCTTCTAACTAGTCTGGAACCGCTTTTGAACAGGTTTGAACAGGTCTTTAACAGGTCTGGTACAGCTGTCGAACAGCTCTCAACAGCTTGTGAACAGGATGGAACACGTTTGAACACGTCTTAACAGGATGCAACAGGTTTGAACAGCACTCGAGCAGCACACACAGGTCTTTGACGGATTATGCCATTGAACACTTCTATTTATATGATGATGAATGTATCAAACCCTTTGCGGTATCGTCCATTATCAGTTGAACTATCTTTATCTATAACTAGGAAGCCATATTTTTTCTTCCAACATTCTATGCACATATTCTTAAAAATATCAAATGACATGTCTATGTTTACGTGATCACTATATACATGTCGTAAATTCATATCATCTTGTTTAAAGAGAATAATCATGTTAGCATTATCACGCACCAGATGTTTCGGAATGTGAGTATATGTTTGGCAAAGGTAAAAGCTGTCCACATCTTTGTGCCGCCCCATACAAAAATATGCTCTGATATTATTCAGCTTGTCGCAAGCAACATCATCAAAAATGAAAATAGAATTTTGCTTAGCATCCTCTGGTGGAATAACATCATTATTATTTGTGAATGCATGATATCCCAACCCTGGTATTGACTCTAAAATATCCTTCAGATATTCATATTTCGGTTGGTATAATGACTTTGAGTATATGTAGACGTTTTCAAATTTTAATCCATTTGGATGTTCTATGAGTCCAATCATTAGGTTAGTTTTACCACAATTCGATGGGCCAACAATAATCGCCCTCATACTGCCAGGGAGTAATTCACCATGTCGTTTTATTACATGAGTTTTTAAAAGATCAAAGTTTTTAATGGATAGATTAGCTCTCTGCTTAACAAGCTTCATCGTGCAACTGATATACATTCATGGTGAGCAGCTCCTTATATTAGTCTAACAGAAACCGTTACCGCGCTCAGACTAACTTTAATTAAGCTTGTGAATGATTCACTTTAAGAAATCCCGTAAGAGAGGTAAAGGGATTTTTAATTCTCTAATAAGTAAATTACCACTTGAGCTGCATTTACCGGGATATCAATATTGTGGACCTGGCACAAAACTTCAAGAGAGATTAGCCCGAGGTGATCCAGGCATCAATCCATTAGACGCTGCATGCAAAGAGCACGACATTGTCTACTCTAAATTCAAAACAGTAGAAGATCGTCATATAGCTGATCAAATATTAGCAAACAAAGCTTGGTCGCGAGTTACGGCACCCGATTCATCTTTAAGTGAGCGAATCAATTCGTCATTGGTGACAAACGCTATGAAGGCAAAAATCAAATTTGGGATGGGGTTGAAAAAGCGGAAGTCATCCAAGAAAAGAAATAAAAATAAGAAAATATGTTTGCGAAAAGGAGTTCAAGAAGCCCGAAATAATATATCAGCTGAAAAACCTCAATCGATGCAAGAAGCTATTAAACTAGCTCTTGCGTCATCAAAGCGCGCATTTAAGGGCTATAGAAGGAGGAATATTAGGAAACCTCGTATTATCCCCATACCTAAAACTGGCGGAGTTTTACCTCTAATCCCCATCTTTGCTGGACTTTCTGCATTAGGAGCGCTAACAGGTGGAGCGTCTGGAATTGCTAAAGCAGTAAATGATGTTGCTAATGCTAAGAAGCAATTAGAAGAGAGTAAAAGACACAATGAAATGATGGAAGCAATTTCTTTAGGAAAAAAAGGCAATGGATTGTCTCTACAGCCTTATAGAAAGGGGTTAGGATTGTATTTGAATCCACCAACAAAAAACTTTTAAAAATGCTACCCAAAGGACCCCTGAACGAGGCTGATATACTTAGATTTGCTAAATATCTACCACATTTTAGAGGTGTATTTATGCGCGACAATCTCCCGAAAAAGCCTAGAAAATATGAATGTGGGATTGTAAATTTAGACTCATCCTCAGGCCAGGGAACACATTGGGTAGCATATATCAAAAATGCAAATTACTCTGAATACTTTGATAGTTTTGGAAATCTACAACCACCAAAGGAGATTAAAAAGTATTTAGGACATAAGCTTGTTTACAACTATGATGTATATCAAAAATATAATTCAACTAATTGTGGTCATTTGTGTTTACAGTTTTTATATAATAAAAGTTATAAATAAATATATTAATTTCATTTAAAACCATCATGCTGATTAACATCCGCATTTCTGAATTACCGAAAAGCAGTATTGATTACGTATATTCAAATGATCCCAACAAATTAGTAGAAAGGTTGCAACTTTTAATGGCATCACTGGAAGCAGAACATTATAATGAGATTATAGCCATAATATAAGAACTAATTGTAAGAGAAGCTGTAATATTGCATAGAAACCCTCTCATAACAAAAATGAGTGTTGATAAATTCGGTCGTTCGTTTAATAAGCTCCTAAAGGAGGAAAAATTAGGTTAGAGAGGCCCGCCAGGGCAGAGAGGTCCGGCAGGGCAAAGTGGTCCGCCAGGGGAGAGGGGTCCGCCAGGAGAAGCTGGGCAGACGGGTCCGCTAGGGCAGAGAGGTCCACCAGGAGAAGCTGGACAGAGGGGTCCACCAGGAGAAAAGGGCAGCGGATTTGCTTTAACTTCTGAAGGAGATTACGATATTAAATTCAAAAATCTTAAAAACTTAAATTTTCCTGTAAATGATCAGGATGCTGCAAACAAAAAATATGTTGATAACGTTAAAAATGAATTAAACACTGAAATAACTTTAGCAAAAGAGGAGAACGCGCTAAATTTAAAAAGTGCTGTGAGCAGTTTAACATTATACATTAATGGTGAAATTGAGAAAATTGAAAACTTCAACTTTAACAATTTATTATCGAAAAAAGGCGATGGCGTATACTCAAAATAACTAAATGTGTTTTACTCTCTGCTTAAAGTGATATGGAAAATATAATGAATAAGAGGGCAAGGCTTTCTATAATAAAAGTTATAGCAATAGATTCATTTTATTTAAGACCATCATGTCATTAACACTTACGTTAACTGGCAATACTTCAGTGCTCTCAGCAGAGTACTTTCCACCGATAGAACTAAGTGGAGATTATGTGTGTGGACTAATCGACTTTCAAACATATAATTCCATACCGAATGTCGATTATAAAAACAGTTTATTTCATGTGGGTGATGAGGTAATCAACATTCCTGAAGGCTCTTATGAAATTGATGACATCTCAGTGTATATTAATGGAGAGCTAAGTAAAACTAAAAGTAAGCCAAAGGTTTCCATTCGAGCAAACAATAATACCTTAAAGTGTGAGATTAAAGCGAATGAAAGGATTTATTTTGATAAACAATATTCCATTGGCCCCTTGTTGGGATTCAGCAAAGTGCAATTGACCCCAAATGTGCAACACGAATCAGATCTAACTGTCAACATAATTAAAGTGAATGTGTTGCGAATCGAATGCAATATTATATCGGGGTCATATGTAAACGGTAGCCCCGTTCACACTCTTCATGAATTTTCACCGAAAGTGGGTCCAGGCTATAAAATAATCGAAACCCCTCATAATGTTATTTATTTGCCTGTGAAAGTGAGACGGATAAGTGCTATTACGCTTAAGCTCGTAGACCAGGAAGGTGATTTACTAAACTTTAGAGGAGAGACGATTACAATCAGATTACATCTTAAACCTCAATATGTTGGTATTTAACGAGGTACCAAAAATTCCAGCTGTTAGTCATTCATTGAATACCCGTCAGAGAAGACTTCAATTATTAACAGCATCAAATAAACTATTCTTAAGATCTCTCGGACTTCAGTTAAATGAATATGAGCAACATTATAAACGTCAATAGTGATGTGTTATTTGATAACACCATATCGAAAATTGAATATCATAGCTACTCGCCATTCTTAACTAGCTATAAAAACAGCGATGAAATTCGAATTACAGTCCAACACCAAGATTTATATATTTTACCTAGTGAAAGTTTTATATACATTGAAGGTTTATTAACAAAAGCAGATGGTACAGCATCTACAACCGCTGGCTTATCAAATAATTCATTTGCGTTCCTCTTTGAAGAAATTCGATATGAGTTGAATGGGGTGGAAATTGATCGAACCAGAAGTCTAGGCATTGCTAGTACTTTGAAGAGCTATGTATCCATCAACGAAGCTGAGAGCAAAATGTTATTGAATGCGGGGTGGTCTGCTAATGAGATAATAAAGCCCAACAAAACGTCTTTTAATTTTTGTGTACCCCTTCGAATGCTATTGGGATTTGCTGAAGATTACAAGAAAATTATAGTCAATGCTAAACATGAATTGATTTTAATTCGTAGCAGAACAGATGACAACGCCCTGATTTCAGATGATGATGATGATGACGCTAAGATTGACATTATTAAACTGCAATGGAAAATACCACACATTATTGCAGCGGATGCAGAAAAACTCATGCTTTTGAAGACGGTCGAACTCAATCGAACAATTAAAATACCATTCCGTAGTTGGGATATATACGAATACCCAGTTCTCCCAGTAGCATCTGATCATTCATGGTCAGTGAAAATATCATCTCAACTAGAAAAGCCGAGATATGTTATTTTAGCATTTCAAACTGGACGGAAAGATGATAAAACAAAGGATGCAAGCAAATTCGATCACTGTAATCTTACCGATGTCAAAGTGCACCTAAACTCAGAGTGTTACCCATATGATGATATGAATTTGAAATTTGATCTTGATAGATATGCATTACTATATGAGATGTATAAGAATTTCCAACAATCGTACTATGGACGTACACCTCAACTATTTTTCACTCCAAAAGAATTTAGCCAAAATGCTCCACTTGCGATAATTGATTGCTCCCATCAAAACGAGAGCATTAAAACTGGTCCTGTTGACATTAGATTGGAGTTTAGGACTTCTGTTAATATGCCTGCAAACACAACAGCATATTGTCTGCTTTTACATGATCGAATAGTTGAATATAGCCCGTTGACCAGTGAAGTGCGAAAAGCCCTTATTTAAGATGACAACAGTTATTATTGATACCCAAGGATTTAAAGATCAATTAAACAATTATATTGTAAAAGAATTCTTTATGTTAACTAATGAAAATCAAGCACAACACTTTATCTTTCAACCACCTTATCATCTGGAAAATTTAACACCAAAGAAAATCAGAGAAGCAAAGTGGTTGGAGAAACATCATCATGGACTGCCTTGGAGTTTTGGATATATACCATATCATCAGATTCAATCATTAATCAAAGTTTTATTACAAAACAAAATTATATTTGTGAAGGGTCAGGAAAAATTGCGATGGATTAAGGAGCTATTCGGGGCGAATCTTGCTGTATATGAAATGGAGGATGAATTTCATTGCCCGAAATTAGAAGCGTTGAAATCAATGTATGCCGATAAAATTCCACCACATTGCTTAGTGCATAGAGGAGTATGTGCTCAGGAAAATGTATATCTGTTAAAATATTTTTTAGATGATAAGTTCAATTTAAAATGCATTTAAATAAAACAAAAACATAATTGCAATTCGATTTTATTCTTACTTTATTATTAAAAGTACTTAAAAATTAGAATACACTGTTTTCTTGTACGGCTAACAACAACATCATATTTATATCCTCATTTTCCATATTTACATCATCATCATCAATATATTCTCTTAGTCTATAATGCCCCCAAGCATAAGTCTTAATATTATCATTTCTTATATATCTCTTATCATCTAAAGCACTTAAAGAAACCTTATTTATATATTGCGTATAAATATTATGTAATACTGACCTAAATGTTAACATATTTTTATATATACATTGCCTATTATATAAACAGTATTTATAGTCCCTCAGATCAATGCCATTTAAGGTGACTCGGCTCACACCTTTAGCTTTTTTGATGGTCGGCATGTTTTCAATGTCAATGGAGTACATTTTAGCTCTTAAGCCAATGAACTCCTTGACAATACGACCATTAACCTCATCCTTGAAAAATCCAACCATCTTCTTATTTTTCTGAGGTATTGCATATGGATTATCTAGAGGATAATCAGAAGTATCAAATTTTTCTGATATATCAGCAATGATATCATTATAAAAATCATCTGTTTGTATAGTGTACACGAAAGAGTCTGTATCCATATAATTAAGAATTATATTATTTTTATATTTCGGCTTCATATAACCATAATGAAAGTCGTACATTTTAAATTTTGATAATTCGAGAACAGAAAATCCTATATATATGGGTTTATTAAGACAAATTTGAACTTTATTTAATTGAATAGCAACCATATCATTTGTAAAATAGCTTGAACTGTGGTAATTATGTTTAGCAATTAATGCTCGAGCTCCCAAATGTCTCCGTTCGCTTTCCCAACCTGTAACAATTTTGATATCTTTGCGCTTTTCAACATTCTCCATCGTTTTCCCAAACACTGCATTATTCATTAATTTGAAAAAGTTTTTCTCGAAAGAATTTTGTGCGTTAGATCTTTGAAGGG
The DNA here is from genome assembly GCA_963082835.1 of Leptogaster cylindrica. Lineage (NCBI taxonomy): Eukaryota > Metazoa > Arthropoda > Insecta > Diptera > Asilidae > Leptogaster > Leptogaster cylindrica. The sequence continues at coordinate 20,053,110 of OY720107.1, forward strand.
TATTTAGCTCAATGTATTTTTTAAGCCAACATGATTGTTTAAATTGTAGGATTTTGTGAACTTTTTTCAATTTTAACCCGAAACTTAAGCATTGCTGTAGACATTTATAATGTATTACGTAATTACACTTTTCATGAAAATCTGCAATTAATTTGGGATGCTTGGAACCGGGTGGTATTTTATGTTCTGGACAAAACGGCAAGTCATTATGCTCATCATGCTTATCGTATGGGTATTCTAAATCGACTTCTAAGATATACCCCCTATCAGAAGTGATATTATTCAAAATTTCTATTATATTTTCATTTGATGGTTCAATAAATTTGAAATCTGAGTGTGGAAGCGGCTGTGACATAGCCCACCCATATAAATTGACCGCGTCCAGATAAGTTAAATAGATGGCGGGTTTCGTTTCATTGTACGTATTCATGTATTTATTGTTGGCGATAGTATGCCGATGAGAGCACTGTGTAATACCACCCCTAATGCCGCGTTGAAAGAAATTATACATGTTTACATCAGTAAGAAGATCTAATTCGATATCAGTCACCTTCAACATCGCATCCCAAGACAATCCTGGAGCTGTATAATAATGGCATGGATCTAAGTTATAAATTTTCATACAAAGATCTCGAAAGCGCTCAAAAACATCAGTTAATAGGAGGACATCTGTCTTCAAATATAATTCGAGGTAATCTTGAAGAGACGAACATTGGAATTTCAACCAAACCCTACGTGCATGAGCATAATCATCATCTGAACACACAGAGCTCGTAAATTTATTATCAAAATCACTCTGTGCAGGAAGTAATGTGTCATTTAAACGCTCCCAAGAATTTAGGTATTCATATGGGAATATACCCTTTCTCCTTAGCAATTGAAAAGATTCATCATCATTACATAATAACTTAATTGCATCGAAATCTGCATTGGATAGGTTAGAAGCTAATGACTCTAGACTAGCCGCCATGAATCTATTAGAGTCGAGAAATCTTAACTCAACGGTGTCAGTGTCATTAATAAAAATCCTCTTTGATAACGAAATGTAAACTTCTTTATTGAGTGGTATTACATTTATATCTCCAGGAATTCTACTAAGCGACTTTACAAAGAGATGGCAATCGTAACCAGAAAAGTTGTGGAAATAGATTGGAAAAAATTTGGGGACTCGATATAATAAATTGCATTTGTTATGTGCCGCACCTCGATATTTCCCGGTTAAATGGCAATGATCGAATACAACGTCATTATTTAAATCTAAATTACAAATATGACATGTTCTAGCATTGCTATGCGCAAACATTTCATCCATTGTTAATCTAATCATTGGCTTGGGGGTAGCAATATACTGATTATATAACAATAAAATATCATTTACTAAGCTACTTATAAATTTATCGCTAGCATCCTCACCTGTATAAAATCGAAAGATTTTAACTGTATCATCAAACGATGACTTTATATTGTATGCAAATGAGCATGGGATATGCTGCTTAATGTTTGTTGTTGATGAGGTGGCTGTGTTCGGCAAGCAAGTATTCACGTCCTTCAGGATGCATTCGAAGTCTGCGTATATTGCAAAGGGCAACTTAAGTTGGCGATCAATCCTCTCGTACTTTAAGTTGGCTCGTTCAGGTGGTGGCATCGATGTGATAATTCTTTTGCACTCCCTCTTATGATCCTCCAAGGCATCCTCCTGGTAAAAATGACACAGGCAGCTGTTGCATAGGAACACGCTGTGCCCATGAGTCGTAATTTGACTCGCTAGTAGTCTGCAATGGAAATTTTATTTTTAATTTTACATTAAAAACAAAAAACCAACTGACCTAGAGATATTTTTGATCCACACATAGTGGTACCTCTCTACCTCTTGCAGCAGCAGCAAATTGATGTGTGCCCCCCTCTCTTCTTGAGTGCAATAGTAGGGGCCCACAATTTTATATTTATTGGTCTGGGGATTTTCTCCTTCCAGTCCGAAAACATTCACACTTATACCACTGTTTAATTTCTCAAAATGTTCAATGTCATTTATTTTTAGGGGAAATTTCAAATTACCAAATTTTAATTGTATATTATTGTTCAAAGTAATATTGGAGGATGAAATGTTGGACACACGATAAGACTGCGTGCGATAACTGTGCTCTTCAACCGGTTGCAAGGCTGATATAATTGCCCATTTAAAACAATACGCATCAGTATTTTGCACATTAACACAAGCTTTCTTTTTATGGATAAATTTTGGTAGAGGGATATATCCAGATCCCTTTAGTGGTTTATATTCATTAATGTTCACTTCTACATAACATATTTTCAATAATGCCCAACCGCTATCACGCTCTTGAAAATCCTGCATTTTAGTATTAATTTTCTCCACCATTAGCTCAAAATTGTCCACTATGTGATTGTCATTTAAAACTGTAACCATTTTGGTATTGAAAGACTTAAACGATAATATAATGTCTTCTTCTTCATTATTAACATTCATTTTAACAAATTCACAAAATAGTTCCATGTTAAATTTAAAATTTCCGCACTTGATTTTATACTTTTTTAATGTGGGTAAAATTTTATTGCTTGCAATCGAAAAAAAGTCAAGCGGATTCAAAACTGCCTCATCCATATTTTCATATATTATTGTCTCAATTCTCCCGTTAAACGCACTTTTGATCACTTTCAAATGGTCACTTATTTGTATAGCAGAATTTCTTTTATGTTGATTTGTACGCACGTGATGACTCCAATTTCCCACTTTCACAAAAATATTGCAAATGTCACACTTCTTTTCATTGCGGATAATAATCACGTTCTTGGAGTTTTCCTTCCCGTGTTTTACTCGTTGATGTGTGCTAAGTTGCTTAGATGTTTTAAAATTTTCACCACAAAATTCACACAAGAAGAAATCACCATGATTCAGTTTTAAATGTCTCTTCAATGAGCATTTTTGTGCGAATATTTTTCCACAAACGTCACATTTTATTGATGCCATTGTTGCACTTGTACTGTAAAATCACTAAACTTCACTCCGATTTGAATGCCGGTCTATTTAGGAATGATTATGCTGCAAATCAGATAATGCTTAGTCACTGTTTATCTATCAACACGATAACATGAATCTGCAGGCGTTTTTGGAAAAATATTCGGATATCCTATGTGACGAGCATAAACAAGAAATTCAAGAACATTTTCGTTACTTGGATACGTTTAAAAAAATCGAGAAAGTCAAATCGAAGCATGGTGAGCATTACAAAAACTGTCCATGGCATAATAGTGATTGTATTGAAGGCCCGGATACTTGTAATTGTTGTAATGTAGACAAATGTATAAAAAGACTGTTGTATCTAATGAACTTTTACACAAATTTAAAAAGGATACGTTGTGTTGGAAAATGTGTGCATTTAAAATAGGACATATGTTTTGTTTATTTTAAACCCAAACAAAATTGGATCTTAATATTTTTTGATGTATTTAAAGTTAAACGCAACCAGAATATACAAATAAAAGATAAAGAAAGTTATTGGCACCAAATGTTTCCTTATGGTTAAGCAAAATTGAATCTTTTGTTTATTTAACATGCTGTGGGTGAAACATAAACATGCTTGCGTCCTTAAGATAAACATATTTTAAGTTTTGTGTTTAATTTATTTTGACTCCAAATGGTTCCTTATGGATAAATAACACTGAATATTTTGTTCATATAACATGCTGTGGGTATAACTTGAATATGCTTATATCCTATATACTATATAGTACATATATATCTCTAGAAATGTGTGGGCGATATTTCTTAACAACGTTCCTAGAAATAAAATCAGATTCAGTCTGACCACGAATCAGAACAGTTGACTTTTATCCGACAATAATTTTTTATTTCAAAAATGTCTGTAAGTGATTTTTTTCGCGAAGTGAGACCGAAGTATAAAGAGGCGATTTCCATGACCAGAATGGTAAGGAATCGCATTCTACAAGTTTTGAGTGCTAGACGAGTTAATACCCGTTTTGGGCCAAAAATAGTTTTGGAATTGGAGGACAATAATCTATTTTTGCCCAACGCATATAATAAAATGACAGACGAAATGCTCCAGGAAATGAACGAGAAGAAGAATTTCAGTGTGTGCTACAACAGTGTACAGAGACGGTTGGAGCTACATGAGGAACTACCTGGGGAATTCAAGGAGCAAAATTAATTTTAAGAATAAGGAAAGCGAATGTGTACATTTCAGAAAAAATAAAGAATAAAAAAAAATTATGGTTTTTAATTTTTTGACACCAAATGTTTCCTTATGGCTAGCAAAATTGAATCTTTTGTTTATTTAACATGTTGTGGGTATAACTTGAATAATATACTTATGTCTTTACATATATCGCTAGGGATTTCGTGTATTGCTATATTTCTTTAAAAACGTTCCTAGAAATAAAATCAGATTCAGTCTGACCACGAATCAGAACGGTTGACTTTTACTCGACATTAATTTTTCATTATAAAATGTCAGTGAGTGATTTTTTTCGCGAAGTGAGACCGGAGTATAAAGAGGCGATTTCCATCACGAAAATGGTAAGGAATCGCATTCTACAAGTTTTGAGTGCTAGACGAGTTAATACCCGTTTTGGACCAAAAATAGTTTTGGAATTGGAGGATAGTAATCTATTTTTGCCCAACTCATATAACAAAATGACAGACGAAATGCTGCAGGAAATCAACGAGAAGAAGAGTTTCAGTGTCTTCTACAACAGTGTGCTGAGACGGTTGGAGCTCATGAGGAACTATCTCCAAGATCCAAGGAGCAAAATTAATTTAAAGAATAAGCAAAGCAAATGTGCACATTTTAGAAAAAATAAAAAATAAAACAAAATCATGGTTTTTAATTTTCGACCTCAATTATTTCCTAAACAGTTTCGTCTAAATGGGTCAATAAAAATGATGTTTTGATCCTTCCTTTAAAAAATTACAATGTGTTGAGAATAAAAAATTTGTTTTAAAAGAAATGTTTTAATTACTCCCACTTGACCAATGAGCGTTTCACACCAGATGTGCCTAGTGGCGTAAAGGATAACTGTTATTGGATGAGGCGTGTCTAAATGTCCTTTTTCAAAGCAGTACAAGTAAAAAGCATATCTATTCTTAGATGTGGCTAAATGTAGCATTCAACCGGTTACGCAGCAAAGTCCTCTCAGTTGGTCCTGCGTTCGCTCAGATCAGCTCCGATCATGCCTACGCAGTCTCAGTGTAACTCCTCACACCCACTTGAAAAACAGGGTTGTTTGATTAACATTCACCCACTAACTACCCACCACACCCATAAAACCCGAAAACACACCCCCACCCCAACGCCCGCGTTGCCAGATTCAAATTTCTAAAAAAATCTCCATACATTTTATCGTGCTTGATTTAGAATCGGCATACTCAAACCCGAAACCACACCCCCCAACCAAATACCAGTGTTGCCAGATGAAAATTTCTTTAAAAAATCCATACATTTTTTCGTGCTTGGCCTAGAATCGGCATATCCACACTACTTACAATGATCTCTTCTTGTTCCTCCGAAACTCCGGGTATGGTTTCACAGTGAATACAAGTTTGATTAATTTTGTCTCGAAAGAATACGAGCTTAACTTAACAGAGCAATCCGATAAAAAGCTAAGGTCTTCGTTACGATTATTTTGTAATAATCTTTCTTCGAGATGGCAAAAATGTAATAGAACCTTAGCAATTTTCAACAAAAATTATAAATCATGGCTCCAAAAAATGTTGAGCTTCCCCATGATTTTGCTTCTATTTCTTCGAACGAATCTGCTTCTTCTAGTTGATTGTCTCACAGCAAATCATTTGAGGATATGACTGATAGGCATAAACGCAGACGAACAGCTCATTTACGAGAGTCTTCGGCGGAAATACTCCTTTACGCTGCGAAACAAAAACTAGGTAGTGATGGATCTTCTGATTTGGAAAAAGTATTAGATTAAAAATCCGAACAAAATTGGGCGAGTTAGAGATTTTTGTGAAAATAAATCTCCGTTGCCTCTTTTTGCGAATAAAAATGCTTAGCGCTATTTCTCAGTTTAGATTTGTCGAAGCAGCAGTATGTTGAACTACGACAAACTTTTATTGACAACGGGACAAATCAGTGGCAGTCTTACTATTCACTACAACAAACAAAATCAGAATGTTATCTGCACCAAAAAATAAAATAATGATTACTGAATGTTTCGCATTGATTGATTTGCAGGCTCTTCTTGATCTAACGGTTGCGAGACTGCTCCAAGTTTGCGAAGAGAGGGCGATTTTATATGCCTACAAATTTAACATTGATATGTAAATGGGGCTTTGATGGCGCGTCCAGCCAAAGCACATGCAAACAACACTTCGCCAACGAAAATGCATCAGATAGCTCCGTTTTCATGACTAGTTTTGAATCGATCAAATTAACGAGTGGATCTAACGTTATATGGGTGAATGAATATCCATCTTCTACCCGATATGGTCGCCCTATTCGGTTTGAATTCATACATGAAAACGCAGAAATTAGTAAGAAAGAGTACGAAAGGATGGGTCACGAAATAAACAATTTAGTACCTTTTAAATACCGAAATGTAACCGTTAATTATGAAATGCTTTTTACGATGATAGACGGCAAAGTATGTACAACCTTGTCAGATGTAACATCTTCTTCATCATCATGTTATCTCTGCGGTGCGAAACCGACTGAGATGAATAATATTGATAAAGTTGTACTTAAGGATATTGATGAAAACACATATAAATTTGGCATATCAAGCCTTCATACAAAAATTCGATGCATTGAGCTTCTACTTCATGTATCTTACAATTTATCCTTTAAAAAGTGGAGTGTACGCGATCCAAATCTGAAAAAACAAAAAGAAGAAACAAAAAGGAAAATCCAGCAACAGTTCAGAAAAGATATGGGTTTGTTTATTGATGTTGTAAAACAAATCGACAAATGATGGCAATTTAGCAAGGAGGTTTTTTTCGGATATAAAAACAACCTCAAGAATCACCTCATCATCTAACACTCATTAAATATTTTGCTATTATTTTACAAACCATTTCTTGTGGAGGAATGGTAGATTCCAAGAAATTTGGCCATTTTGCAATAGAAACAGCAAAACTGTTCATAAAAAAATATGGATGGTATTATATGTCCCCTTCAGTTCACAAATTGTTAGTCCATTATTTCCCATTTTTCAGTTCCTATCGGTCATTTATCAGAAGAAGCAAGTGAAGCGCGGAATAACGAATTCAAGCAATATAGGACAGATCACACGCGGAAAATTAACAGAACTGCTACGAATGAAGATCTTCTTAACCATCTTCTAATTACGTCTGATCCTTTAATCTCAAGTTTACGACCAAAACTTAGTGATAAAAAAAACAAGATTTGTTTTCTAAAACTCGAGCACTTCTAAAATTATTTTTTTACATTAGTTTTGTTTTTCATTTTTTTATTACCCTCCATTTCATTAACTACTCCAGGATGAATTTGGAGTCAATAAATACCGCAAAAAAAGTACGTATTATGACCTTTCCAACAGTGTCTCACATGTATCTATATATTAGCTAATGTGGCAAATATGAATGTTCAAACGTAAAATTTTGATTAAAAATTTACAATTTTATATTTCGTCCTTAACAATTCCCTTTATAACAAGGATATATATTGCAAATAATAATTGTAATTTATTTTTATAACAATATTTAAAGAAAAAACGTGAAAATGTATCAAATATTAGCATTTTTATATAAAAAAAAAAAAAAATCAGCCTTATATGGCAAGAGATGCCCGATTTTGCTCATCTTCGAACTTGCCCTTACATTTTCAATAAGTACTACTATTCCAAATTTCGATTCTCTAGCTGCAAGCGTTTTTGAGTTATTGAACAATGTCCGCATATTTGGGGTTTTGGCCCACTGTGCACCGCTTAGATGAGTTGGTGTTCAATGTTATTGTGCAAAATCGTTTGCCATTTACGTTTGTAAACAGCCAATCGTTCAAAACTCTTCTGGCCGATGTTCTACCTCCTAAGCGTAGTGTAATGTGCAGGAAAACATTGCGCTTACGACTGATGACGAAACTAAGGGAAATGAAAATGCAAATAAAAACTGAATTGTCTGCGGTGGAGAAAGTCTGTATGACAGCGGATTCTTGGAAGTCGCGTGGAAAGTAAGTTTTTTTCTGTTAACGAAATTATTTGGTGAAATATATTTATTTCTTTTCTAAAAATAATATATTTGCTTCTATATCTTAGAGGTTATCTAGGTGTGACAGCTCACTGGCTAAATCCAAAGACTCTAGAGCGTAAGTCAACTGCTTTAGCATTGAAGCGACTGATTGGCAGCCAAACATTTGATATTGTTTAAACCTCTAAAAACAAAGACAGAATTAATTTGACAGCTCTTGGCATAAAACAAATCATTCGATAAGACATCGATAAGTTTCGATCAAAAGCTCACCTAGCATCGATAACCGATCGAGACTGGCCAAAAAGCTTCAGAACATGGAGCTTTCTAACTATAAAAGTGCGCGCCTGCCAAGAGCTCGAGAGTACATGTAATAGGTTTACACCCATTAGAAGTATGTTGGATACACTTAAATGGTTGAGTGTGATGCAGAGAATACAGCTGAATACGCTTATGACGGTGTTCAAATTAAAAAACGGAGTGGCCCCTGCGTACCTTGCTGGTGATGTTGGATATGTAGGAGATGTGCAGCCGTACCGACTGCGCAACATTGCACAGTGGTTCAGCTAGAGGACAAAATTCAAAAAATCATACTCGCCCTTCAAAAATTTGAATCCACGTGGAAATCAAGAATGTATCCGACTATACGTAACGGTCCACAAATCATTCGTTAGGTTACATTCTCAGTCATTTTTGCCCATCGAAATTGAATGAATTGTCGGCAATAAATTGGTGGTTTTAGTGAGTCAGTAATTTCACGAAAGGGTTTTTGTCCTGGTTTAAAAAAACAACACGTTAGTTGTGATAAATTTAATATGGAGATTCCAGCAGAAGGTATATACTTTTTTCTCACTATATCTTACATAGTTTTACTTGGGAATTTTGGATACCTATATAGAAGATTGTTACGAGAGCCAAATTTTTTGAAATATGTCATTTTTGCTTAAAGTTTTACTTATGTTCGCACTATTTTGCACTATTATCGTTCATATGGTAAATAGATAGACACTTTAGCGGTATATTTCAATATAAATTGTTTGGGCATACTTGCGCGTTTACAGTTACATAGTGTTTCAGTCGACGTTGTTTTAGTCTCGCTGCGAACTATTAGCTGAGGGGGCATCCATAAAATACGTAACGTAGCCGTAATTACAGCGTTACGGTATTTGGTTGGACGGTTAGTATTACTATTAACGGTTGGAGGGGGGGGAGGGGGAGGGTAACCCCCGAAGAGGAAGTTTCGAGCAAATTCGTGTGATTTTGAAATTTCGACCACAGATTCAAAATTAGTGACCCCAAAAACACCCAAGTAAGAAGTTTCGAGCAAATTCGTGTGACTTTGAAATTTTTTGCCGCCATATTGGATCCGCCATTTTGAATTTTCAAATTTCGACCACAGATTCAAAATCAGTGACCCCAAAAACCCCCGAGTAGCAAGTTTCACAACAATATCAAACCAATTAGTATGTTTATCGACTTTTGTCCACTTTTTCGCTTTTCTGAACCACTGTGCATTGGCGATTTCAGACTTCAGCGAAAATACACAGTGCATGCCCAAAACCCGCTCCTGTATAAGGGACTGCAATTGTTCAACGGTTTGCCATCTAGTATTAAGAATGAGTCAAGTGTTGTATCATTTAAGAGAAAGTGTGTTGAGTATGTAAAAGGTAATGTTTGAAATTATGTTGGCATAGTTTGTTTTATTGTTGTTTAAATGTGATTTTTTGTAGAGTATTGTAAATACTGATAATAAATATATTCATTCATTCATTCATTCATTCATTCATTCATTCATGTCAAGGTATGTTATTAAAATTTTTCATTGCAATTTTATAGAGGACAAGCATGTGTCATCCTCTTATTAGATTACCCAATCTCTACTTCCTTAGATAGTTCCTATCCAAATCATCCCACTTAGTTGCATTTTTGCTTTCAGCTGCCGCCCCAGTGGGCATGAGCCTTTTCGAGCCTGGGAACTCGTTTAGGTGAATGTTGTGCGGTTCCGGGTGGAAGTGGCAGGAGCTGGGTGGAAATTCCCTCTGGCTTCCTGATTACTGCTTCCACTGGGTACTTGCACAAACATGTAAAATTCGCCATTTTTCCTCCTCTTTTTTCTTTGTTTTTGAGCTCGAGCTCGAGAGTCTTAAGGTGCGTTCTCACGATTCAAGCTTAGTTGAACGATTAAAGGTGATCAACAAAACATGAATGAAAAACCCCGTGAGAACCTTGCATTCAATAGAGTTGATTAAATGTTTCTAAAAAATTTTATATAAATTATTAAGTGGTGTCAGGCCATGACTTCCTCAAATGTGCTGAGATGTATATAATGACACGGAAAACGAATTGTTTGTGATAATTTTATAGTATAACATTTTTATTTTCATCTAATTTCGTGAATGGAGCACATAAGGTTCTGAGCAGACCCGTAATTTTGTATCGCTTATTCATTGAATGACGGGGTGTAATAAAGTCTGCAGAAATAAAATGCGGTACACCGCATTGAGTCTAATATTGTAAGAACATGATGATGAATTGATAACGGACTTGCTTCGTAGCCTGAACGAACCGCATTTGAATCCGGAGGAACGCAACCGAATTGAGGAGGAAATTTCGAAAATTATAGGGGACGAATGCGAGTCATTCGCATCATATGATGACTCTGGAGATGAAGATTATCTACCGGAAGAAGATGATGATGCAGCGTCTGATATAGAACAAGAGATTCAGGCAGACATAGTAGTTGATGAAAACGAGGATGATGAAAACGTGGAGGAATTGTATCAAGAAGTACTATCGAATCTTGATGATACAAGTCAATCTAATGTATTCTACCATTCGAAAGACGGCAAGGTATGGAGTGCCAATCCTCCACCTACAGGAAGGCCACGTGCGCATAATATTCCGACGATGACGCGAAAAGGACCATTACGGGGAACCGTGCCTCATCGCCGATCCATATTTCTATCCATTTTGACTCCTGAAATCGTAAGTATTATTGTGAGGGAAACTAATCGAAGAGCTCATGAATCCTTTCGTCGTTGGAACGATGCTCATCCGAATGGTAAGCAGCGAGTTTGGACCACCACTACGGAAGACGAAATGTACGCCTTCTTTGGGCTGCTGTTATTTGCTGGTGTGTTCCATGCAAATTCACAACCTGCAAAAGAATTATGGGCTAGCTACAACATGCCCATCTATAAAGCCACTATGTCCTTCAATCGGTTCAAGCACTTGACCACATACATCCGTTTCGATAATGGCAATACACGTGCGGAAAGGCTCCGAGAGAGCAAATCTGCGGCTGTGGATGATGTGTGGCTTATGCTGATGGCCAACTTGGAGAAGGCATATTCTCCAGGATGTGAAGTAACAGTTGATGAACAATTATTTCCTTATCGCGGGCGAACTCGTTTTACGCAATATATTCCTAGTAAGCCAGCGAAATATGGGATTAAAGTTTGGTGGGTTTGCGATTCCGCTTCCAATTATCCTTTGAAAGGTATAATTTACACCGGAAAACCACCAGGTGGCCAACGACAAACTAATCAAGGCGAACAGGTCGTTATGACATTGATGGAGAAGTATATGGTCAGCGGCAGAACTGTTTACGCAGATAACTTTTTTACTTCGTATAATTTGGCAGAAAAGTTAATGGATAGAAATGTGGCACTCCACAGTGGTTCAGAAAAGCGAAAAAGTGGACAAAAGTCGATAAACATACTAATTGGTTTGATATTGTTGTGAAACTTGCTACTCGGGCGTTTTTGGGGTCGCTGATTTTGAATCTGTGGTCGAAATTTGAAAATTCAAAATGGCGGATCCAATATGGCGGCAAAAAATTTCAAAGTCACACGAATTTGCTCGAAACTTCTTACTTGGGTGTTTTTGGGGTCTCTAATTTTGAATCTGTGGTCGAAATTTCAAAACTCAAAATGGCGGATCCAATATGGCGGCAAAAAATTTCAAAATCACACGAATTTGCTCGAAGCTTCCTCTTCGGGGGTTACCCTCCCCCTCCCCCCCTCCAACCGTTAATAGTAATACTAACCGTCCAACCAAATACCGTAACGCTGTAATTACGGCTACGTTACGTATTTTATGGATGCCCCCTCAGCTAATAGTTCGCAGCGAGACTAAAACAACGTCGACTGAAACACTATGTAACTGTAAACGCGCAAGTATGCGCAAACAATTTATACTGAAATATACCGCTAAAGTGTCTATCTATTTACCATATGAACGATAATAGTGCAAAATAGTGCGAACATAAGTAAAACTTTAAGCAAAAATGACATATTTCAAAAAATTTGGCTTTCGTAACAATCTTCTATATAGGTATCCAAAATTCCCAAGTAAAACTATGTAAGATATAGTGAGAAAAAAGTATATACCTTCTGCTGGAATCTCCATATTAAATTTATCACAACTAACGTGTTGTTTTTTTAAACCAGGACAAAAACCCTTTCGTGAAATTACTGACTCACTAAAACCACCAATTTATTGCCGACAATTCATTCAATTTCGATGGGCAAAAATGACTGAGAATGTAACCTAATGAATGATTTGTGGACCGTTACGTATAGTCGGATACATTCTTGATTTCCACGTGGATTCAAATCTTTGAAGTGCGAGTATGATTTTTTGAATTTTGTCCTCTAGCTGAACCACTGTGCACTCGTAGGAACCGTAAGAAAGAACAAAACATTCATCCCCCCTCTATTATTGGACCCCAAACGTGCTGTAAACAGCACCATTTTTGTTTTTCATAACAATAACATCGCTCTATGCTCGTACATGGCAAAACCAAAGAAGCCAGTCATCATGTTGTCTACAGTTCACTATGGCCGTGGCATCGAATCGTCTAAAGCATCAAAACCCTATCAAATTTTAGACTACAATAAATTCAAAGCCGGAGTGGATACAATGGACCAAATGTTGACAGGCTATAGTTGTAAGCGTTCAACGAATCGTTGGCCGTTGGCATTGTTTTACAACATGCTTGATGTAGCCGGCTTGGCGTCATTTATAATATATGACGAGTTGAAACCAGCAAAGCAGAGTGACAAACGTCGTTCATTTGTTATTGAATTGGCACGGCAGCTGGTAATTCCACACATGACAGCACGGGCAACCCAACCATTGGTGCGACGTTTTGTACACATCAAGCAAGCGATGGCTCTTTTCAATGTCTACGTTAGTTCTTTTCAAAATAATTATAAATATGTGAAACTCAATTTCTTTTGATTTAGATACCGGACTCTGGCCCATCAACATCAAGTGCAACTCAACCCAGACCATACGCTGAGATAGCCTCCACGCGATCATCATGCTACCTTTGCCTTTCTTCTGGTACCAAAAATCGACGTAAAACGCGATACCACTGCAACACATGCAAGCGTCCAATTTGTCTAAGTGAACATTCAAATCAATTGTACATTATTGCAAGCCAAAATGCACGTTGTAATTTTTTGTTACTGACCTAAAAATAAAAGTAACCATACCTATTTAGACGAACTACAACGTAATTTTTATTGTATTCTCTCACGCAAACACATGCATAAATACTTACTGAACACATATTCTAACAGTCAATCACAAATTTTATTTCATTCTCCTACACTTGACCTGAAAAACCATACTAAATAATAGGGGTCTGGCCAGACCCCTTATGCACCACATACTGCCTATATGTCATCGCTCATCGGAGGGTTAAAAACCGTTTTGGTCTGGTCAGACCCTTACGCTCATCGAAGGGTTAACTTTGGACTCTATCAAGAAAAGATTGACCCATTCAAACTTTATCGTTCAACTCTATGGCATGTGCCATATGCTGCCAATTTTAAATTTGAATTTAGAGATGTCAAATCATAAAAGAAAGAATGCAATTCCGTTTAAAATAATAATGTATCTATGTAAAAATTAATAAAAAATCATGTTAGAATTTCTCCGCATTTCTTCATTTACCGAAACTGCTAGTAGATCTACAACTCTACGCACAATTGCTTGCAATGCCATTTTAAGGGACTTTTAAGTAAATTTTAAGGATCACAACTGTCACTCTCTGTAAAATTTCATGCACAACAATGAATTGTTGATCAGTTTTTGTTGAAACGTGTGAACGAAAACTTGAACAACTCCTGTTCAAGTTTTGTTGATCAACTTTAATCGTTCAACTAAACTTGAATCGTGAGAACGCGCCTTTAGTCTGAGTTTTGACTAGTCGACTTGCCTGAGTTTGGTAACTAACAATTAGATGAGGTTGCTAACAATATACCCTTGTTCCCACTGGGCTGAATTTGCCTACTCCATTCCCACGGCTGAGGGCCCAGTCCCATAACACCGTTGGCCGTCGGCCGTCAAAACATTCGTGCTCATTCGGGTAGTCTTCGGCCCAAGAAAATGTTCTTGAAAGAGCAAAGTTGAGAAAATTTTAACGACGACGGCCTGTATTTTGCTTTCATCTGCGAGTCTGATTCCCCTCATATTAAACCTGTTTTCCGATGCTTGCTACCCTTCTGCATGTACAGTGGACGAAGACATATGACAAATATGAATGAGGGAAGCCATTTTATCGAAGAAATTTAATTTTGATTTCGTTAACTTACTTTTTCCGGAAATGTTGAAAGGCTTTTGATAATTCATTTTGAAAATATGTATATTTATTTTAATAAGAAACTTTAATTTATATAGGTATATAAATTATTATTATTATTATTATTATTTTTATTTAGAGTTTGGAAAGTAAGAAATTTATCTAAAAAATAGAATTGCAATCAGAATTTTAACGTTGTGGGTCAATTGTAACAGTGTTACAACTGCTCCACAAAAGAACGATTCATTTTCCCCGCGTTACAATTGGCCCCGCTCTCCACTAAGCAATATATTGTTACAAGTATGCTATGAATTTGAAAAGCGAAGTAAAAAAAACACAGACTTCGTCATCTGTTCCGAATAATTCTGACGAAAGTTGTCAAATTATTGATGAACCGCAAACATCAAGACATAGTGCTACTGTTCTAGTTAAAGTCGCAATGCAGTTCCAGTCACTACCCCAAAAAAACGGATACAAACATTTTTGTCTACTACATCAAAAAATCTTACAGAGTCAAAAGTTCAACGTTTAAATGAGCTCGTTGCCAAAATGATTACCAAGGATCTGCAGCCTGTCTCTATTGTAGAAGATTCTGGCTTTAAAGATTTTATTCATGAGTTTGAACCGAGATATGTTTTACCTTCTAGAAAAGTACTCACTCAGACTATTTTGCCAAAAATGTATGATGCTACTAAAAATAAACTTCGTCGGTTTTTAAATGACGCCGAATTTGTTTCCATTACCACAGATGTGTGGACCTCCAGAAACACAACTGCCTATTTAACAGTAACTTCTCATTTTTTTAATACTGAAGATGGGGAATTGATGACCTACGTATTAGCCACTGTCGAACTAACTGAAAACCATACGTACGCCTTGCAATTTTTTGATAATATTCAATGTGTTGCATACATGCTAAACCTGGTAGTCCAAGATGGTATTGCAAAATGTGCTGAATTTCCAGATATTCTTAAGAAGTGCCGATCAATTGTATCTCACTTCAAATTAAGTACTGTAAGCTCTGATAAATTGAAAAGTACTCAAGCCCAAATGGGATGTAAAGATTTAAAATTAATTAAAGATGTTCAAACAAGGTGGAACTCAACTTTGTTAATGATAAGTCGATTAAAGGAAATAAAGGAGCCCTTGTCTGCTGCAATTGTTTCTTTGTGCAATTGTTTCTTTAGCAATGCTCCAATTGCTAACAATCAATGAATGGGATTCAATAAGCGAATGTATAGAATTATTGGAACCATTCCACGAAATGACAAAAAATGTATCGGCCGAAAAATACGTCACCATATCGAAGATTTTACCATTGCTAAGACGCTTAAATTTTGCTGTAAACCAAATTGAACCTGGAACAGTTTCGGGACTATCAATAAAATCGAAATTGCTTACTGGCATTGTAATACGGTTTGGAGCCTTGGAGGCATCAATTAATGGCATCGTCTGCGCCCCTAGTTAGATCCACGATTCAAAAAAACAGCATTTGGTGACGACTCTTACTTACAAGACGCTTGCAAGCCTTGACTGAAGAATTGACTGCCAGTGTAAATCACCGCTCTGATCATATATCAGCCAATGAAGATAAAAATAATCAGAGCGATGAGCAAATTGAAAGAGAAATGAGTAACAGCACTGTAAATCTTTGGGCATTCTTAGAATTAAACCTGAAAGAAACAAGGAACACTGACACACCAGAGTCTAGCTCTACTGTAATGCTGAGGCAATATTTTGAAAAACCCAATGAATCAAGAAAAATTGATGTTGGAAAATACTGGGTACAACAAAAATGCTACTTTCCTCAACTATTCAAGCTGGCATTAAAATATTTATGCATACCTGAAACTTCAGTTCCTTCAGCAAGGGTTTTTCCGATTGCTGGACAGATTCTAAGTGAACGCAGAAATAGATTAAAACCCAAACATGTCGATATGCTAATCTTTTTAAACGAAAACTTTTAAAATATTTGAACAGAACTTTTTTATACGGATAATTCATTTATTTAATTTTTTTTAATTCTTTAATATTTGTTTTGTTTATTGCAAAATATAATTTATTTCTGATTGTTATTTAACTTTTTTGTGAATTGTTTACTAATATTATTTATTGATTGTTTTTCGTTTTGTGTACGTAAAAATTTTTTTGTTATTTTATATTAAATCTTACATATACAATTCATTTCTTTCATTTCTAAATAAACGACATTTCATATTTTTAAGTGCTAATTTACTGCTTGCTTATTATTTCCATTGGTCTTATAATATTATAAACTTTTATAATTGCCATATTGTTCTGACAATAATTATTAATTATTTCTGTCAAATTAATATTTACTGATTAAGGCTAAAATCATTTCTTTACCATTAATAGTAAAAAAAAAATATTTTCGATTTATTAATTGGATAGTCACAGAGAGAGTAGTCGTTCTTACGATATGCGTATTGGACTACATTCGACTGCAAAATAGTGAAAATAGTCGATACGGCACATCACTACAGAGAGAGAGAGAGAGAGAGAGTGTTTCAAAAGTTTCGACTACTGACTACGTAGTCGATACGGCACATCATTGCCTCCAACGAAATTTGTATCCTAAAAGTAGTTAAGTAGTGACTACATTTGAAAAGTTACATTTGTCCTAAAGTAGTTGTAGTTCGCTACAAAAATTAAGTAGTCTTTGCGATCGCCGATCACTGCTGAAACTTATTAACTGTGCACAAATTGTTGATTAAAATCAAAATTTTAACCTCCGTGAACTTGGCCCGCAAGTTTGAGATTACAATTTTTTGGACAGTGGTATAAATTCTCCATCGTTTGTACCTGTTTATACTGTATTTATTTGTGTTTGTACCCCAAAGGGTTCGATGATAAAGGAGGGGGGGGTTTATGCCCTAGCCCGCAACTTGGACAGATTGGATTCATATACGGCTCCTTCGACGGGGAATCGTTTGTACCTGTTTGTACCTCAAAGGGAGGGGCATACATGCGTTCTATAAAATATTGGGCTCTAATAGAGACAAGCAACACACCTATAAATCTTTAACTCCAAGTAATAAAAACCAAGATACATCGAACAATAATATCTATTTAAATGAAATTTCAACTATAGAAGTCACCGATAAAGAAAATGTCGAACCACCTGTGAAAATCACATCACTGATTCTCAAAATGAAGTAACACATCAACAGTTGTTTGACTATCAAGAATCATGGAAGGGCCAAACCAATCAACCACCAAAAAAACGAGGGAAATATTTGGAACCATGTCCAGATATGGAGCATATTCATGAGAGGCCTAAGAGCTCAACGCTACCAGTTTTGAGAAAGGGAAGTGTTTTAGGCCCACAAAAAATATTTCAACAATTCCTCAACTTCAAGAGAACTTGTCCTTTTGACTTTATTACACAATTATTGTTGGTTGCGTATAGAGATTGGATTGAGTACAACAAATACATAAATAATAATGGAAATCCAGTCTATGAATTTGTGCAATATTTATCGGATAATGGTACAAGTGCCAATACATATCAACGAAGAGCATTGTTCCTCCATTCAATTGTCCCCAAGAGTGGGAAGATTGTACATTGAGACACGATTATTGGTAATTTAATTCGTAGACAATTACCAGATGAAATTTCTATTTTAATTGAACTGCGGTGCGAAGCTTGTGACCGGATAATTGAAATGAAATATGCAATCTTCGATGTGAGCATTAAATCATTCTTTCCGGATAGGATGAGGAATATGGAGAATACCTTGAACAAAAGTATAGACCTGTAACGTTATTTCGGTCGCGGAGCGTTACAAAATAAAGTTGGAGACAAGCCTGTCTCGCCGGGGTAGCGTCAGTGGAGAAATAGTAAAAGATGGCGGTGTCCTCTTGTATTTTCCTTTATTGTTTTCCTCCTGACTTAATACTAACAATTCATGATTACTCTAACCTGCCTAGTACAAAGTTTAAAGGACTAGTACAAGTTTAAAGGAAAACTTTACGTCCAGCAGTTCAGGGTTCGAGTGCTGGCATGGGAGGTGGGCTTTTTTTCTCTTCTATGTGTTCATTCCTAATCAGAGTAACGAGATTTTTGTCTCGTTACATCCCCCCCTACTTCGGGACCAGCTTATTCAAAGGTCTGTGCAGTATGCAACTCTAGTTGCCTTTATAGATTATAAGAGAGACCAATCTGCCCTTGAAAAACTAAGTCAGGACACAATGTGTTCTGAAAACAACAAAGACATGGTGTTCACCAGGACAGACAGTACCATAGGATCTTATAAGAAGAGAACTTACGATATGACAGCTAGGGCAATGCTTATAGCAAAAAATATATCATCACATCCCCATAGGATTATCGGGTTCTTTACAGTTAGGGACAACAACAAGGTGTGGAAGAAGGCGGTCGCAAAACAAATTGTTGAAATTTGGAATAACAACACTACCGCAAGAAAATTTTCTAGACCAGTCAATGTGAGCTCAAAACAACGTATTCAATAAGAGCAATGGGCTAAACATCTCGCCTATATGTATCTAAATATTACAAACGGAACCGAAGTAAATAATAATCCAGCAGAAGAGCTTCAAAAAGGCAAAAATGCTAGGATAAACATTCAAAGAAATGTAGAAGAAATGAAAGTTAATGATGTTCAGGCTTGTAAAAGTTTTATTAAACTAATACATTCGTCCTTCGAGGATGCAACATTGCAATCTGACATCTGTACCTTCTGTCTCTTCAAACATTTACATCCAACATCACAGTTCAACGCGGTAGAAATAGATACTATAGGAAGCAAGGTTGATGGACATGCAGCTGCCATGGCAAAAAAACATAACCAGGAACAACATGCACTGAACGGAAACGGATCCGAACGACATGAGTATGTTGCAAAAAAAATAGCCCAGATGTGGGATGATGAGGCAATAGAAGAAATTATCGACTCAAGTGCTCATATCCAGTATGACAAAACTAGTAGGGAAATGGAAGTATATAGCATGTTACTACGTGATAACAGAGTGCGAACCTATGTTGACAATAGTGGAACTGTCCATCAACTTATGGGGAAACTCACTGACATCTTTGACTATGAGACTTTATCACAACATCATCCTGTTCTCAAGGAAGAAGCTGTATTGGACGAAGAAGCTTTCAACGCATATGTAGCTGCTCATAAGGACAAAGAATGAGCAACAATGTATTCAGCTACTTTCGCAAAAGCTCAGCTTGTGCAAAGGCAGAAGAACGTGCTGAGCATTCTACAGTCCCAGATTAGTACACCGGCTGGCAAAGTTTCGGCTTTTACTTCTTCTGAGTTTTGGGGCACGATACCCAAAGTAGGAGAACTCGTAAGTAACAGTGCTAAATGGATTGGCGTTACACAATCCCCTTCGTTTTCACATGGAGAAATGACACTTACGGCAGAAGGAACAACTGCAATGGCATCTATCAGCAAGGGAGATAGCTCTGACCTAATAATTAACGACGCAAGATCCTACAACATCTGGACACACATAGCAGGAACTCCTTTAGTGGCTGGAGCTGTAATAACTGGAGCAGGTGGTGAAAAGCATGATTGGAGATCACTTGGAATAAAGGCTAGCCTATACCATATGCAGAATTCTGATACATGGACTGAACCTGCTGGGCATAATATGAGCTTTTCAAAAAGTGCCATACGTTACACAGCTAAAACCTCATCTTCTGGAGCCTCACCATATAGATATATTTGTTTAGACATGTCAGCACTCTCAAATCACATAAGATATCATAACGCAATTGCTGTAAATACCGGTACGGCAGACAACCCTTTCATTGAAATGTGGAGGTTGAACGACCACAAAAACCAGTTGATAGTCCTTGATGACCGAGGATCAAACAATCCAATTTCTGTAGCTCTTTGGGTACTGGTCCATCTCAGATACCCACTGTACGAAACTTATGATGCATTCGAAATAGCAACACACGGTGGATTTAATGCCAACGGGACCGAAAAACCTATTGTCTCTAGCATTAATATCTACAGAAGAACAGCTTCACTAATCGATATGCCATCGGAAGCTACAGACATTGTGTTTCTTACAACTGATAAAGCAATGCGAAATGTTAACATAGCAGGAACAGACATTGAGGTACATACAGGAACACGATTTTACAACGACCCAGGTACTATACAGGCTGAGAACGGCCAAGCTTTGATAAATAATGTTATTAACGTTATTTCGAAGTTTAAAGGAAAACTTTACGTCCAGCAGTTCAGGGTTCGAGTGCTGGCATGGGAGGTGGGCTTTTTTTCTCTTCTATGTGTTCATTCCTAATCAGAGTAACGAGATTTTTGTCTCCTTACCTCCCCCCCCCCCCCCTACTTCGGGCAGATCGCCTTCGATCTTTTTCAACTTTCTAGCGAGATTAAAATGCAAAACACTATACAATCGGATAAATTCATAATGGAGTCTTGCAATGACGGAAAAAGGGCGTCGAGCAAAGGTCATGAACTTGCCTTTTCTTTAACTAAAACTTAAGTTCAAGAGACAACCAATGACGACCATCGCTATAATTTGAACCCGGCTTACGAAAACGACTTTAAGATTTTGAAAAACTACATTAGAAAAATAAGGTCCCATCTCGAAATGATTGGAGATCGGACCCCAAGGTCTTACATTTACAACATGATGCTAAAAGTTGTTCTGGCTGATCATGTATCTATCGCGACACTGCAATCTCGATACCAGCTGTGTCCCGCAAAAGCAATAGATTTGATAAACGCACAGGACGACTGTAGCATTGAATGTGAAGACCCTATTATTGATAGGGAAAAGGTCTATAAGAACATCAAGGAAAAATACCCTACTATAACTGATGAGCAAATCTCTGGAATACTTGTTAGAAGAACAGACAAGGACCCACTCATCATAGAAATAATAGACCAACTTTACTCAGACGCAAAAAAACAGGGTAGAACGTAAAGGCGAAAACTCTTTTTATGAATCCGTCAGTACCGTCGAAACCATGCAGCCACAAACTGTCATTTTTAAAAACGTGGTAAAGAGAACCAATACCAGTGGAATATTACCTGGAAACTCGAAAATAAAAGAAACGAAAGCCATTATCCAAGTACCAATCATGGATGAAGAAAACGAGCAAAGAAGAACAACTGAACTCGACCAAAGTTCGTACAACGGCGATATTCCTCAGCACATTGAAAGGTTAAAGGACATCTCCTCTATTTCGCCAGACAAACTTGACAACGACCAGCTTATTCAAAGGTCTGTGCAGTATGCAACTCTAGTTGCCTTTATAGATTATAAGAGAGACCAATCTGCCCTTGAAAAACTAAGTCAGGACACAATGTGTTCTGAAAACAACAAAGACATGGTGTTCACCAGGACAGACAGTACCATAGGATCTTATAAGAAGAGAACTTACGATATGACAGCTAGGGCAATGCTTATAGCAAAAAATATATCATCACATCCCCATAGGATTATCGGGTTCTTTACAGTTAGGGACAACAACAAGGTTTGGAAGAAGGCGGTCGCAAAACAAATTGTTGAAATTTGGAATAACAACACTACCGCAAGAAAATTTTCTAGACCAGTCAATGTGAGCTCAAAACAACGTATTCAACAAGAGCAATGGGCTAAACATCTCGCCTATATGTATCTAAATATTACAAACGGAACCGAAGTAAATAATAATCCAGCAGAAGAGCTTCAAAAAGGCAAAAATGCTAGGATAAACATTCAAAGAAATGTAGAAGAAATGAAAGTTAATGATGTTCAGGCTTGTAAAAGTTTTATTAAACTAATACATTCGTCCTTCGAGGATGCAACATTGCAATCTGACATCTGTACCTTCTGTCTCTTCAAACATTTACATCCAACATCACAGTTCAACGCGGTAGAAATAGATACTATAGGAAGCAAGGTTGATGGACATGCAGCTGCCATGGCAAAAAAACATAACCAGGAACAACATGCACTGAACGGAAACGGATCCGAACGACATGAGTATGTTGCAAAAAAAATAGCCCAGATGTGGGATGATGAGGCAATAGAAGAAATTATCGACTCAAGTGCTCATATCCAGTATGACAAAACTAGTAGGGAAATCGAAGTATATAGCATGTTACTACGTGATAACAGAGTGCGAACCTATGTTGACAATAGTGGAACTGTCCATCAACTTATGGGGAAACTCACTGACATCTTTGACTATGAGACTTTATCACAACATCATCCTGTTCTCAAGGAAGAAGCTGTATTGGACGAAGAAGCTTTCAACGCATATGTAGCTGCTCATAAGGACAAAGAAGGAGCAACAATGTATTCAGCTACTTTCGCAAAAGCTCAGCTTGTGCAAAGGCAGAAGAACGTGCTGAGCATTCTACAGTCCCAGATTAGTACACCGGCTGGCAAAGTTTCGGCTTTTACTTCTTCTGAGTTTTGGGGCACGATACCCAAAGTAGGAGAACTCGTAAGTAACAGTGCTAAATGGATTGGCGTTACACAATCCCCTTCGTTTTCACATGGAGAAATGACACTTACGGCAGAAGGAACAACTGCAATGGCATCTATCAGCAAGGGAGATAGCTCTGACCTAATAATTAACGACGCAAGATCCTACAACATCTGGACACACATAGCAGGAACTCCTTTAGTGGCTGGAGCTGTAATAACTGGAGCAGGTGGTGAAAAGCATGATTGGAGATCACTTGGAATAAAGGCTAGCCTATACCATATGCAGAATTCTGATACATGGACTGAACCTGCTGGGCATAATATGAGCTTTTCAAAAAGTGCCATACGTTACACAGCTAAAACCTCATCTTCTGGAGCCTCACCATATAGATATATTTGTTTAGACATGTCAGCACTCTCAAATCACATAAGATATCATAACGCAATTGCTGTAAATACCGGTACGGCAGACAACCCTTTCATTGAAATGTGGAGGTTGAACGACCACAAAAACCAGTTGATAGTCCTTGATGACCGAGGATCAAACAATCCAATTTCTGTAGCTCTTTGGGTACTGGTCCATCTCAGATACCCACTGTACGAAACTTATGATGCATTCGAAATAGCAACACACGGTGGATTTAATGCCAACGGGACCGAAAAACCTATTGTCTCTAGCATTAATATCTACAGAAGAACAGCTTCACTAATCGATATGCCATCGGAAGCTACAGACATTGTGTTTCTTACAACTGATAAAGCAATGCGAAATGTTAACATAGCAGGAACAGACATTGAGGTACATACAGGAACACGATTTTACAACGACCCAGGTACTATACAGGCTGAGAACGGCCAAGCTTTGATAAATAATGTTATTAACGTTATTTCGAAGTTTAAAGGAAAACTTTACGTCCAGCAGTTCAGGGTTCGAGTGCTGGCATGGGAGGTGGGCTTTTTTTCTCTTCTATGTGTTCATTCCTAATCAGAGTAACGAGATTTTTGTCTCCTTACCTCACCCCCCCCCCCCCCCCCCCCCCCCTACTTCGGGCAGATCGCCTTCGATCTTTTTCAACTTTCTAGCGAGATTAAAATGCAAAACACTATACAATCGGATAAATTCATAATGGAGTCTTGCAATGACGGAAAAAGGGCGTTGAGCAAAGGTCATGAACTTGCCTTTTCTTTAACTAAAACTTAAGTTCAAGAGACAACCAATGACGACCATCGCTATAATTTGAACCCGGCTTACGAAAACGACTTTAAGATTTTGAAAAACTACATTAGAAAAATAAGGTCCCATCTCGAAATGATTGGAGATCGGACCCCAAGGTCTTACATTTACAACATGATGCTAAAAGTTGTTCTGGCTGATCATATATCTATCGCGACACTGCAATCTCGATACCAGCTGTGTCCCGCAAAAGCAATAGATTTGATAAACGCACAGGACGACTGTAGCATTGAATGTGAAGACCCTATTATTGATAGGGAAAAGGTCTATAAGAACATCAAGGAAAAATACCCTACTATAACTGATGAGCAAATCTCTGGAATACTTGTTAGAAGAACAGACAAGGACCCACTCATCATAGAAATAATAGACCAACTTTACTCAGACGCAAAAAAACAGGGTAGAACGTAAAGGCGAAAACTCTTTTTATGAATCCGTCAGTACCGTCGAAACCATGCAGCCACAAACTGTCATTTTTAAAAACGTGGTAAAGAGAACCAATACCAGTGGAATATTACCTGGAAACTCGAAAATAAAAGAAACGAAAGCCATTATCCAAGTACCAATCATGGATGAAGAAAACGAGCAAAGAAGAACAACTGAACTCGACCGAAGTTCGTACAACGGCGATATTCCTCAGCACATTGAAAGGTTAAAGGACATCTCCTCTATTTCGCCAGACAAACTTGACAACGACCAGCTTATTCAAAGGTCTGTGCAGTATGCAACTCTAGTTGCCTTTATAGATTATAAGAGAGACCAATCTGCCCTTGAAAAACTAAGTCAGGACACAATGTGTTCTGAAAACAACAAAGACATGGTGTTCACCAGGACAGACAGTACCATAGGATCTTATAAGAAGAGAACTTACGATATGACAGCTAGGGCAATGCTTATAGCAAAAAATATATCATCACATCCCCATAGGATTATCGGGTTCTTTACAGTTAGGGACAACAACAAGGTTTGGAAGAAGGCGGTCGCAAAACAAATTGTTGAAATTTGGAATAACAACACTACCGCAAGAAAATTTTCTAGACCAGTCAATGTGAGCTCAAAACAACGTATTCAACAAGAGCAATGGGCTAAACATCTCGCCTATATGTATCTAAATATTACAAACGGAACCGAAGTAAATAATAATCCAGCAGAAGAGCTTCAAAAAGGCAAAAATGCTAGGATAAACATTCAAAGAAATGTAGAAGAAATGAAAGTTAATGATGTTCAGGCTTGTAAAAGTTTTATTAAACTAATACATTCGTCCTTCGAGGATGCAACATTGCAATCTGACATCTGTACCTTCTGTCTCTTCAAACATTTACATCCAACATCACAGTTCAACGCGGTAGAAATAGATACTATAGGAAGCAAGGTTGATGGACATGCAGCTGCCATGGCAAAAAAACATAACCAGGAACAACATGCACTGAACGGAAACGGATCCGAACGACATGAGTATGTTGCAAAAAAAATAGCCCAGATGTGGGATGATGAGGCAATAGAAGAAATTATCGACTCAAGTGCTCATATCCAGTATGACAAAACTAGTAGGGAAATCGAAGTATATAGCATGTTACTACGTGATAACAGAGTGCGAACCTATGTTGACAATAGTGGAACTGTCCATCAACTTATGGGGAAACTCACTGACATCTTTGACTATGAGACTTTATCACAACATCATCCTGTTCTCAAGGAAGAAGCTGTATTGGACGAAGAAGCTTTCAACGCATATGTAGCTGCTCATAAGGACAAAGAAGGAGCAACAATGTATTCAGCTACTTTCGCAAAAGCTCAGCTTGTGCAAAGGCAGAAGAACGTGCTGAGCATTCTACAGTCCCAGATTAGTACACCGGCTGGCAAAGTTTCGGCTTTTACTTCTTCTGAGTTTTGGGGCACGATACCCAAAGTAGGAGAACTCGTAAGTAACAGTGCTAAATGGATTGGCGTTACACAATCCCCTTCGTTTTCACATGGAGAAATGACACTTACGGCAGAAGGAACAACTGCAATGGCATCTATCAGCAAGGGAGATAGCTCTGACCTAATAATTAACGACGCAAGATCCTACAACATCTGGACACACATAGCAGGAACTCCTTTAGTGGCTGGAGCTGTAATAACTGGAGCAGGTGGTGAAAAGCATGATTGGAGATCACTTGGAATAAAGGCTAGCCTATACCATATGCAGAATTCTGATACATGGACTGAACCTGCTGGGCATAATATGAGCTTTTCAAAAAGTGCCATACGTTACACAGCTAAAACCTCATCTTCTGGAGCCTCAGCATATAGATATATTTGTTTAGACATGTCAGCACTCTCAAATCACATAAGATATCATAACGCAATTGCTGTAAATACCGGTACGGCAGACAACCCTTTCATTGAAATGTGGAGGTTGAACGACCACAAAAACCAGTTGATAGTCCTTGATGACCGAGGATCAAACAATCCAATTTCTGTAGCTCTTTGGGTACTGGTCCATCTCAGATACCCACTGTACGAAACTTATGATGCATTCGAAATAGCAACACACGGTGGATTTAATGCCAACGGGACCGAAAAACCTATTGTCTCTAGCATTAATATCTACAGAAGAACAGCTTCACTAATCGATATGCCATCGGAAGCTACAGACATTGTGTTTCTTACAACTGATAAAGCAATGCGAAATGTTAACATAGCAGGAACAGACATTGAGGTACATACAGGAACACGATTTTACAACGACCCAGGTACTATACAGGCTGAGAACGGCCAAGCTTTGATAAATAATGTTATTAACGTTATTTCGAAGTTTAAAGGAAAACTTTACGTCCAGCAGTTCAGGGTTCGAGTGCTGGCATGGGAGGTGGGCTTTTTTTCTCTTCTATGTGTTCATTCCTAATCAGAGTAACGAGATTTTTGTCTCCTTACCTCCCCCCCCCCCCCCCCCCCCCCCTACTTCGGGCAGATCGCCTTCGATCTTTTTCAACTTTCTAGCGACATTAAAATGCAAAACACTATACAATCGGATAAATTCATAATGGAGTCTTGCAATGACGGAAAAAGGGCGTTGAGCAAAGGTCATGAACTTGCCTTTTCTTTAACTAAAACTTAAGTTCAAGAGACAACCAATGACGACCATCGCTATAATTTGAACCCGGCTTACGAAAACGACTTTAAGATTTTGAAAAACTACATTAGAAAAATAAGGTCCCATCTCGAAATGATTGGAGATCGGACCCCAAGGTCTTACATTTACAACATGATGCTAAAAGTTGTTCTGGCTGATCATATATCTATCGCGACACTGCAATCTCGATACCAGCTGTGTCCCGCAAAAGCAATAGATTTGATAAACGCACAGGACGACTGTAGCATTGAATGTGAAGACCCTATTATTGATAGGGAAAAGGTCTATAAGAACATCAAGGAAAAATACCCTACTATAACTGATGAGCAAATCTCTGGAATACTTGTTAGAAGAACAGACAAGGACCCACTCATCATAGAAATAATAGACCAACTTTACTCAGACGCAAAAAAACAGGGTAGAACGTAAAGGCGAAAACTCTTTTTATGAATCCGTCAGTACCGTCGAAACCATGCAGCCACAAACTGTCATTTTTAAAAACGTGGTAAAGAGAACCAATACCAGTGGAATATTACCTGGAAACTCGAAAATAAAAGAAACGAAAGCCATTATCCAAGTACCAATCATGGATGAAGAAAACGAGCAAAGAAGAACAACTGAACTCGACCGAAGTTCGTACAACGGCGATATTCCTCAGCACATTGAAAGGTTAAAGGACATCTCCTCTATTTCGCCAGACAAACTTGACAACGACCAGCTTATTCAAAGGTCTGTGCAGTATGCAACTCTAGTTGCCTTTATAGATTATAAGAGAGACCAATCTGCCCTTGAAAAACTAAGTCAGGACACAATGTGTTCTGAAAACAACAAAGACATGGTGTTCACCAGGACAGACAGTACCATAGGATCTTATAAGAAGAGAACTTACGATATGACAGCTAGGGCAATGCTTATAGCAAAAAATATATCATCACATCCCCATAGGATTATCGGGTTCTTTACAGTTAGGGACAACAACAAGGTTTGGAAGAAGGCGGTCGCAAAACAAATTGTTGAAATTTGGAATAACAACACTACCGCAAGAAAATTTTCTAGACCAGTCAATGTGAGCTCAAAACAACGTATTCAACAAGAGCAATGGGCTAAACATCTCGCCTATATGTATCTAAATATTACAAACGGAACCGAAGTAAATAATAATCCAGCAGAAGAGCTTCAAAAAGGCAAAAATGCTAGGATAAACATTCAAAGAAATGTAGAAGAAATGAAAGTTAATGATGTTCAGGCTTGTAAAAGTTTTATTAAACTAATACATTCGTCCTTCGAGGATGCAACATTGCAATCTGACATCTGTACCTTCTGTCTCTTCAAACATTTACATCCAACATCACAGTTCAACGCGGTAGAAATAGATACTATAGGAAGCAAGGTTGATGGACATGCAGCTGCCATGGCAAAAAAACATAACCAGGAACAACATGCACTGAACGGAAACGGATCCGAACGACATGAGTATGTTGCAAAAAAAATAGCCCAGATGTGGGATGATGAGGCAATAGAAGAAATTATCGACTCAAGTGCTCATATCCAGTATGACAAAACTAGTAGGGAAATCGAAGTATATAGCATGTTACTACGTGATAACAGAGTGCGAACCTATGTTGACAATAGTGGAACTGTCCATCAACTTATGGGGAAACTCACTGACATCTTTGACTATGAGACTTTATCACAACATCATCCTGTTCTCAAGGAAGAAGCTGTATTGGACGAAGAAGCTTTCAACGCATATGTAGCTGCTCATAAGGACAAAGAAGGAGCAACAATGTATTCAGCTACTTTCGCAAAAGCTCAGCTTGTGCAAAGGCAGAAGAACGTGCTGAGCATTCTACAGTCCCAGATTAGTACAACGGCTGGCAAAGTTTCGGCTTTTACTTCTTCTGAGTTTTGGGGCACGATACCCAAAGTAGGAGAACTCGTAAGTAACAGTGCTAAATGGATTGGCGTTAGACAATCCCCTTCGTTTTCACATGGAGAAATGACACTTTCGGCAGAAGGAACAACTGCAATGGCATCTATCAGCAAGGGTGTTATGGTCTTCCCTAGCTTTGGATACGACGGATAAGTTGGTGTGCAGGAGAGGATCGGTAATCTATCAGACAGCGGAGAGATACACTAGGTTCTTGTACCTAGTGCGTTCGTTGAGCGCAAATCTGGTTCTTGTACCAGGATGCGAAGACAAAGGGTGTGATGCGGAGGACACCCCTGGGTGTATGCCCCGATGGTAATAACTCGATGGGCCGCTGGGATAGCGGGCTTGAGGGATGAAACCCTGCCGCGTTGTTCGCTGGCTTGGGTGTAGGCAATGCTGGCCGCGGCAGAGCTGCGAGCCGTGGATAATTTTGGTTGGTCGGAGCAGCGTCTAGCGCCTTAACTCCTGAGGAGGATTTGGAGCAGCGAGGATTCGCTTTAACTCCGGGGATCGCTTGGAGCAGCACGAATGCAGAACTCCAGGGTAAAGGGTTGAAATTACCTCACTTCAATTCACAACCGCCGTATTACTCTTCACAATAATTCGCTATTTATTTCACTAGTTAAGCCGATACAAAACTTGTTCTTGACTACTACTTGACTTCTAACAAACTTCGAGACCCCAATCGGGCAGAGTTTCCACTAGCTCTTTCTAACAATACTGAACATTTATTCTAGGGTGACAATTACTTTTATACATTTTAATTTGTACAAAGCTCTCCCTACTCTTTTTCAATAATTGATTAATTGCTATTATTGGTAAGGTACAATGTACTTTTTACCTAACCCCTGAAATAGCAATACATTCCCTAAGGAATGCTTACGCTTGCGCAATTCCGCTGACTTGCTTAATTGCAACGCAAAAGGCAATCACCTTCCAATAGTGCACGTACCATCAATAGGTTTTTTAATTTTATTTTACTTATTAATTGCAATTTGCTAAATTGCTTTTATTGTTTACCGCGATGGGGTCAATCCATACCCGATATATTGATATGGTTATTTATGCTGACTCCCATCATTTTGCGTTTATGACAATTTTCTTGACGGCCCAGTTACTTGCGCTTCTCGCATTCTTTTTTTACTTCGAGCAACGTGACTCGCTACCGTGTTGTTTTCTTCTTTTTATGCGAGCGCTTATCGTAACTGGCCCAAGCATATATTTAATTGTCATGGCTCGACCTTGTATTGCTATGTACAATTTTGTTTACATTTCTTGCCCTAGGTCGTTAGCCATTGCTTACGCTTTTTGCGGTGTATGTATTATGCGTTTGCACTTTTGGAGTTAATTGCTCTTTGTTTACAATTAACTTCTAATTTGGTCGAATTGATCATAACATTCCTCCCCTCTTTTGAAAACGAGGATTATTCTTTGGAGAGGAATAATCCTCGAATTGAGGTTAAAAGGATATGTATATTTATTATGATTTGGGGTTTTCTTTTTGTTTTCAATAAGGTCAAGTACATTGTACTTACGCTACCTAAACTATTTCCCTGTTAGTTAATATATGATAATACAATTAATATTTCCCTTTTGTTTATCTACTTGGTTAATTACCTATTTATGTCGCTATTTATAAAATATTTCCCTTTTTATTTTTTTTTTTATTGTATTTTTTTTTATTTTTTAATAATTCCTATCTTTATTCGAATCCCTGCTTACCTAATGTTAGTATCTCATCTAGCAATTAGTTTTTCTTATCTATGTTATTTTTTTTTTTTTGTTTTATTTTTTTGACCATACGTTTGTAAGTGGACATCCCAGGTGACGCTGCTGGGTGATTTGGTGTTTTATGTGGGTTGATTTGTTCTTCCTCGTTGCTCTTCTCTTTTTTTTTTTTTTTTCGGCGCCGGGTTTTTTGTAGTACGGTGTAATTTTTCCTTGTTGTTCGCGTGGGTTGGTTGTACTTGGTGTTGTTTTACCATGTTATCTGTGTCGTCTTCCTAGGATTTCCGTGTTGTTTGACATTTTTCGGTTGCAAGTTCCCTTGAATTAACTAGCAATATGCTTCTTTTGTGTTTTTTTTTTTTCTTAAAAAAAAATGCGCTGTGTGCATTTCTTTTGACTACTCTCAAGTTTGGTTGTTAGCCACAGTAGTTAACAACTCATTTCACGTCTATCAACCCAGGAGTCGGGATGTTCCAACTTTTCGTGCCCTACTATACGTCGGTGCGAGTCCCTTCGGACTGCGTGTTCTTCGTTAGAAGCATTGTCATCTATGGGGTAGTCCATGACTGGGAAGCTCCAGTCATGCTGAAGCGGAGGCCCGATAATGGCTTTTCGCTACCGTTGCTCGCCGTGCCACCAGCCGTGTGCACCTACCTGGTGCGTTGGGTGTTGCGTGACGATTGCACCCTGGTAGGTGAAGGTAAGTTGTTTTATCTTCTTCCGTGTTTTTTTGTTTTGTTTATTTTTCCTTTTTGTTTTCTTTCCAGGTGCGTGCTTCGCCCTCATTGGGCACTTAAGGCGGCTTCCACTTAACTAGGGTGTCATTAGGGTGTACGTCTTTATTCTGTGGCTTTTATGGAATAAATACTATTCTCAATGGGTTTTCTGTTTCATTAAAAGTCCCCTTTTTTTTTTTGTTTCAACGATGGCTTTTGCTTTGTTTTCTCTTCCTCTTCTGTGTTTCTTCGCTGGTTTTTTTTTTGTCTTCGTTGCTTATTTGGTTCTTCGGTGGCATTCCGTTTTTCTTCTGCGTTGTTTGTCTCTTCGTTTGCTTCTAAGGTCTGTTTTCTTTTGTTTTTTTTTTTTTTTTTGTTCCGTGCAATTCTTCTATATATTTTTTGTGTCTATATATATATAATAGTTTTTTTTTTTTGTGCTTTTTCCTGTTTTTTTTTTTTTTTTTTTTTTTTTTTATCTTACACTAATTGCACGATTTTTGTTGTGCTGGTCCTTATCGAGGGTTCACGTCTGACCGGTGGTGTTGGGCCTATTTGTTGCGTTGCCTTCGCCGCGCTAGTTTGGGGTAACTGTTGTTCTTCCATTTGCTTTACAGGTGATTCTCTTTTTCCCGCTTCGGTTTGGTTTTGCTTTTTCCAACAATTGCAGGCTTTTAATAATGGTACTATGTACCGTATCACTATTATGATCACCATTCCCATTACTATTAGCGAGGTTAGGGATATGGAGCTTATGGTGAGGGCGTGCGTCTTATAGTTGCCCTGCCGATAAATGATTTTATCCAGCTCGTCTTGTATTTCTTGCAGCGAATACGTAGTCTTCTGAAGCATATTGTTAGTATCGTCGTTCGTAAAGAGTTCCGTTGTGTCGGTCTGTTTCCTTCCTAACGGGTGCATTTTAATTTGAAGATCTGTTAGATTCGAGGGGATTGCGTAAATTGGTTGTTTAAACAGAAATTTGCTGCTTTTCTCTTCCTCATAGAATAATAATTTCGAGCCTAGTTGCAGTTGGCACTTTTCATTGAAGGTCAGAATTCCTGGTTGCTCCAATTTTATTGTAACGGATTGATGTTCGCACCTTAATTGAGTAATTACAGGTGTTTGGAGCGAGTACAACCAAGAGTTTGATTGCGTCAATTTAATTATTGTATTCCGAATAGGGATTTGGATTCGGAACTTACATTGTGGTTCTTCATTTAGTGGATTAAATAATAGTCTGATGGCGCATTCCCTAGCATCCGTTGGCGTTGTTACTGGTACCCCTAGTCGTCCGACATATGTGGGTTTTCGCTGGATTTGAGTTATGCGTTTATAACGAGCAGTGTCTGCTGGTTGTAGGAGTAGGAATTCTTGTGTTCGATTATTTGCTGCTATATGGGAATATGCTATGTCTGGTAGTAGTGCATAGGAATTATTGATTACAACTGGGAATATGTGAATTTTGTGGAGTGTGAACGTGGGAAGGTTAAAAATGGGTAATGTAATTTTTATTAGCAGCTTTCCGTCTATCTTTGCTCCTTGAACCACTGCTGATTGCTGAATCAATGGCAGACAACTATTGTCTTTTTCGCACAGTGGTTTGCTCTTGTAGTATTCTTGAATGAGGGTATTAGCAGATATCAGAAGCGGGTGTATTTGATTATTTCTGCTTGCGATTATAATATCCAGGATGGTTTGTTGGCTGAAGTCTATTTCCATTATCATTAGAGTCAGGCTCATCAAAATTTCGTGTCTAGCTACTACTTTTTGGTTCCAATCGGCGACTCTTTCCAAGTTATCCAACTTATGTGAAATTTTCCCTTGCTGTTTGAGTAGCGACTCTATTGGATTCCGCATCTGCGATAAGGCGTTTTTCACAATACTGATTTGTTTCGACTGCAAGGTAGCTAGCATCTTTTCGTCCTCTTGCAATTTTTCCAATCTACTAAAAATTTCCTGTTCAGTAGAGTGATCTGTATTTCCGAAAAGGTAATGTATTGCTGATCCTATACCGTCAAATATGGATCGGGTGACTCGTTTGCTGTTCACGAGTTCTTGAATAACAGCCGTCCGGCGTTGGATATTCTTTGTTAGCACGTGTATCTGACTATATTGTGCGTCGCAATTTTCCATTGCTTCCGTGGTCTTATTACACAATCGCTTTACTAGATGTTCGGCATATACCGTAAATATTGTGTGATTCTCGAGCTCTCCCAGGTCGAGTTCCGTGAAGATACTCCACGTATCATGGTAAACTTGCAAATCCCCTATATTTTCGAATACTAGTCCATTATTGTTTAACGACTGAATTGCATATGGTTTGGCCAGTATCAAATTACATCCCAGTCCGATAGTGGCGATCAGCATGATTATCTTAAAAGTGGCCATTTTTCCAAAACAAAAGTTTCCTGCAATTTTTATATCTATTATTGGCACATTCGAAAACAATTGTTTAAAATAAAAGAAAATTTCATGTAATGAGAGGAAAATGTCAAAAAAAAAAAATAAAACGAATTGGGCGTTCTTTTCTTTCGTATATTGTTTGTTTGGCATTTTTTCTTTGGATCGGACTTGGCGTAGAATGTCGGCGTTGCACTTTCCGCAATTC
This sequence comes from Leptogaster cylindrica, assembly GCA_963082835.1. Lineage (NCBI taxonomy): Eukaryota > Metazoa > Arthropoda > Insecta > Diptera > Asilidae > Leptogaster > Leptogaster cylindrica. Next base: position 20,087,684 of record OY720107.1, read on the forward strand.
ATTCACCGTTGCTGCTGTTGTAATTTGAAGTCCCACTCGTTTTCGCTGGCTAACTAGAGCTTTACTTCATGTGATTTGCTTCTTTTTTTTTTTTGTTAGGTACTTGGTTGGTGGTTGGTTTTTGGTGCACATTGAAACTTCTTTTTTTTTTCACTGGCCAGTTCTTGGCCTTGGGGCCCATGTGTTCTATTTTTGCCCTTGGCCTACTCTATGTAGGGTTTTAACCTATTATTGTGAATGACCTTGAATCTATTTCGAATTCGAATTTCCGTATTTACTGGGGATACAATCGAGGTTACTCGGTACGGTCCTTCCCAGATTTCGGCGAACTTATTTTTCTGGTTTTCGCTTTTGAGGAGGACTTAATCACCTACATGGAGTGCAAGTGGCCTTGCGGTCTTATCGTATCGTATCTTGGAATTTTGCTTGCTGATCAGAATAGTTTTGCGTGCGATTTCGTATGATTTCTGCAACTTATATCTTAGTTGGTGATAATAGCTCTCATGATTGTACACAGGTTCCGTCTCTCGTTTTAAATTAGAGGGCATATCTGCCGTAAATCCGAATAAGCAATCCATGGGAGTTAACTTGGTTCCTTCGTGCTCACTGTTATTATGCACGAACGCTGCGGTTCGCAGAAATTTATCCCAGGTTGTGGGGTTTTCATCAATTATCGTACGCAGGTACTCAACCAATGGTCTGTGTGCTCTTTCCAGTGCCCCGTTTGATTGTGGGTGATAAGCGGACGTCTGCAGTTTCTTCACCCGCAATAACTTGCACATTTGCTTGAATAGATCACTAAGGAAATTGGTTCCTTGGTCGGTGACAATCTTTTTGGGAATTCGGTAGCGCGTGACGATTTCGTCGAAGAAAATTTGCGCTATTGTTTCCGCTTCCCCGTTCGGGATGGCATACCAATCCACGAACTTTGTCAGGTTGTCCTGGAATGTGAGGATATATTTGTTTCCGTTTCCCGTTTCCTCGAGGGGTCCGACAATGTCTAGGTATACCTTGTCGAATGGTTTCTCCGCGATGTCGGTAATTACCATTGGCATTTTGTATGGCCTAGATGCTTTCATCTTTTGGCATTTTGGGCAACGTTTTATATACCGTTTTATATCCCTTAGCATGTGTCTCCACCAGTATTTACGCCTAATGCGTTTGTACGTTTTAGCAATGCCTTGGTGCCCACCGAAAAGTGAATCGTGATAGTCTCTCAAAATGGTTTTGATTTCCTCCGGATTTGTAATTACTTCCGGGGTGATCTTTTTCTCCATTGGACATTCAATTGCTAATTCCTTCGTTTCGGGAGTGCTTTTCTCCGGATTAGGTTCTTGTGTTTTAGTTGGGTTTTCTTCGTCGCGTTGCGCTTTTAGTTTCTGCGCCCTGGTGACTGCAGTTACTTTCATTGGTTGATTTTTTGGCAGCGGTGTTTTGTCTAACTGTTTTTCGGGGGGGTCATGTATTTGGGCCTCTACCACGAGGGTCTTTCCCTCTTCTCCTTGATCCTCGTTAACTGGGATTCGACTCAATGCATCTGCATTGGTGTTATATTTCCCAGGTTTATATTCGATGGTGTAATCGAATTCGGAAAGTTTGTGGTGGAATCTCACCAATCGTGAAGTTGGATCCTTCACGTTAAACACGCCTTTCAAGGGTTTATGATCGGTGTAAACCGTAAATTTTCTTCCTTGAAGGTAACACCTGAAATTTCTAGTTGCCCATACAATGGCAAGCAACTCCCTTTCTATTGTGGAGTAGTTTCTCTCCGCTTTGTTCAGCGTTCGGCTGGCGTAGGCTATGGGTTGATCACTTCCCACAGTGCCTTGAGATAGCACCGCTCCTAGCGCCTCGCTGCTAGCATCCGTTGTCAAGTTAAACGGTTTGCTGAAATCTGGGTATATTAAAAGTGGTGGTGTCACGAGCGCATTTTTAATCGCTTCAAATGCTTCCTGGCAATTGTTAGTCCAGGTGAATTTCACATCTTTGCGAAGCAGATTCGTTATTGGCCGTGCCAATTTGGAGAAATTTGGAATGAATTTCCGATAGTAATTTGCTAGTCCTAGAAAAGACTGCGTTTGTTTTACCGTACGTGGGACAGGAAATTCCTGTACGCACGCTACTTTACTGGGGTCTGGGAGTGCCCCTTCACTCGAGCATTTATGCCCCAAATACACTACTTCTTTCCGGAGGAATTGACACTTCTCCGGTTGTAGTTTTAAATTATTCTCTCGTAATTTGTTAAAAACTTTTCGAAGTTTACAGTTATGATCATCCAAATTTTTTCCGTAGATGACGATGTCATCTAGGTACACAAAACATTCCAATCCTTGTAGCCCCGTCAGTACGTAGTTCATGAGGCGTTGGAATGTGGCAGGCGCTCCCTTGAGTCCGAATGGCATTCGCTTGAATTCGTAATGCCCGTAATTTGTGCTAAATGCGGTTTTGGGTTGATCCTGGGGATCGACTAGTACTTGATGATAACCGCTAGCAAGATCAAGGGTAGTAAAGTATCTGGAATGTCCCAATTGGTCCAGGATGTCTTCGATCCTTGGGAGTGGGTAGGCGTCGCCAATCGTCTTATCGTTGACCTTGCGAAAATCTACTACTACTCTCCACCTTTTCTTGCCGTCTGGTCCGGCCTTTTTCGGGACCACCAGCAATGGAGAGTTCCAGGGGCTCTTACTTCTTTGGATTATGTCGTTCTCGAGCATTTCTTCTATTTGCTCGTTAATAACTTCCCGCTGAGTTTCCGGCAGTCGATACATTTTCTGATTAATTGGCGCTTGGCCGGGAAGCACTGGTATCTCGTGCATAATTGCATCTGTGTGCGATAACTTGTCCCCTTTTAGATGAAATATGTCGTTGTATTCGTGACATATTTCTAAAATTTCCTTCTTTTCATTTTTATCGAGAATTGGGCTTAGGTTGAGCTCATCCTCTAACCTAGCCAGACGTTCTTTAGAAATCTGGGCCTCTCGGTCTACTTTGCGTGTCTCTCGGAGGTGTAGTAGGGTGGCCTGGATACCTTTGTCTTTGGTTCCTTTTGCCTGTGTCCCTGACTTTAATTCGTGTATTGGGGTTTGAGTTTCCATTCGCTCTTCTTCGGGCGACTTTCCCAGGTACCCGCAATCACCGTTTTTTGATTTTCTTTCATTTTCTATGAGTTGCTTTTTGGGGATGATATTTTTTGTGGTAGTTTTCGTTATTATTTTGCCTTGGTATGCTCGTTCAGAATTTTGCTTTTGGTTTTGACTGAGGGATAACGATCCTATCGTGTAGTTTTTCGCTGGAGTCAGTTTTAACTGTAATCTGGTCAGCACTACTGAATGAGTATTTGCATTTAAGACGCTGATGATTGTCTCCGTTTGTTTTGAAGGTAATAAACTATTCGCAAGGAAGACTCCATCGCTTATTTCTTGCGACATGCAGAGCATTTCTTCCTGCAATTTCACCGGAACCTTGATCATCATTCTTGTGCGCGCAGGTATGCGTACGGGTGTTTTTAGAATTACCCTTTGCTGCCTGTATTCCGTCGCATTGGAAGCATCGCATGCAGCATCCACTTCGATAACTGCTTTCGGGTCACTACAGGTCTTTGCCTTCTCTATGGGACTTTGCCTGTTTTCTTGTGCCCTTGCCACTTCCTCGAATGTATTTGACTGGGTTTCCGAAGAATTTTTGAGTGTAATCGCGAATTCTTTGGGGTTGATTTCCGTGCGAGGAAATCGGAGTTTTTTATTTGGTCCTTCAACATTGCAATATTCTGATAAGAAGTCGTTTCCTAAGAGTCCATCGTAAGAGAGATTGGGCATATTTTTTGCAACTTGGAAGTTGCAGGGTATTTCGTTTTTATTGATTACGAACTTCCCTCTGCAAGTTCCCAATGTTCTACCTTTGCCGAAAGGCGTTTCGAGCGTAACTTGGTGTCTTCGGTTAATGGATTTTGTATTTTTCAGTGATTTTTCTTTAATTATGCTAACCTCAGCGCCGGTATCCACTATTAATTTTGTTTGGCCGTTTAGGCCAATATCAAGTGGGAGTTCCACAATGGGGATACCATTATTAGGCGGCTGGGTAGACCCTTTATCGTTTGCTTTTTGATTTAGAGTCGATCCTGGGAGTTTCGGGCCGACTGAGTTTCGTTTCCCGAATTCTGATTCTCCCAAGCTTTCTTGTGCTGGCAGGTCGACAAGTCATGCCCCTGTCGCCCGCAGAAATTGCAATTTAACCGCACGTTATAAGCTCTGCGGCTTCCACTTTGATCATTTTGATTGTTTTGATTCGTTAAATTTCTTGCACCTCGCGTTGCGGGGGTAGGTGCTGCAGCTCTGTTATTTCTACATTCTCGCACGTCATGGCCATATCTTTTGCAATTATCACATAAGGGTGTATTTTTGCGCTTTATGCAATCTGAATATGTATGTCCGCGTTTATTGCAGTAGCTACAGGTAGTGTTAGCTAAAACATTTTCAGTTCGATCAGCGGGTTTGTGTGATTTGAAATCCTGCCGTGGCGGAACGGTTTTCTGTTTAGCGAAGGGGTTACGCACCCAAGTTTGTCCGCGTGGGTTTGTGTATCTTTCTTCATTATTCGCTGGCTGCCTTAATTCGTTCCCTGTTGATTGGTATCCTGGCATTGTTTGCCGGAACTGTGTGTTTTGTAGGGCGAAAACTCCTTGTTGGAGTTTTTCCATGTCTAATGCTTTTTGCGCCAGGCTGTCGAAAGTTCCCTCAGAGACCGTTAGTAGGTATTGACACACATGAGGATTATTTACCCCTCCCCGCAGAGCGTTTTTCGCGAACTCTTCTACCTGTGATTTTACCGCCGTTGCCCCTTCTTTTACATATTTTGTGTCAGTGATTTCTTCACAAAGCCGGAGCATTTTTCTTAATCGTGTGATGAATTCGGTCAGTTCCTCAAAGGGTAACTGATGCGCGGATATTAGCTGCGCTATCAGTTCCGGATAATTTGCACGGGGGAGGAAAGTGCGGTTGAGTTTCTCCTCAATGTCTTTGATTGTCGTGGGTAATTCATTCGCGAAGAGTCCGTATGCTTCCCCCCGGAGTCGGGTGAGGAATACGCGATATAAAAAGGGTTGTTCCTCCTCTGAGAGGCAATTAAAGGCTTGCTTACAGCAACCCAGAAACATGGGGAGCTCTTGGCTCATGTGGGACCCTGGTATACCTGAAAATATAGGTACCATTCGGGTGACTAATTCTGCTACGCTATTGTGTGTGGCCATTTCTATGCTATTTGTTGACGTGGAGGAGGTAGAGGTAAAACTCGAATCGTGTGATCGGTCTGAGCTCGAAAAGGATGCGTTTAACCAGTCGAGTATTATTTCGGCTGCGGAACGTTCCTGGGGGTCTACTTTAGACTGATTTAGGCTTTGGTTCAGATATTGTTCCACCCGGGATTTGTCTGAGTTGTCTCCCTCAGCGTTAGGCGTGCGTGGATCACTCTCAAGATTAAGCAATGCCTCACGGAGAAGCAGAGTTTCTTCTTTCAATTTTTTTATTTTCTCCTGCCGTAATTTACGAGTTTGTTCGGTTTGCTTGTCTAGATGATCGCACTGCTGTACAGTGATTTTTCCTGTCCGTTGGGTTTTCTCGACAACTTTAGCCAAATAACTCTCTAAACTCGTTGCCGCAGTTGTGTTGTGGTATACTAAACCACTTCGTAGGACTATTCCCTCGTTACTTGACGGTTGATTGTTGTCTTTTTCGTCCTGAGGTTGGAGTCCTGCCGTTTCCTTGGACATTCACTAGGGTTGAGATCTTCGCCTGAATGGGTTTAGTTTGTTCTGTTTTGAGAAAAACAGATTGAAGCGCCGAATTATGTTTTACTCTTGTTCAATTATATTTGTCGAAGTTGTTTATTTCGCTGTGCACGGTGTGTAATTATTCCGTCGTTGACATGCAGGGAATTTTGAACCGTGCGAGGTTCCCTGATTGCAGAATCAAGGTTTTTCAAGCTCTTAAAGTCTCTAACCTGGCTTCCTTGATCCTACCGGCTGCGCCAAAAATGTTATGGTCTTCCCTAGCTTTGGATACGACGGATAAGTTGGTGTGCAGGAGAGGATCGGTAATCTATCAGACAGCGGAGAGATACACTAGGTTCTTGTACCTAGTGCGTTCGTTGAGCGCAAATCTGGTTCTTGTACCAGGATGCGAAGACAAAGGGTGTGATGCGGAGGACACCCCTGGGTGTATGCCCCGATGGTAATAAATCGATGGGCCGCTGGGATAGCGGGCTTGAGGGATGAAACCCTGCCGCGTCGCGTTGTTCGCTGGCTTGGGTGTAGGCAATGCTGGCCGCGGCAGAGCTGCGAGCCGTGGATAATTTTGGTTGGGCGGAGCAGCGTCTAGCGCCTTAACTCCTGAGGAGGATTTGGAGCAGCGAGGATTCGCTTTAACTCCGGGGATCGCTTGGAGCAGCACGAATGCAGAACTCCAGGGTAAAGGGTTGAAATTACCTCACTTCAATTCACAACCGCCGTATTACTCTTCACAATAATTCGCTATTTATTTCACTAGTTAAGCCGATACAAAACTTGTTCTTGACTACTACTTGACTTCTAACAAACTTCGAGACCCCAATCGGGCAGAGTTTCCACTAGCTCTTTCTAACAATACTGAACATTTATTCTAGGGTGACAATTACTTTTATACATTTTAATTTGTACAAAGCTCTCCCTACTCTTTTTCAATAATTGATTAATTGCTATTATTGGTAAGGTACAATGTACTTTTTACCTAACCCCTGAAATAGCAATACATTCCCTAAGGAATGCTAACGCTTGCGCAATTCCGCTGACTTGCTTAATTGGAACGCAAAAGGCAATCACCTTCCAATAGTGCACGTACCATCAATAGGTTTTTTAATTTTATTTTACTTATTAATTGCAATTTGCTAAATTGCTTTTATTGTTTACCGCGATGGGGTCAATCCATACCCGATATATTGATATGGTTATTTATGCTGACTCCCATCATTTTGCGTTTATGACAATTTTCTTGACGGCCCAGTTACTTGCGCTTCTCGCATTCTTTTTTTACTTCGAGCAACGTGACTCGCTACCGTGTTGTTTTCTTCTTTTTATGCGAGCGCTTATCGTAACTGGCCCAAGCATATATTTAATTGTCATGGCTCGACCTTGTATTGCTATGTACAATTTTGTTTACATTTCTTGCCCTAGGTCGTTAGCCATTGCTTACGCTTTTTGCGGTGGTATGTATTATGCGTTTGCACTTTTGGAGTTAATTGCTCTTTGTTTACAATTAACTTCTAATTTGGTCGAATTGATCATAACATTCCTCCCCTCTTTTGAAAACGAGGAGGCTTGTAAAAGTTTTATTAAACTAATACATTCGTCCTTCGAGGATGCAACATTGCAATCTGACATCTGTACCTTCTGTCTCTTCAAACATTTACATCCAACATCACAGTTCAACGCGGTAGAAATAGATACTATAGGAAGCAAGGTTGATGGACATGCAGCTGCCATGGCAAAAAAACATAACCAGGAACAACATGCACTGAACGGAAACGGATCCGAACGACATGAGTATGTTGCAAAAAAAATAGCCCAGATGTGGGATGATGAGGCAATAGAAGAAATTATCGACTCAAGTGCTCATATCCAGTATGACAAAACTAGTAGGGAAATGGAAGTATATAGCATGTTACTACGTGATAACAGAGTGCGAACCTATGTTGACAATAGTGGAACTGTCCATCAACTTATGGGGAAACTCACTGACATCTTTGACTATGAGACTTTATCACAACATCATCCTGTTCTCAAGGAAGAAGCTGTATTGGACGAAGAAGCTTTCAACGCATATGTAGCTGCTCATAAGGACAAAGAAGGAGCAACAATGTATTCAGCTACTTTCGCAACAGCTCAGCTTGTGCAAAGGCAGAAGAACGTGCTGAGCATTCTACAGTCCCAGATTAGTACACCGGCTGGCAAAGTTTCGGCTTTTACTTCTTCTGAGTTTTGGGGCACGATACCCAAAGTAGGAGAACTCGTAAGTAACAGTGCTAAATGGATTGGCGTTACACAATCCCCTTCGTTTTCACATGGAGAAATGACACTTACGGCAGAAGGAACAACTGCAATGGCATCTATCAGCAAGGGAGATAGCTCTGACCTAATAATTAACGACGCAAGATCCTACAACATCTGGACACACATAGCAGGAACTCCTTTAGTGGCTGGAGCTGTAATAACTGGAGCAGGTGGTGAAAAGCATGATTGGAGATCACTTGGAATAAAGGCTAGCCTATACCATATGCAGAATTCTGATACATGGACTGAACCTGCTGGGCATAATATGAGCTTTTCAAAAAGTGCCATACGTTACACAGCTAAAACCTCATCTTCTGGAGCCTCACCATATAGATATATTTGTTTAGACATGTCAGCACTCTCAAATCACATAAGATATGATAACGCAATTGCTGTAAATACCGGTACGGCAGACAACCCTTTCATTGAAATGTGGAGGTTGAACGACCACAAAAACCAGTTGATAGTCCTTGATGACCGAGGATCAAACAATCCAATTTCTGTAGCTCTTTGGGTACTGGTCCATCTCAGATACCCACTGTACGAAACTTATGATGCATTCGAAATAGCAACACACGGTGGATTTAATGCCAACGGGACCGAAAAACCTATTGTCTCTAGCATTAATATCTACAGAAGAACAGCTTCACTAATCGATATGCCATCGGAAGCTACAGACATTGTGTTTCTTACAACTGATAAAGCAATGCGAAATGTTAACATAGCAGGAACAGACATTGAGGTACATACAGGAACACGATTTTACAACGACCCAGGTACTATACAGGCTGAGAACGGCCAAGCTTTGATAAATAATGTTATTAACGTTGTTTCGAAGTTTAAAGGAAAACTTTACGTCCAGCAGTTCAGGGTTCGAGTGCTGGCATGGGAGGTGGGCTTTTTTTCTCTTCTATGTGTTCATTCCTAATCAGAGTAACGAGATTTTTGTCTCGTTACATCCCCCCCTTACTACGGGCAGATCGCCTTCGATCTTTTTCAACTTTCTAGCGAGATTAAAATGCAAAACACTATACAATCGGATAAATTCATAATGGAGTCTTGCAATGACGGAAAAAGGGCGTTGAGCAAAGATCATGAACTTGCCTTTTCTTTAACTAAAACTTAAGTTCAAGAGACAACCAATGACGACCATCGCTATAATTTGAACCCGGCTTACGAAAACGACTTTAAGATTTTGAAAAACTACATTAGAAAAATAAGGTCCCATCTCGAAATGATTGGAGATCGGACCCCAAGGTCTTACATTTACAACATGATGCTAAAAGTTGTTCTGGCTGATCATGTATCTATCGCGACACTGCAATCTCGATACCAGCTGTGTCCCGCAAAAGCAATAGATTTGATAAACGCACAGGACGACTGTAGCATTGAATGTGAAGACCCTATTATTGATAGGGAAAAGGTCTATAAGAACATCAAGGAAAAATACCCTACTATAACTGATGAGCAAATCTCTGGAATACTTGTTAGAAGAACAGACAAGGACCCACTCATCATAGAAATAATAGACCAACTTTACTCAGACGCAAAAAACCAGGGTAGAACGTAAAGGCGAAAACTCTTTTTATGAATCCGTCAGTACCGTCGAAACCATGCAGCCACAAACTGTCATTTTTAAAAACGTAGTAAAGAGAACCAATACCAGTGGAATATTACCTGGAAACTCGAAAATAAAAGAAACGAAAGCCATTATCCAAGTACCAATCATGGATGAAGAAAACGAGCAAAGAAGAACAACTGAACTCGACCGAAGTTCGTACAACGGCGATATTCCTCAGCACATTGAAAGGTTAAAGGACATCTCCTCTATTTCGCCAGACAAACTTGACAACGACCAGCTTATTCAAAGGTCTGTGCAGTATGCAACTCTAGTTGCCTTTATAGATTATAAGAGAGACCAATCTGCCCTTGAAAAACTAAGTCAGGACACAATGTGTTCTGAAAACAACAAAGACATGGTGTTCACCAGGACAGACAGTACCATAGAATCTTATAAGAAGAGAACTTACGATATGACAGCTAGGGCAATGCTTATAGCAAAAAATATATCATCACATCCCCATAGGATTATCGGGTTCTTTACAGTTAGGGACAACAACAAGGTGTGGAAGAAGGCGGTCGCAAAACAAATTGTTGAAATTTGGAATAACAACACTACCGCAAGAAAATTTTCTAGACCAGTCAATGTGAGCTCAAAACAACGTATTCAACAAGAGCAATGGGCTAAACATCTCGCCTATATGTATCTAAATATTACAAACGGAACCGAAGTAAATAATAATCCAGCAGAAGAGCTTCAAAAAGGCAAAAATGCTAGGATAAACATTCAAAGAAATGTAGAAGAAATGAAAGTTAATGATGTTCAGGCTTGTAAAAGTTTTATTAAACTAATACATTCGTCCTTCGAGGATGCAACATTGCAATCTGACATCTGTACCTTCTGTCTCTTCAAACATTTACATCCAACATCACAGTTCAACGCGGTAGAAATAGATACTATAGGAAGCAAGGTTGATGGACATGCAGCTGCCATGGCAAAAAAACATAACCAGGAACAACATGCACTGAACGGAAACGGATCCGAACGACATGAGTATGTTGCAAAAAAAATAGCCCAGATGTGGGATGATGAGGCAATAGAAGAAATTATCGACTCAAGTGCTCATATCCAGTATGACAAAACTAGTAGGGAAATCGAAGTATATAGCATGTTACTACGTGATAACAGAGTGCGAACCTATGTTGACAATAGTGGAACTGTCCATCAACTTATGGGGAAACTCACTGACATCTTTGACTATGAGACTTTATCACAACATCATCCTGTTCTCAAGGAAGAAGCTGTATTGGACGAAGAAGCTTTCAACGCATATGTAGCTGCTCATAAGGACAAAGAAGGAGCAACAATGTATTCAGCTACTTTCGCAAAAGCTCAGCTTGTGCAAAGGCAGAAGAACGTGCTGAGCATTCTACAGTCCCAGATTAGTACAACGGCTGGCAAAGTTTCGGCTTTTACTTCTTCTGAGTTTTGGGGCACGATACCCAAAGTAGGAGAACTCGTAAGTAACAGTGCTAAATGGATTGGCGTTAGACAATCCCCTTCGTTTTCACATGGAGAAATGACACTTTCGGCAGAAGGAACAACTGCAATGGCATCTATCAGCAAGGGTGTTATGGTCTTCCCTAGCTTTGGATACGACGGATAAGTTGGTGTGCAGGAGAGGATCGGTAATCTATCAGACAGCGGAGAGATACACTAGGTTCTTGTACCTAGTGCGTTCGTTGAGCGCAAATCTGGTTCTTGTACCAGGATGCGAAGACAAAGGGTGTGATGCGGAGGACACCCCTGGGTGTATGCCCCGATGGTAATAACTCGATGGGCCGCTGGGATAGCGGGCTTGAGGGATGAAACCCTGCCGCGTTGTTCGCTGGCTTGGGTGTAGGCAATGCTGGCCGCGGCAGAGCTGCGAGCCGTGGATAATTTTGGTTGGGCGGAGCAGCGTCTAGCGCCTTAACTCCTGAGGAGGATTTGGAGCAGCGAGGATTCGCTTTAACTCCGGGGATCGCTTGGAGCAGCACGAATGCAGAACTCCAGGGTAAAGGGTTGAAATTACCTCACTTCAATTCACAACCGCCGTATTACTCTTCACAATAATTCGCTATTTATTTCACTAGTTAAGCCGATACAAAACTTGTTCTTGACTACTACTTGACTTCTAACAAACTTCGAGACCCCAATCGGGCAGAGTTTCCACTAGCTCTTTCTAACAATACTGAACATTTATTCTAGGGTGACAATTACTTTTATACATTTTAATTTGTACAAAGCTCTCCCTACTCTTTTTCAATAATTGATTAATTGCTATTATTGGTAAGGTACAATGTACTTTTTACCTAACCCCTGAAATAGCAATACATTCCCTAAGGAATGCTTACGCTTGCGCAATTCCGCTGACTTGCTTAATTGCAACGCAAAAGGCAATCACCTTCCAATAGTGCACGTACCATCAATAGGTTTTTTAATTTTATTTTACTTATTAATTGCAATTTGCTAAATTGCTTTTATTGTTTACCGCGATGGGGTCAATCCATACCCGATATATTGATATGGTTATTTATGCTGACTCCCATCATTTTGCGTTTATGACAATTTTCTTGACGGCCCAGTTACTTGCGCTTCTCGCATTCTTTTTTTACTTCGAGCAACGTGACTCGCTACCGTGTTGTTTTCTTCTTTTTATGCGAGCGCTTATCGTAACTGGCCCAAGCATATATTTAATTGTCATGGCTCGACCTTGTATTGCTATGTACAATTTTGTTTACATTTCTTGCCCTAGGTCGTTAGCCATTGCTTACGCTTTTTGCGGTGTATGTATTATGCGTTTGCACTTTTGGAGTTAATTGCTCTTTGTTTACAATTAACTTCTAATTTGGTCGAATTGATCATAACATTCCTCCCCTCTTTTGAAAACGAGGATTATTCTTTGGAGAGGAATAATCCTCGAATTGAGGTTAAAAGGATATGTATATTTATTATGATTTGGGGTTTTCTTTTTGTTTTCAATAAGGTCAAGTACATTGTACTTACGCTACCTAAACTATTTCCCTGTTAGTTAATATATGATAATACAATTAATATTTCCCTTTTGTTTATCTACTTGGTTAATTACCTATTTATGTCGCTATTTATAAAATATTTCCCTTTTTATTTTTTTTTTTATTGTATTTTTTTTTATTTTTTAATAATTCCTATCTTTATTCGAATCCCTGCTTACCTAATGTTAGTATCTCATCTAGCAATTAGTTTTTCTTATCTATGTTATTTTTTTTTTTTGTTTTATTTTTTTGACCATACGTTTGTAAGTGGACATCCCAGGTGACGCTGCTGGGTGATTTGGTGTTTTATGTGGGTTGATTTGTTCTTCCTCGTTGCTCTTCTCTTTTTTTTTTTTTTTTCGGCGCCGGGTTTTTTGTAGTACGGTGTAATTTTTCCTTGTTGTTCGCGTGGGTTGGTTGTACTTGGTGTTGTTTTACCATGTTATCTGTGTCGTCTTCCTAGGATTTCCGTGTTGTTTGACATTTTTCGGTTGCAAGTTCCCTTGAATTAACTAGCAATATGCTTCTTTTGTGTTTTTTTTTTTTTTCTTAAAAAAAAATGCGCTGTGTGCATTTCTTTTGACTACTCTCAAGTTTGGTTGTTAGCCACAGTAGTTAACAACTCATTTCACGTCTATCAACCCAGGAGTCGGGATGTTCCAACTTTTCGTGCCCTACTATACGTCGGTGCGAGTCCCTTCGGACTGCGTGTTCTTCGTTAGAAGCATTGTCATCTATGGGGTAGTCCATGACTGGGAAGCTCCAGTCATGCTGAAGCGGAGGCCCGATAATGGCTTTTCGCTACCGTTGCTCGCCGTGCCACCAGCCGTGTGCACCTACCTGGTGCGTTGGGTGTTGCGTGACGATTGCACCCTGGTAGGTGAAGGTAAGTTGTTTTATCTTCTTCCGTGTTTTTTTGTTTTGTTTATTTTTCCTTTTTGTTTTCTTTCCAGGTGCGTGCTTCGCCCTCATTGGGCACTTAAGGCGGCTTCCACTTAACTAGGGTGTCATTAGGGTGTACGTCTTTATTCTGTGGCTTTTATGGAATAAATACTATTCTCAATGGGTTTTCTGTTTCATTAAAAGTCCCCTTTTTTTTTTTGTTTCAACGATGGCTTTTGCTTTGTTTTCTCTTCCTCTTCTGTGTTTCTTCACTGGTTTTTTTTTTGTCTTCGTTGCTTATTTGGTTCTTCGGTGGCATTCCGTTTTTCTTCTGCGTTGTTTGTCTCTTCGTTTGCTTCTAAGGTCTGTTTTCTTTTGTTTTTTTTTTTTTTTTGTTCCGTGCAATTCTTCTATATATTTTTTGTGTCTATATATATATAATAGTTTTTTTTTTTTGTGCTTTTTCCTGTTTTTTTTTTTTTTTTTTTTTTTTTTTTATCTTACACTAATTGCACGATTTTTGTTGTGCTGGTCCTTATCGAGGGTTCACGTCTGACCGGTGGTGTTGGGCCTATTTGTTGCGTTGCCTTCGCCGCGCTAGTTTGGGATAACTGTTGTTCTTCCATTTGCTTTACAGGTGATTCTCTTTTTCCCGCTTCGGTTTGGTTTTGCTTTTTCCAACAATTGCAGGCTTTTAATAATGGTACTATGTACCGTATCACTATTATGATCACCATTCCCATTACTATTAGCGAGGTTAGGGATATGGAGCTTATGGTGAGGGCGTGCGTCTTATAGTTGCCCTGCCGATAAATGATTTTATCCAGCTCGTCTTGTATTTCTTGCAGCGAATACGTAGTCTTCTGAAGCATATTGTTAGTATCGTCGTTCGTAAAGAGTTCCGTTGTGTCGGTCTGTTTCCTTCCTAACGGGTGCATTTTAATTTGAAGATCTGTTAGATTCGAGGGGATTGCGTAAATTGGTTGTTTAAACAGAAATTTGCTGCTTTTCTCTTCCTCATAGAATAATAATTTCGAGCCTAGTTGCAGTTGGCACTTTTCATTGAAGGTCAGAATTCCTGGTTGCTCCAATTTTATTGTAACGGATTGATGTTCGCACCTTAATTGAGTAATTACAGGTGTTTGGAGCGAGTACAACCAAGAGTTTGATTGCGTCAATTTAATTATTGTATTCCGAATAGGGATTTGGATTCGGAACTTACATTGTGGTTCTTCATTTAGTGGATTAAATAATAGTCTGATGGCGCATTCCCTAGCATCCGTTGGCGTTGTTACTGGTACCCCTAGTCGTCCGACATATGTGGGTTTTCGCTGGATTTGAGTTATGCGTTTATAACGAGCAGTGTCTGCTGGTTGTAGGAGTAGGAATTCTTGTGTTCGATTATTTGCTGCTATATGGGAATATGCTATGTCTGGTAGTAGTGCATAGGAATTATTGATTACAACTGGGAATATGTGAATTTTGTGGAGTGTGAACGTGGGAAGGTTAAAAATGGGTAATGTAATTTTTATTAGCAGCTTTCCGTCTATCTTTGCTCCTTGAACCACTGCTGATTGCTGAATCAATGGCAGACAACTATTGTCTTTTTCGCACAGTGGTTTGCTCTTGTAGTATTCTTGAATGAGGGTATTAGCAGATATCAGAAGCGGGTGTATTTGATTATTTCTGCTTGCGATTATAATATCCAGGATGGTTTGTTGGCTGAAGTCTATTTCCATTATCATTAGAGTCAGGCTCATCAAAATTTCGTGTCTAGCTACTACTTTTTGGTTCCAATCGGCGACTCTTTCCAAGTTATCCAACTTATGTGAAATTTTCCCTTGCTGTTTGAGTAGCGACTCTATTGGATTCCGCATCTGCGATAAGGCGTTTTTCACAATACTGATTTGTTTCGACTGCAAGGTAGCTAGCATCTTTTCGTCCTCTTGCAATTTTTCCAATCTACTAAAAATTTCCTGTTCAGTAGAGTGATCTGTATTTCCGAAAAGGTAATGTATTGCTGATCCTATACCGTCAAATATGGATCGGGTGACTCGTTTGCTGTTCACGAGTTCTTGAATAACAGCCGTCCGGCGTTGGATATTCTTTGTTAGCACGTGTATCTGACTATATTGTGCGTCGCAATTTTCCATTGCTTCCGTGGTCTTATTACACAATCGCTTTACTAGATGTTCGGCATATACCGTAAATATTGTGTGATTCTCGAGCTCTCCCAGGTCGAGTTCCGTGAAGATACTCCACGTATCATGGTAAACTTGCAAATCCCCTATATTTTCGAATACTAGTCCATTATTGTTTAACGACTGAATTGCATATGGTTTGGCCAGTATCAAATTACATCCCAGTCCGATAGTGGCGATCAGCATGATTATCTTAAAAGTGGCCATTTTTCCAAAACAAAAGTTTCCTGCAATT
Source organism: Leptogaster cylindrica (assembly GCA_963082835.1). Taxonomy (NCBI): domain Eukaryota; kingdom Metazoa; phylum Arthropoda; class Insecta; order Diptera; family Asilidae; genus Leptogaster; species Leptogaster cylindrica. The sequence continues at coordinate 20,103,696 of OY720107.1, forward strand.
TTTATATCTATTATTGGCACATTCGAAAACAATTGTTTAAAATAAAAGAAAATTTCATGTAATGAGAGGAAAATGTCAAAAAAAAAAAAATAAAACGAATTGGGCGTTCTTTTCTTTCGTATATTGTTTGTTTGGCATTTTTTCTTTGGATCGGACTTGGCGTAGAATGTCGGCGTTGCACTTTCCGCAATTCATTCACCGTTGCTGCTGTTGTAATTTGAAGTCCCACTCGTTTTCGCTGGCTAACTAGAGCTTTACTTCATGTGATTTGCTTCTTTTTTTTTTTTGTTAGGTACTTGGTTGGTGGTTGGTTTTTGGTGCACATTGAAACTTCTTTTTTTTTTCACTGGCCAGTTCTTGGCCTTGGGGCCCATGTGTTCTATTTTTGCCCTTGGCCTACTCTATGTAGGGTTTTAACCTGTTATTGTGAATGACCTTGAATCTATTTCGAATTCGAATTTCCGTATTTACTGGGGATACAATCGAGGTTACTCGGTACGGTCCTTCCCAGATTTCGGCGAACTTATTTTTCTGGTTTTCGCTTTTGAGGAGGACTTAATCACCTACATGGAGTGCAAGTGGCCTTGCGGTCTTATCGTATCGTATCTTGGAATTTTGCTTGCTGATCAGAATAGTTTTGCGTGCGATTTCGTATGATTTCTGCAACTTATATCTTAGTTGGTGATAATAGCTCTCATGATTGTACACAGGTTCCGTCTCTCGTTTTAAATTAGAGGGCATATCTGCCGTAAATCCGAATAAGCAATCCATGGGAGTTAACTTGGTTCCTTCGTGCTCACTGTTATTATGCACGAACGCTGCGGTTCGCAGAAATTTATCCCAGGTTGTGGGGTTTTCATCAATTATCGTACGCAGGTACTCAACCAATGGTCTGTGTGCTCTTTCCAGTGCCCCGTTTGATTGTGGGTGATAAGCGGACGTCTGCAGTTTCTTCACCCGCAATAACTTGCACATTTGCTTGAATAGATCACTAAGGAAATTGGTTCCTTGGTCGGTGACAATCTTTTTGGGAATTCGGTAGCGCGTGACGATTTCGTCGAAGAAAATTTGCGCTATTGTTTCCGCTTCCCCGTTCGGGATGGCATACCAATCCACGAACTTTGTCAGGTTGTCCTGGAATGTGAGGATATATTTGTTTCCGTTTCCCGTTTCCTCGAGGGGTCCGACAATGTCTAGGTATACCTTGTCGAATGGTTTCTCCGCGATGTCGGTAATTACCATTGGCATTTTGTATGGCCTAGATGCTTTCATCTTTTGGCATTTTGGGCAACGTTTTATATACCGTTTTATATCCCTTAGCATGTGTCTCCACCAGTATTTACGCCTAATGCGTTTGTACGTTTTAGCAATGCCTTGGTGCCCACCGAAAAGTGAATCGTGATAGTCTCTCAAAATGGTTTTGATTTCCTCCGGATTTGTAATTACTTCCGGGGTGATCTTTTTCTCCATTGGACATTCAATTGCTAATTCCTTCGTTTCGGGAGTGCTTTTCTCCGGATTAGGTTCTTGTGTTTTAGTTGGGTTTTCTTCGTCGCGTTGCGCTTTTAGTTTCTGCGCCCTGGTGACTGCAGTTACTTTCATTGGTTGATTTTTTGGCAGCGGTGTTTTGTCTAACTGTTTTTCGGGGGGGTCATGTATTTGGGCCTATACCACGAGGGTCTTTCCCTCTTCTCCTTGATCCTCGTTAACTGGGATTCGACTCAATGCATCTGCATTGGTGTTATATTTCCCAGGTTTATATTCGATGGTGTAATCGAATTCGGAAAGTTTGTGGTGGAATCTCACCAATCGTGAAGTTGGATCCTTCACGTTAAACACGCCTTTCAAGGGTTTATGATCGGTGTAAACCGTAAATTTTCTTCCTTGAAGGTAACACCTGAAATTTCTAGTTGCCCATACAATGGCAAGCAACTCCCTTTCTATTGTGGAGTAGTTTCTCTCCGCTTTGTTCAGCGTTCGGCTGGCGTAGGCTATGGGTTGATCACTTCCCACAGTGCCTTGAGATAGCACCGCTCCTAGCGCCTCGCTGCTAGCATCCGTTGTCAAGTTAAACGGTTTGCTGAAATCTGGGTATATTAAAAGTGGTGGTGTCACGAGCGCATTTTTAATCGCTTCAAATGCTTCCTGGCAATTGTTAGTCCAGGTGAATTTCACATCTTTGCGAAGCAGATTCGTTATTGGCCGTGCCAATTTGGAGAAATTTGGAATGAATTTCCGATAGTAATTTGCTAGTCCTAGAAAAGACTGCGTTTGTTTTACCGTACGTGGGACAGGAAATTCCTGTACGCACGCTACTTTACTGGGGTCTGGGAGTGCCCCTTCACTCGAGCATTTATGCCCCAAATACACTACTTCTTTCCGGAGGAATTGACACTTCTCCGGTTGTAGTTTTAAATTATTCTCTCGTAATTTGTTAAAAACTTTTCGAAGTTTACAGTTATGATCATCCAAATTTTTTCCGTAGATGACGATGTCATCTAGGTACACAAAACATTCCAATCCTTGTAGCCCCGTCAGTACGTAGTTCATGAGGCGTTGGAATGTGGCAGGCGCTCCCTTGAGTCCGAATGGCATTCGCTTGAATTCGTAATGCCCGTAATTTGTGCTAAATGCGGTTTTGGGTTGATCCTGGGGATCGACTAGTACTTGATGATAACCGCTAGCAAGATCAAGGGTAGTAAAGTATCTGGAATGTCCCAATTGGTCCAGGATGTCTTCGATCCTTGGGAGTGGGTAGGCGTCGCCAATCGTCTTATCGTTGACCTTGCGAAAATCTACTACTACTCTCCACCTTTTCTTGCCGTCTGGTCCGGCCTTTTTCGGGACCACCAGCAATGGAGAGTTCCAGGGGCTCTTACTTCTTTGGATTATGTCGTTCTCGAGCATTTCTTCTATTTGCTCGTTAATAACTTCCCGCTGAGTTTCCGGCAGTCGATACATTTTCTGATTAATTGGCGCTTGGCCGGGAAGCACTGGTATCTCGTGCATAATTGCATCTGTGTGCGATAACTTGTCCCCTTTTAGATGAAATATGTCGTTGTATTCGTGACATATTTCTAAAATTTCCTTCTTTTCATTTTTATCGAGAATTGGGCTTAGGTTGAGCTCATCCTCTAACCTAGCCAGACGTTCTTTAGAAATCTGGGCCTCTCGGTCTACTTTGCGTGTCTCTCGGAGGTGTAGTAGGGTGGCCTGGATACCTTTGTCTTTGGTTCCTTTTGCCTGTGTCCCTGACTTTAATTCGTGTATTGGGGTTTGAGTTTCCATTCGCTCTTCTTCGGGCGACTTTCCCAGGTACCCGCAATCACCGTTTTTTGATTTTCTTTCATTTTCTATGAGTTGCTTTTTGGGGATGATATTTTTTGTGGTAGTTTTCGTTATTATTTTGCCTTGGTATGCTCGTTCAGAATTTTGCTTTTGGTTTTGACTGAGGGATAACGATCCTATCGTGTAGTTTTTCGCTGGAGTCAGTTTTAACTGTAATCTGGTCAGCACTACTGAATGAGTATTTGCATTTAAGACGCTGATGATTGTCTCCGTTTGTTTTGAAGGTAATAAACTATTCGCAAGGAAGACTCCATCGCTTATTTCTTGCGACATGCAGAGCATTTCTTCCTGCAATTTCACCGGAACCTTGATCATCATTCTTGTGCGCGCAGGTATGCGTACGGGTGTTTTTAGAATTACCCTTTGCTGCCTGTATTCCGTCGCATTGGAAGCATCGCATGCAGCATCCACTTCGATAACTGCTTTCGGGTCACTACAGGTCTTTGCCTTCTCTATGGGACTTTGCCTGTTTTCTTGTGCCCTTGCCACTTCCTCGAATGTATTTGACTGGGTTTCCGAAGAATTTTTGAGTGTAATCGCGAATTCTTTGGGGTTGATTTCCGTGCGAGGAAATCGGAGTTTTTTATTTGGTCCTTCAACATTGCAATATTCTGATAAGAAGTCGTTTCCTAAGAGTCCATCGTAAGAGAGATTGGGCATATTTTTTGCAACTTGGAAGTTGCAGGGTATTTCGTTTTTATTGATTACGAACTTCCTTCTGCAAGTTCCCAATGTTCTACCTTTGCCGAAAGGCGTTTCGAGCGTAACTTGGTGTCTTCGGTTAATGGATTTTGTATTTTTCAGTGATTTTTCTTTAATTATGCTAACCTCAGCGCCGGTATCCACTATTAATTTTGTTTGGCCGTTTAGGCCAATATCAAGTGGGAGTTCCACAATGGGGATACCATTATTAGGCGGCTGGGTAGACCCTTTATCGTTTGCTTTTTGATTTAGAGTCGATCCTGGGAGTTTCGGGCCGACTGAGTTTCGTTTCCCGAATTCTGATTCTCCCAAGCTTTCTTGTGCTGGCAGGTCGACAAGTCATGCCCCTGTCGCCCGCAGAAATTGCAATTTAACCGCACGTTATAAGCTCTGCGGCTTCCACTTTGATCATTTTGATTGTTTTGATTCGTTAAATTTCTTGCACCTCGCGTTGCGGGGGTAGGTGCTGCAGCTCTGTTATTTCTACATTCTCGCACGTCATGGCCATATCTTTTGCAATTATCACATAAGGGTGTATTTTTGCGCTTTATGCAATCTGAATATGTATGTCCGCGTTTATTGCAGTAGCTACAGGTAGTGTTAGCTAAAACATTTTCAGTTCGATCAGCGGGTTTGTGTGATTTGAAATCCTGCCGTGGCGGAACGGTTTTCTGTTTAGCGAAGGGGTTACGCACCCAAGTTTGTCCGCGTGGGTTTGTGTATCTTTCTTCATTATTCGCTGGCTGCCTTAATTCGTTCCCTGTTGATTGGTATCCTGGCATTGTTTGCCGGAACTGTGTGTTTTGTAGGGCGAAAACTCCTTGTTGGAGTTTTTCCATGTCTAATGCTTTTTGCGCCAGGCTGTCGAAAGTTCCCTCAGAGACCGTTAGTAGGTATTGACACACATGAGGATTATTTACCCCTCCCCGCAGAGCGTTTTTCGCGAACTCTTCTACCTGTGATTTTACCGCCGTTGCCCCTTCTTTTACATATTTTGTGTCAGTGATTTCTTCACAAAGCCGGAGCATTTTTCTTAATCGTGTGATGAATTCGGTCAGTTCCTCAAAGGGTAACTGATGCGCGGATATTAGCTGCGCTATCAGTTCCGGATAATTTGCACGGGGGAGGAAAGTGCGGTTGAGTTTCTCCTCAATGTCTTTGATTGTCGTGGGTAATTCATTCGCGAAGAGTCCGTATGCTTCCCCCCGGAGTCGGGTGAGGAATACGCGATATAAAAAGGGTTGTTCCTCCTCTGAGAGGCAATTAAAGGCTTGCTTACAGCAACCCAGAAACATGGGGAGCTCTTGGCTCATGTGGGACCCTGGTATACCTGAAAATATAGGTACCATTCGGGTGACTAATTCTGCTACGCTATTGTGTGTGGCCATTTCTATGCTATTTGTTGACGTGGAGGAGGTAGAGGTAAAACTCGAATCGTGTGATCGGTCTGAGCTCGAAAAGGATGCGTTTAACCAGTCGAGTATTATTTCGGCTGCGGAACGTTCCTGGGGGTCTACTTTAGACTGATTTAGGCTTTGGTTCAGATATTGTTCCACCCGGGATTTGTCTGAGTTGTCTCCCTCAGCGTTAGGCGTGCGTGGATCACTCTCAAGATTAAGCAATGCCTCACGGAGAAGCAGAGTTTCTTCTTTCAATTTTTTTATTTTCTCCTGCCGTAATTTACGAGTTTGTTCGGTTTGCTTGTCTAGATGATCGCACTGCTGTACAGTGATTTTTCCTGTCCGTTGGGTTTTCTCGACAACTTTAGCCAAATAACTCTCTAAACTCGTTGCCGCAGTTGTGTTGTGGTATACTAAACCACTTCGTAGGACTATTCCCTCGTTACTTGACGGTTGATTGTTGTCTTTTTCGTCCTGAGGTTGGAGTCCTGCCGTTTCCTTGGACATTCACTAGGGTTGAGATCTTCGCCTGAATGGGTTTAGTTTGTTCTGTTTTGAGAAAAACAGATTGAAGCGCCGAATTATGTTTTACTCTTGTTCAATTATATTTGTCGAAGTTGTTTATTTCGCTGTGCACGGTGTGTAATTATTCCGTCGTTGACATGCAGGGAATTTTGAACCGTGCGAGGTTCCCTGATTGCAGAATCAAGGTTTTTCAAGCTCTTAAAGTCTCTAACCTGGCTTCCTTGATCCTACCGGCTGCGCCAAAAATGTTATGGTCTTCCCTAGCTTTGGATACGACGGATAAGTTGGTGTGCAGGAGAGGATCGGTAATCTATCAGACAGCGGAGAGATACACTAGGTTCTTGTACCTAGTGCGTTCGTTGAGCGCAAATCTGGTTCTTGTACCAGGATGCGAAGACAAAGGGTGTGATGCGGAGGACACCCCTGGGTGTATGCCCCGATGGTAATAAATCGATGGGCCGCTGGGATAGCGGGCTTGAGGGATGAAACCCTGCCGCGTCGCGTTGTTCGCTGGCTTGGGTGTAGGCAATGCTGGCCGCGGCAGAGCTGCGAGCCGTGGATAATTTTGGTTGGGCGGAGCAGCGTCTAGCGCCTTAACTCCTGAGGAGGATTTGGAGCAGCGAGGATTCGCTTTAACTCCGGGGATCGCTTGGAGCAGCACGAATGCAGAACTCCAGGGTAAAGGGTTGAAATTACCTCACTTCAATTCACAACCGCCGTATTACTCTTCACAATAATTCGCTATTTATTTCACTAGTTAAGCCGATACAAAACTTGTTCTTGACTACTACTTGACTTCTAACAAACTTCGAGACCCCAATCGGGCAGAGTTTCCACTAGCTCTTTCTAACAATACTGAACATTTATTCTAGGGTGACAATTACTTTTATACATTTTAATTTGTACAAAGCTCTCCCTACTCTTTTTCAATAATTGATTAATTGCTATTATTGGTAAGGTACAATGTACTTTTTACCTAACCCCTGAAATAGCAATACATTCCCTAAGGAATGCTAACGCTTGCGCAATTCCGCTGACTTGCTTAATTGGAACGCAAAAGGCAATCACCTTCCAATAGTGCACGTACCATCAATAGGTTTTTTAATTTTATTTTACTTATTAATTGCAATTTGCTAAATTGCTTTTATTGTTTACCGCGATGGGGTCAATCCATACCCGATATATTGATATGGTTATTTATGCTGACTCCCATCATTTTGCGTTTATGACAATTTTCTTGACGGCCCAGTTACTTGCGCTTCTCGCATTCTTTTTTTACTTCGAGCAACGTGACTCGCTACCGTGTTGTTTTCTTCTTTTTATGCGAGCGCTTATCGTAACTGGCCCAAGCATATATTTAATTGTCATGGCTCGACCTTGTATTGCTATGTACAATTTTGTTTACATTTCTTGCCCTAGGTCGTTAGCCATTGCTTACGCTTTTTGCGGTGGTATGTATTATGCGTTTGCACTTTTGGAGTTAATTGCTCTTTGTTTACAATTAACTTCTAATTTGGTCGAATTGATCATAACATTCCTCCCCTCTTTTGAAAACGAGGAGGCTTGTAAAAGTTTTATTAAACTAATACATTCGTCCTTCGAGGATGCAACATTGCAATCTGACATCTGTACCTTCTGTCTCTTCAAACATTTACATCCAACATCACAGTTCAACGCGGTAGAAATAGATACTATAGGAAGCAAGGTTGATGGACATGCAGCTGCCATGGCAAAAAAACATAACCAGGAACAACATGCACTGAACGGAAACGGATCCGAACGACATGAGTATGTTGCAAAAAAAATAGCCCAGATGTGGGATGATGAGGCAATAGAAGAAATTATCGACTCAAGTGCTCATATCCAGTATGACAAAACTAGTAGGGAAATGGAAGTATATAGCATGTTACTACGTGATAACAGAGTGCGAACCTATGTTGACAATAGTGGAACTGTCCATCAACTTATGGGGAAACTCACTGACATCTTTGACTATGAGACTTTATCACAACATCATCCTGTTCTCAAGGAAGAAGCTGTATTGGACGAAGAAGCTTTCAACGCATATGTAGCTGCTCATAAGGACAAAGAAGGAGCAACAATGTATTCAGCTACTTTCGCAACAGCTCAGCTTGTGCAAAGGCAGAAGAACGTGCTGAGCATTCTACAGTCCCAGATTAGTACACCGGCTGGCAAAGTTTCGGCTTTTACTTCTTCTGAGTTTTGGGGCACGATACCCAAAGTAGGAGAACTCGTAAGTAACAGTGCTAAATGGATTGGCGTTACACAATACCCTTCGTTTTCACATGGAGAAATGACACTTACGGCAGAAGGAACAACTGCAATGGCATCTATCAGCAAGGGAGATAGCTCTGACCTAATAATTAACGACGCAAGATCCTACAACATCTGGACACACATAGCAGGAACTCCTTTAGTGGCTGGAGCTGTAATAACTGGAGCAGGTGGTGAAAAGCATGATTGGAGATCACTTGGAATAAAGGCTAGCCTATACCATATGCAGAATTCTGATACATGGACTGAACCTGCTGGGCATAATATGAGCTTTTCAAAAAGTGCCATACGTTACACAGCTAAAACCTCATCTTCTGGAGCCTCACCATATAGATATATTTGTTTAGACATGTCAGCACTCTCAAATCACATAAGATATCATAACGCAATTGCTGTAAATACCGGTACGGCAGACAACCCTTTCATTGAAATGTGGAGGTTGAACGACCACAAAAACCAGTTGATAGTCCTTGATGACCGAGGATCAAACAATCCAATTTCTGTAGCTCTTTGGGTACTGGTCCATCTCAGATACCCACTGTACGAAACTTATGATGCATTCGAAATAGCAACACACGGTGGATTTAATGCCAACGGGACCGAAAAACCTATTGTCTCTAGCATTAATATCTACAGAAGAACAGCTTCACTAATCGATATGCCATCGGAAGCTACAGACATTGTGTTTCTTACAACTGATAAAGCAATGCGAAATGTTAACATAGCAGGAACAGACATTGAGGTACATACAGGAACACGATTTTACAACGACCCAGGTACTATACAGGCTGAGAACGGCCAAGCTTTGATAAATAATGTTATTAACGTTGTTTCGAAGTTTAAAGGAAAACTTTACGTCCAGCAGTTCAGGGTTCGAGTGCTGGCATGGGAGGTGGGCTTTTTTTCTCTTCTATGTGTTCATTCCTAATCAGAGTAACGAGATTTTTGTCTCGTTACATCCCCCCCTTACTACGGGCAGATCGCCTTCGATCTTTTTCAACTTTCTAGCGAGATTAAAATGCAAAACACTATACAATCGGATAAATTCATAATGGAGTCTTGCAATGACGGAAAAAGGGCGTTGAGCAAAGATCATGAACTTGCCTTTTCTTTAACTAAAACTTAAGTTCAAGAGACAACCAATGACGACCATCGCTATAATTTGAACCCGGCTTACGAAAACGACTTTAAGATTTTGAAAAACTACATTAGAAAAATAAGGTCCCATCTCGAAATGATTGGAGATCGGACCCCAAGGTCTTACATTTACAACATGATGCTAAAAGTTGTTCTGGCTGATCATGTATCTATCGCGACACTGCAATCTCGATACCAGCTGTGTCCCGCAAAAGCAATAGATTTGATAAACGCACAGGACGACTGTAGCATTGAATGTGAAGACCCTATTATTGATAGGGAAAAGGTCTATAAGAACATCAAGGAAAAATACCCTACTATAACTGATGAGCAAATCTCTGGAATACTTGTTAGAAGAACAGACAAGGACCCACTCATCATAGAAATAATAGACCAACTTTACTCAGACGCAAAAAAACAGGGTAGAACGTAAAGGCGAAAACTCTTTTTATGAATCCGTCAGTACCGTCGAAACCATGCAGCCACAAACTGTCATTTTTAAAAACGTAGTAAAGAGAACCAATACCAGTGGAATATTACCTGGAAACTCGAAAATAAAAGAAACGAAAGCCATTATCCAAGTACCAATCATGGATGAAGAAAACGAGCAAAGAAGAACAACTGAACTCGACCGAAGTTCGTACAACGGCGATATTCCTCAGCACATTGAAAGGTTAAAGGACATCTCCTCTATTTCGCCAGACAAACTTGACAACGACCAGCTTATTCAAAGGTCTGTGCAGTATGCAACTCTAGTTGCCTTTATAGATTATAAGAGAGACCAATCTGCCCTTGAAAAACTAAGTCAGGACACAATGTGTTCTGAAAACAACAAAGACATGGTGTTCACCAGGACAGACAGTACCATAGAATCTTATAAGAAGAGAACTTACGATATGACAGCTAGGGCAATGCTTATAGCAAAAAATATATCATCACATCCCCATAGGATTATCGGGTTCTTTACAGTTAGGGACAACAACAAGGTGTGGAAGAAGGCGGTCGCAAAACAAATTGTTGAAATTTGGAATAACAACACTACCGCAAGAAAATTTTCTAGACCAGTCAATGTGAGCTCAAAACAACGTATTCAACAAGAGCAATGGGCTAAACATCTCGCCTATATGTATCTAAATATTACAAACGGAACCGAAGTAAATAATAATCCAGCAGAAGAGCTTCAAAAAGGCAAAAATGCTAGGATAAACATTCAAAGAAATGTAGAAGAAATGAAAGTTAATGATGTTCAGGCTTGTAAAAGTTTTATTAAACTAATACATTCGTCCTTCGAGGATGCAACATTGCAATCTGACATCTGTACCTTCTGTCTCTTCAAACATTTACATCCAACATCACAGTTCAACGCGGTAGAAATAGATACTATAGGAAGCAAGGTTGATGGACATGCAGCTGCCATGGCAAAAAAACATAACCAGGAACAACATGCACTGAACGGAAACGGATCCGAACGACATGAGTATGTTGCAAAAAAAATAACCCAGATGTGGGATGATGAGGCAATAGAAGAAATTATCGACTCAAGTGCTCATATCCAGTATGACAAAACTAGTAGGGAAATCGAAGTATATAGCATGTTACTACGTGATAACAGAGTGCGAACCTATGTTGACAATAGTGGAACTGTCCATCAACTTATGGGGAAACTCACTGACATCTTTGACTATGAGACTTTATCACAACATCATCCTGTTCTCAAGGAAGAAGCTGTATTGGACGAAGAAGCTTTCAACGCATATGTAGCTGCTCATAAGGACAAAGAAGGAGCAACAATGTATTCAGCTACTTTCGCAAAAGCTCAGCTTGTGCAAAGGCAGAAGAACGTGCTGAGCATTCTACAGTCCCAGATTAGTACACCAGCTGGCAAAGTTTCGGCTTTTACTTCTTCTGAGTTTTGGGGCACGATACCCAAAGTAGGAGAACTCGTAAGTAACAGTGCTAAATGGATTGACGTTACACAATCCCCTTCGTTTTCACATGGAGAAATGACACTTACGGCAGAAGGAACAACTGCAATGGCATCTATCAGCAAGGGAGATAGCTCTGACCTAATAATTAACGACGCAAGATCCTACAACATCTGGACACACATAGCAGGAACTCCTTTAGTGGCTGGAGCTGTAATAACTGGAGCAGGTGGTGAAAAGCATGATTGGAGATCACTTGGAATAAAGGCTAGCCTATACCATATGCAGAATTCTGATACATGGACTGAACCTGCTGGGCATAATATGAGCTTTTCAAAAAGTGCCATACGTTACACAGCTAAAACCTCATCTTCTGGAGCCTCACCATATAGATATATTTGTTTAGACATGTCAGCACTCTCAAATCACATAAGATATCATAACGCAATTGCTGTAAATACCGGTACGGCAGACAACCCTTTCATTGAAATGTGGAGGTTGAACGACCACAAAAACCAGTTGATAGTCCTTGATGACCGAGGATCAAACAATCCAATTTCTGTAGCTCTTTGGGTACTGGTCCATCTCAGATACCCACTGTACGAAACTTATGATGCATTCGAAATAGCAACACACGGTGGATTTAATGCCAACGGGACCGAAAAACCTATTGTCTCTAGCATTAATATCTACAGAAGAACAGCTTCACTAATCGATATGCCATCGGAAGCTACAGACATTGTGTTTCTTACAACTGATAAAGCAATGCGAAATGTTAACATAGCAGGAACAGACATTGAGGTACATACAGGAACACGATTTTACAACGACCCAGGTACTATACAGGCTGAGAACGGCCAAGCTTTGATAAATAATGTTATTAACGTTGTTTCGAAGTTTAAAGGAAAACTTTACGTCCAGCAGTTCAGGGTTCGAGTGCTGGCATGGGAGGTGGGCTTTTTTTCTCTTCTATGTGTTCATTCCTAATCAGAGTAACGAGATTTTTGTCTCGTTACATCCCCCCCCCTACTTCGGGCAGATCGCCTTCGATCTTTTTCAACTTTCTAGCGAGATTAAAATGCAAAACACTATACAATCGGATAAATTCATAATGGAGTCTTGCAATGACGGAAAAAGGGCGTTGAGCAAAGGTCATGAACTTGCCTTTTCTTTAACTAAAACTAAAGTTCAAGAGACAACCAATGACGACCATCGCTATAATTTGAACCCGGCTTACGAAAACGACTTTAAGATTTTGAAAAACTACATTAGAAAAATAAGGTCCCATCTCGAAATGATTGGAGATCGGACCCCAAGGTCTTACATTTACAACATGATGCTAAAAGTTGTTCTGGCTGATCATGTATCTATCGCGACACTGCAATCTCGATACCAGCTGTGTCCCGCAAAAGCAATAGATTTGATAAACGCACAGGACGACTGTAGCATTGAATGTGAAGACCCTATTATTGATAGGGAAAAGGTCTACAAGAACATCAAGGAAAAATACCCTACTATAACTGATGAGCAAATCTCTGGAATACTTGTTAGAAGAACAGACAAGGACCCACTCATCATAGAAATAATAGACCAACTTTACTCAGACGCAAAAAACAGGGTAGAACGTAAATTCGAAACTCTTTTTATGAATCCGTCAGTACCGTCGAAGCCATGCAGCCACAAACTGTCATTTTTAAAAACGTGGTAAAGAGAACCAATACCAGTGGAATATTACCTGGAAACTCGAAAATAAAAGAAACGAAAGCCATTATCCAAGTACCAATCATGGATGAAGAAAACGAGCAAAGAAGAACAACTGAACTCGACCGAAGTTCGTACAACGGCGATATTCCTCAGCACATTGAAAGGTTAAAGGACATCTCCTCTATTTCGCCAGACAAACTTGACAACGACCAGCTTATTCAAAGGTCTGTGCAGTATGCAACTCTAGTTGCCTTTATAGATTATAAGAGAGACCAATCTGCCCTTGAAAAACTAAGTCAGGACACAATGTGTTCTGAAAACAACAAAGACATGGTGTTCACCAGGACAGACAGTACCATAGGATCTTATAAGAAGAGAACTTACGATATGACAGCTAGGGCAATGCTTATAGCAAAAAATATATCATCACATCCCCATAGGATTATCGGGTTCTTTACAGTTAGGAACAACAACAAGGTGTGGAAGAAGGCGGTCGCAAAACAAATTGTTGAAATTTGGAATAACAACACTACCGCAAGAAAATTTTCTAGACCAGTCAATGTGAGCTCAAAACAACGTATTCAACAAGAGCAATGGGCTAAACATCTCGCCTATATGTATCTAAATATTACAAACGGAACCGAAGTAAATAATAATCCAGCAGAAGAGCTTCAAAAAGGCAAAAATGCTAGGATAAACATTCAAAGAAATGTAAAAGAAATGAAAGTTAATGATGTTCAGGCTTGTAAAAGTTTTATTAAACTAATACATTCGTCCTTCGATGATGCAACATTGCAATCTGACATCTGTACCTTCTGTCTCTTCAAACATTTACATCCAACATCACAGTTCAACGCGGTAGAAATAGATACTATAGGAAGCAAGGTTGATGGACATGCAGCTGCCATGGCAAAAAAACATAACCAGGAACAACATGCACTGAACGGAAACGGATCCGAACGACATGAGTATGTTGCAAAAAAAATAGCCCAGATGTGGGATGATGAGGCAATAGAAGAAATTATCGACTCAAGTGCTCATATCCAGTATGACAAAACTAGTAGGGAAATCGAAGTATATAGCATGTTACTACGTGATAACAGAGTGCGAACCTATGTTGACAATAGTGGAACTGTCCATCAACTTATGGGGAAACTCACTGACATCTTTGACTATGAGACTTTATCACAACATCATCCTGTTCTCAAGGAAGAAGCTGTATTGGACGAAGAAGCTTTCAACGCATATGTAGCTGCTCATAAGGACAAAGAAGGAGCAACAATGTATTCAGCTACTTTCGCAAAAGCTCAGCTTGTGCAAAGGCAGAAGAACGTGCTGAGCATTCTACAGTCCCAGATTAGTACACCGGCTGGCAAAGTTTCGGCTTTTACTTCTTCTGAGTTTTGGGGCACGATACCCAAAGTAGGAGAACTCGTAAGTAACAGTGCTAAATGGATTGGCGTTACACAATCCCCTTCGTTTTCACATGGAGAAATGACACTTACGGCAGAAGGAACAACTGCAATGGCATCTATCAGCAAGGGAGATAGCTCTGACCTAATAATTAACGACGCAAGATCCTACAACATCTGGACACACATAGCAGGAACTCCTTTAGTGGCTGGAGCTGTAATAACTGGAGCAGGTGGTGAAAAGCATGATTGGAGATCACTTGGAATAAAGGCTAGCCTATACCATATGCAGAATTCTGATACATGGACTGAACCTGCTGGGCATAATATGAGCTTTTCAAAAAGTGCCATACGTTACACAGCTAAAACCTCATCTTCTGGAGCCTCACCATATAGATATATTTGTTTAGACATGTCAGCACTCTCAAATCACATAAGATATCATAACACAATTGCTGTAAATACCGGTTCGGCAGACAACCCTTTCATTGAAATGTGGAGGTTGAACGACCACAAAAACCAGTTGATAGTCCTTGATGACCGAGGATCAAACAATCCAATTTCTGTAGCTCTTTGGGTACTGGTCCATCTCAGATACCCACTGTACGAAACTTATGATGCATTCGAAATAGCAACACACGGTGGATTTAATGCCAACGGGACCGAAAAACCTATTGTCTCTAGCATTAATATCTACAGAAGAACAGCTTCACTAATCGATATGCCATCGGAAGCTACAGACATTGTGTTTCTTACAACTGATAAAGCAATGCGAAATGTTAACATAGCAGGAACAGACATTGAGGTACATACAGGAACACGATTTTACAACGACCCAGGTACTATACAGGCTGAGAACGGCCAAGCTTTGATAAATAATGTTATTAACGTTGTTTCGAAGTTTAAAGGAAAACTTTACGTCCAGCAGTTCAGGGTTCGAGTGCTGGCATGGGAGGTGGGCTTTTTTTCTCTTCTATGTGTTCATTCCTAATCAGAGTAACGAGATTTTTGTCTCCTTACCTCCCCCCCCCCCCCCCCCCCCCCCCCTACTTCGGGCAGATCGCCTTCGATCTTTTTCAACTTTCTAGCGAGATGAAAATGCAAAACACCATACAATCGGATAAATTCATAATGGAGTCTTGCAATGACGGAAAAAGGGCGTTGAGCAAAGGTCATGAACTTGCCTTTTCTTTAACTAAAACTAAAGTTCAAGAGACAACCAATGACGACCATCGCTATAATTTGAACCCGGCTTACGAAAACGACTTTAAGATTTTGAAAAACTACATTAGAAAAATAAGGTCCCATCTCGAAATGATTGGAGATCGGACCCCAAGGTCTTACATTTACAACATGATGCTAAAAGTTGTTCTGGCTGATCATGTATCTATCGCGACACTGCAATCTCGATACCAGCTGTGTCCCGCAAAAGCAATAGATTTGATAAACGCACAGGACGACTGTAGCATTGAATGTGAAGACCCTATTATTGATAGGGAAAAGGTCTACAAGAACATCAAGGAAAAATACCCTACTATAACTGATGAGCAAATCTCTGGAATACTTGTTAGAAGAACAGACAAGGACCCACTCATCATAGAAATAATAGACCAACTTTACTCAGACGCAAAAAACAGGGTAGAACGTAAAGGCGAAACTCTTTTTATGAATCCGTCAGTACCGTCGAAACCATGCAGCCACAAACTGTCATTTTTAAAAACGTGGTAAAGAGAACCAATACCAGTGGAATATTACCTGGAAACTCGAAAATAAAAGAAACGAAAGCCATTATCCAAGTACCAATCATGGATGAAGAAAACGAGCAAAGAAGAACAACTGAACTCGACCGAAGTTCGTACAACGGCGATATTCCTCAGCACATTGAGAGGTTAAAGGACATCTCCTCTATTTCGCCAGACAAACTTGACAACGACCAGCTTATTCAAAGGTCTGTGCAGTATGCAACTCTAGTTGCCTTTATAGATTATAAGAGAGACCAATCTGCCCTTGAAAAACTAAGTCAGGACACAATGTGTTCTGAAAACAACAAAGACATGGTGTTCACCAGGACAGACAGTACCATAGGATCTTATAAGAAGAGAACTTACGATATGACAGCTAGGGCAATGCTTATAGCAAAAAATATATCATCACATCCCCATAGGATTATCGGGTTCTTTACAGTTAGGAACAACAACAAGGTGTGGAAGAAGGCGGTCGCAAAACAAATTGTTGAAATTTGGAATAACAACACTACCGCAAGAAAATTTTCTAGACCAGTCAATGTGAGCTCAAAACAACGTATTCAACAAGAGCAATGGGCTAAACATCTCGCCTATATGTATCTAAATATTACAAACGGAACCGAAGTAAATAATAATCCAGCAGAAGAGCTTCAAAAAGGCAAAAATGCTAGGATAAACATTCAAAGAAATGTAAAAGAAATGAAAGTTAATGATGTTCAGGCTTGTAAAAGTTTTATTAAACTAATACATTCGTCCTTCGAGGATGCAACATTGCAATCTGACATCTGTACCTTCTGTCTCTTCAAACATTTACATCCAACATCACAGTTCAACGCGGTAGAAATAGATACTATAGGAAGCAAGGTTGATGGACATGCAGCTGCCATGGCAAAAAAACATAACCAGGAACAACATGCACTGAACGGAAACGGATCCGAACGACATGAGTATGTTGCAAAAAAATAGCCCAGATGTGGGATGATGAGGCAATAGAAAAAATTATCGACTCAAGTGCTCATATCCAGTATGACAAAACTAGTAGGGAAATCGAAGTATATAGCATGTTACTACGTGATAACAGAGTGCGAACCTATGTTGACAATAGTGGAACTGTCCATCAACTTATGGGGAAACTCACTGACATCTTTGACTATGAGACTTTATCACAACATCATCCTGTTCTCAAGGAAGAAGCTGTATTGGACGAAGAAGCTTTCAACGCATATGTAGCTGCTCATAAGGACAAAGAAGGAGCAACAATGTATTCAGCTACTTTCGCAAAAGCTCAGCTTGTGCAAAGGCAGAAGAACGTGCTGAGCATTCTACAGTCCCAGATTAGTACACCGGCTGGCAAAGTTTCGGCTTTTACTTCTTCTGAGTTTTGGGGCACGATACCCAAAGTAGGAGAACTCGTAAGTAACAGTGCTAAATGGATTGGCGTTACACAATCCCCTTCGTTTTCACATGGAGAAATGACACTTACGGCAGAAGGAACAACTGCAATGGCATCTATCAGCAAGGGAGATAGCTCTGACCTAATAATTAACGACGCAAGATCCTACAACATCGGGACACACATAGCAGGAACTCCTTTAGTGGCTGGAGCTGTAATAACTGGAGCAGGTGGTGAAAAGCATGATTGGAGATCACTTGGAATAAAGGCTAGCCTATACCATATGCAGAATTCTGATACATGGACTGAACCTGCTGGGCATAATATGAGCTTTTCAAAAAGTGCCATACGTTACACAGCTAAAACCTCATCTTCAGGAGCCTCACCATATAGATATATTTGTTTAGACATGTCAGCACTCTCAAATCACATAAGATATCATAACGCAATTGCTGTAAATACCGGTACGGCAGACAACCCTTTCATTGAAATGTGGAGGTTGAACGACCACAAAAACCAGTTGATAGTCCTTGATGACCGAGGATCAAACAATCCAATTTCTGTAGCTCTTTGGGTACTGGTCCATCTCAGATACCCACTGTACGAAACTTATGATGCATTCGAAATAGCAACACACGGTGGATTTAATGCCAACGGGACCAAAAACCTATTGTCTCTAGCATTAATATCTACAGAAGAACAGCTTCACTAATCGATATGCCATCGGAAGCTACAGACATTGTGTTTCTTACAACTGATAAAGCAATGCGAAATGTTAACATAGCAGGAACAGACATTGAGGTACATACAGGAACACGATTTTACAACGACCCAGGTACTATACAGGCTGAGAACGGCCAAGCTTTGATAAATAATGTTATTAACGTTGTTTCGAAGTTTAAAGGAAAACTTTACGTCCAGCAGTTCAGGGTTCGAGTGCTGGCATGGGAGGTGGGCTTTTTTTCTCTTCTATGTGTTCATTCCTAATCAGAGTAACGAGATTTTTGTCTCGTTACATCCCCCCCTCCCCCTCCTCCCCCCCCTACTTCGGGCAGATCGCCTTCGATCTTTTTCAACTTTCTAACGAGATTAAAATGCAAAACACTATACAATCGGATAAATTCATAATGGAGTCTTGCAATGACGGAAAAAGGGCGTTGAGCAAAGGTCATGAACTTGCCTTTTCTTTAACTAAAACTAAAGTTCAAGAGACAACCAATGACGACCATCGCTATAATTTGAACCCGGCTTACGAAAACGACTTTAAGATTTTGAAAAACTACATTAGAAAAATAAGGTCCCATCTCGAAATGATTGGAGATCGGACCCCAAGGTCTTACATTTACAACATGATGCTAAAAGTTGTTCTGGCTGATCATGTATCTATCGCGACACTGCAATCTCGATACCAGCTGTGTCCCGCAAAAGCAATAGATTTGATAAACGCACAGGACGACTGTAGCATTGAATGTGAAGACCCTATTATTGATAGGGAAAAGGTCTACAAGAAAATCAAGGAAAAATACCCTACTATAACTGATGAGCAAATCTCTGGAATACTTGTTAGAAGAACAGACAAGGACCCACTCATCATAGAAATAATAGACCAACTTTACTCAGACGCAAAAAACAGGGTAGAACGTAAAGGCGAAAACTCTTTTTATGAATCCGTCAGTACCGTCGAAACCATGCAGCCACAAACTGTCATTTTTAAAAACGTGGTAAAGAGAACCAATACCAGTGGAATATTACCTGGAAACTCGAAAATAAAAGAAACGAAAGCCATTATCCAAGTACCAATCATGGATGAAGAAAACGAGCAAAGAAGAACAACTGAACTCGACCGAAGTTCGTACAACGGCGATATTCCTCAGCACATTGAGAGGTTAAAGGACATCTCCTCTATTTCGCCAGACAAACTTGACAACGACCAGCTTATTCAAAGGTCTGTGCAGTATGCAACTCTAGTTGCCTTTATAGATTATAAGAGAGACCAATCTGCCCTTGAAAAACTAAGTCAGGACACAATGTGTTCTGAAAACAACAAAGACATGGTGTTCACCAGGACAGACAGTACCATAGGATCTTATAAGAAGAGAACTTACGATATGACAGCTAGGGCAATGCTTATAGCAAAAAATATATCATCACATCCCCATAGGATTATCGGGTTCTTTACAGTTAGGAACAACAACAAGGTGTGGAAGAAGGCGGTCGCAAAACAAATTGTTGAAATTTGGAATAACAACACTACCGCAAGAAAATTTTCTAGACCAGTCAATGTGAGCTCAAAACAACGTATTCAACAAGAGCAATGGGCTAAACATCTCGCCTATATGTATCTAAATATTACAAACGGAACCGAAGTAAATAATAATCCAGCAGAAGAGCTTCAAAAAGGCAAAAATGCTAGGATAAACATTCAAAGAAATGTAAAAGAAATGAAAGTTAATGATGTTCAGGCTTGTAAAAGTTTTATTAAACTAATACATTCGTCCTTCGAGGATGCAACATTGCAATCTGACATCTGTACCTTCTGTCTCTTCAAACATTTACATCCAACATCACAGTTCAACGCGGTAGAAATAGATACTATAGGAAGCAAGGTTGATGGACATGCAGCTGCCATGGCAAAAAAACATAACCAGGAACAACATGCACTGAACGGAAACGGATCCGAACGACATGAGTATGTTGCAAAAAAATAGCCCAGATGTGGGATGATGAGGCAATAGAAAAAATTATCGACTCAAGTGCTCATATCCAGTATGACAAAACTAGTAGGGAAATCGAAGTATATAGCATGTTACTACGTGATAACAGAGTGCGAACCTATGTTGACAATAGTGGAACTGTCCATCAACTTATGGGGAAACTCACTGACATCTTTGACTATGAGACTTTATCACAACATCATCCTGTTCTCAAGGAAGAAGCTGTATTGGACGAAGAAGCTTTCAACGCATATGTAGCTGCTCATAAGGACAAAGAAGGAGCAACAATGTATTCAGCTACTTTCGCAAAAGCTCAGCTTGTGCAAAGGCAGAAGAACGTGCTGAGCATTCTACAGTCCCAGATTAGTACACCGGCTGGCAAAGTTTCGGCTTTTACTTCTTCTGAGTTTTGGGGCACGATACCCAAAGTAGGAGAACTCGTAAGTAACAGTGCTAAATGGATTGGCGTTACACAATCCCCTTCGTTTTCACATGGAGAAATGACACTTACGGCAGAAGGAACAACTGCAATGGCATCTATCAGCAAGGGAGATAGCTCTGACCTAATAATTAACGACGCAAGATCCTACAACATCTGGACACACATAGCAGGAACTCCTTTAGTGGCTGGAGCTGTAATAACTGGAGCAGGTGGTGAAAAGCATGATTGGAGATCACTTGGAATAAAGGCTAGCCTATACCATATGCAGAATTCTGATACATGGACTGAACCTGCTGGGCATAATATGAGCTTTTCAAAAAGTGCCATACGTTACACAGCTAAAACCTCATCTTCTGGAGCCTCACCATATAGATATATTTGTTTAGACATGTCAGCACTCTCAAATCACATAAGATATCATAACGCAATTGCTGTAAATACCGGTACGGCAGACAACCCTTTCATTGAAATGTGGAGGTTGAACGACCACAAAAACCAGTTGATAGTCCTTGATGACCGAGGATCAAACAATCCAATTTCTGTAGCTCTTTGGGTACTGGTCCATCTCAGATACCCACTGTACGAAACTTATGATGCATTCGAAATAGCAACACACGGTGGATTTAATGCCAACGGGACCGAAAAACCTATTGTCTCTAGCATTAATATCTACAGAAGAACAGCTTCACTAATCGATATGCCATCGGAAGCTACAGACATTGTGTTTCTTACAACTGATAAAGCAATGCGAAATGTTAACATAGCAGGAACAGACATTGAGGTACATACAGGAACACGATTTTACAACGACCCAGGTACTATACAGGCTGAGAACGGCCAAGCTTTGATAAATAATGTTATTAACGTTGTTTCGAAGTTTAAAGGAAAACTTTACGTCCAGCAGTTCAGGGTTCGAGTGCTGGCATGGGAGGTGGGCTTTTTTTCTCTTCTATGTGTTCATTCCTAATCAGAGTAACGAGATTTTTGTCTCGTTACATCCCCCCCCTACTTCGGGCAGATCGCCTTCGATCTTTTTCAACTTTCTAGCGAGATTAAAATGCAAAACACTATACAATCGGATAAATTCATAATGGAGTCTTGCAATGACGGAAAAAGGGCGTTGAGCAAAGGTCATGAACTTGCCTTTTCTTTAACTAAAACTAAAGTTCAAGAGACAACCAATGACGACCATCGCTATAATTTGAACCCGGCTTACGAAAACGACTTTAAGATTTTGAAAAACTACATTAGAAAAATAAGGTCCCATCTCGAAATGATTGGAGATCGGACCCCAAGGTCTTACATTTACAACATGATGCTAAAAGTTGTTCTGGCTGATCATGTATCTATCGCGACACTGCAATCTCGATACCAGCTGTGTCCCGCAAAAGCAATAGATTTGATAAACGCACAGGACGACTGTAGCATTGAATGTGAAGACCCTATTATTGATAGGGAAAAGGTCTACAAGAACATCAAGGAAAAATACCCTACTATAACTGATGAGCAAATCTCTGGAATACTTGTTAGAAGAACAGACAAGGACCCACTCATCATAGAAATAATAGACCAACTTTACTCAGACGCAAAAAACAGGGTAGAACGTAAAGGCGAAAACTCTTTTTATGAATCCGTCAGTACCGTCGAAACCATGCAGCCACAAACTGTCATTTTTAAAAACGTGGTAAAGAGAACCAATACCAGTGGAATATTACCTGGAAACTCGAAAATAAAAGAAACGAAAGCCATTATCCAAGTACCAATCATGGATGAAGAAAACGAGCAAAGAAGAACAACTGAACTCGACCGAAGTTC
Organism: Leptogaster cylindrica; assembly: GCA_963082835.1. NCBI lineage: Eukaryota > Metazoa > Arthropoda > Insecta > Diptera > Asilidae > Leptogaster > Leptogaster cylindrica. Next base: position 20,126,253 of record OY720107.1, read on the forward strand.
GTACAACGGCGATATTCCTCAGCACATTGAGAGGTTAAAGGACATCTCCTCTATTTCGCCAGACAAACTTGACAACGACCAGCTTATTCAAAGGTCTGTGCAGTATGCAACTCTAGTTGCCTTTATAGATTATAAGAGAGACCAATCTGCCCTTGAAAAACTAAGTCAGGACACAATGTGTTCTGAAAACAACAAAGACATGGTGTTCACCAGGACAGACAGTACCATAGGATCTTATAAGAAGAGAACTTACGATATGACAGCTAGGGCAATGCTTATAGCAAAAAATATATCATCACATCCCCATAGGATTATCGGGTTCTTTACAGTTAGGAACAACAACAAGGTGTGGAAGAAGGCGGTCGCAAAACAAATTGTTGAAATTTGGAATAACAACACTACCGCAAGAAAATTTTCTAGACCAGTCAATGTGAGCTCAAAACAACGTATTCAACAAGAGCAATGGGCTAAACATCTCGCCTATATGTATCTAAATATTACAAACGGAACCGAAGTAAATAATAATCCAGCAGAAGAGCTTCAAAAAGGCAAAAATGCTAGGATAAACATTCAAAGAAATGTAAAAGAAATGAAAGTTAATGATGTTCAGGCTTGTAAAAGTTTTATTAAACTAATACATTCGTCCTTCGAGGATGCAACATTGCAATCTGACATCTGTACCTTCTGTCTCTTCAAACATTTACATCCAACATCACAGTTCAACGCGGTAGAAATAGATACTATAGGAAGCAAGGTTGATGGACATGCAGCTGCCATGGCAAAAAAACATAACCAGGAACAACATGCACTGAACGGAAACGGATCCGAACGACATGAGTATGTTGCAAAAAAATAGCCCAGATGTGGGATGATGAGGCAATAGAAAAAATTATCGACTCAAGTGCTCATATCCAGTATGACAAAACTAGTAGGGAAATCGAAGTATATAGCATGTTACTACGTGATAACAGAGTGCGAACCTATGTTGACAATAGTGGAACTGTCCATCAACTTATGGGGAAACTCACTGACATCTTTGACTATGAGACTTTATCACAACATCATCCTGTTCTCAAGGAAGAAGCTGTATTGGACGAAGAAGCTTTCAACGCATATGTAGCTGCTCATAAGGACAAAGAAGGAGCAACAATGTATTCAGCTACTTTCGCAAAAGCTCAGCTTGTGCAAAGGCAGAAGAACGTGCTGAGCATTCTACAGTCCCAGATTAGTACACCGGCTGGCAAAGTTTCGGCTTTTACTTCTTCTGAGTTTTGGGGCACGATACCCAAAGTAGGAGAACTCGTAAGTAACAGTGCTAAATGGATTGGCGTTACACAATCCCCTTCGTTTTCACATGGAGAAATGACACTTACGGCAGAAGGAACAACTGCAATGGCATCTATCAGCAAGGGAGATAGCTCTGACCTAATAATTAACGACGCAAGATCCTACAACATCGGGACACACATAGCAGGAACTCCTTTAGTGGCTGGAGCTGTAATAACTGGAGCAGGTGGTGAAAAGCATGATTGGAGATCACTTGGAATAAAGGCTAGCCTATACCATATGCAGAATTCTGATACATGGACTGAACCTGCTGGGCATAATATGAGCTTTTCAAAAAGTGCCATACGTTACACAGCTAAAACCTCATCTTCAGGAGCCTCACCATATAGATATATTTGTTTAGACATGTCAGCACTCTCAAATCACATAAGATATCATAACGCAATTGCTGTAAATACCGGTACGGCAGACAACCCTTTCATTGAAATGTGGAGGTTGAACGACCACAAAAACCAGTTGATAGTCCTTGATGACCGAGGATCAAACAATCCAATTTCTGTAGCTCTTTGGGTACTGGTCCATCTCAGATACCCACTGTACGAAACTTATGATGCATTCGAAATAGCAACACACGGTGGATTTAATGCCAACGGGACCAAAAACCTATTGTCTCTAGCATTAATATCTACAGAAGAACAGCTTCACTAATCGATATGCCATCGGAAGCTACAGACATTGTGTTTCTTACAACTGATAAAGCAATGCGAAATGTTAACATAGCAGGAACAGACATTGAGGTACATACAGGAACACGATTTTACAACGACCCAGGTACTATACAGGCTGAGAACGGCCAAGCTTTGATAAATAATGTTATTAACGTTGTTTCGAAGTTTAAAGGAAAACTTTACGTCCAGCAGTTCAGGGTTCGAGTGCTGGCATGGGAGGTGGGCTTTTTTTCTCTTCTATGTGTTCATTCCTAATCAGAGTAACGAGATTTTTGTCTCGTTACATCCCCCCCTCCCCCTCCTCCCCCCCCTACTTCGGGCAGATCGCCTTCGATCTTTTTCAACTTTCTAACGAGATTAAAATGCAAAACACTATACAATCGGATAAATTCATAATGGAGTCTTGCAATGACGGAAAAAGGGCGTTGAGCAAAGGTCATGAACTTGCCTTTTCTTTAACTAAAACTAAAGTTCAAGAGACAACCAATGACGACCATCGCTATAATTTGAACCCGGCTTACGAAAACGACTTTAAGATTTTGAAAAACTACATTAGAAAAATAAGGTCCCATCTCGAAATGATTGGAGATCGGACCCCAAGGTCTTACATTTACAACATGATGCTAAAAGTTGTTCTGGCTGATCATGTATCTATCGCGACACTGCAATCTCGATACCAGCTGTGTCCCGCAAAAGCAATAGATTTGATAAACGCACAGGACGACTGTAGCATTGAATGTGAAGACCCTATTATTGATAGGGAAAAGGTCTACAAGAAAATCAAGGAAAAATACCCTACTATAACTGATGAGCAAATCTCTGGAATACTTGTTAGAAGAACAGACAAGGACCCACTCATCATAGAAATAATAGACCAACTTTACTCAGACGCAAAAAACAGGGTAGAACGTAAAGGCGAAAACTCTTTTTATGAATCCGTCAGTACCGTCGAAACCATGCAGCCACAAACTGTCATTTTTAAAAACGTGGTAAAGAGAACCAATACCAGTGGAATATTACCTGGAAACTCGAAAATAAAAGAAACGAAAGCCATTATCCAAGTACCAATCATGGATGAAGAAAACGAGCAAAGAAGAACAACTGAACTCGACCGAAGTTCGTACAACGGCGATATTCCTCAGCACATTGAGAGGTTAAAGGACATCTCCTCTATTTCGCCAGACAAACTTGACAACGACCAGCTTATTCAAAGGTCTGTGCAGTATGCAACTCTAGTTGCCTTTATAGATTATAAGAGAGACCAATCTGCCCTTGAAAAACTAAGTCAGGACACAATGTGTTCTGAAAACAACAAAGACATGGTGTTCACCAGGACAGACAGTACCATAGGATCTTATAAGAAGAGAACTTACGATATGACAGCTAGGGCAATGCTTATAGCAAAAAATATATCATCACATCCCCATAGGATTATCGGGTTCTTTACAGTTAGGAACAACAACAAGGTGTGGAAGAAGGCGGTCGCAAAACAAATTGTTGAAATTTGGAATAACAACACTACCGCAAGAAAATTTTCTAGACCAGTCAATGTGAGCTCAAAACAACGTATTCAACAAGAGCAATGGGCTAAACATCTCGCCTATATGTATCTAAATATTACAAACGGAACCGAAGTAAATAATAATCCAGCAGAAGAGCTTCAAAAAGGCAAAAATGCTAGGATAAACATTCAAAGAAATGTAAAAGAAATGAAAGTTAATGATGTTCAGGCTTGTAAAAGTTTTATTAAACTAATACATTCGTCCTTCGAGGATGCAACATTGCAATCTGACATCTGTACCTTCTGTCTCTTCAAACATTTACATCCAACATCACAGTTCAACGCGGTAGAAATAGATACTATAGGAAGCAAGGTTGATGGACATGCAGCTGCCATGGCAAAAAAACATAACCAGGAACAACATGCACTGAACGGAAACGGATCCGAACGACATGAGTATGTTGCAAAAAAATAGCCCAGATGTGGGATGATGAGGCAATAGAAAAAATTATCGACTCAAGTGCTCATATCCAGTATGACAAAACTAGTAGGGAAATCGAAGTATATAGCATGTTACTACGTGATAACAGAGTGCGAACCTATGTTGACAATAGTGGAACTGTCCATCAACTTATGGGGAAACTCACTGACATCTTTGACTATGAGACTTTATCACAACATCATCCTGTTCTCAAGGAAGAAGCTGTATTGGACGAAGAAGCTTTCAACGCATATGTAGCTGCTCATAAGGACAAAGAAGGAGCAACAATGTATTCAGCTACTTTCGCAAAAGCTCAGCTTGTGCAAAGGCAGAAGAACGTGCTGAGCATTCTACAGTCCCAGATTAGTACACCGGCTGGCAAAGTTTCGGCTTTTACTTCTTCTGAGTTTTGGGGCACGATACCCAAAGTAGGAGAACTCGTAAGTAACAGTGCTAAATGGATTGGCGTTACACAATCCCCTTCGTTTTCACATGGAGAAATGACACTTACGGCAGAAGGAACAACTGCAATGGCATCTATCAGCAAGGGAGATAGCTCTGACCTAATAATTAACGACGCAAGATCCTACAACATCTGGACACACATAGCAGGAACTCCTTTAGTGGCTGGAGCTGTAATAACTGGAGCAGGTGGTGAAAAGCATGATTGGAGATCACTTGGAATAAAGGCTAGCCTATACCATATGCAGAATTCTGATACATGGACTGAACCTGCTGGGCATAATATGAGCTTTTCAAAAAGTGCCATACGTTACACAGCTAAAACCTCATCTTCTGGAGCCTCACCATATAGATATATTTGTTTAGACATGTCAGCACTCTCAAATCACATAAGATATCATAACGCAATTGCTGTAAATACCGGTACGGCAGACAACCCTTTCATTGAAATGTGGAGGTTGAACGACCACAAAAACCAGTTGATAGTCCTTGATGACCGAGGATCAAACAATCCAATTTCTGTAGCTCTTTGGGTACTGGTCCATCTCAGATACCCACTGTACGAAACTTATGATGCATTCGAAATAGCAACACACGGTGGATTTAATGCCAACGGGACCGAAAAACCTATTGTCTCTAGCATTAATATCTACAGAAGAACAGCTTCACTAATCGATATGCCATCGGAAGCTACAGACATTGTGTTTCTTACAACTGATAAAGCAATGCGAAATGTTAACATAGCAGGAACAGACATTGAGGTACATACAGGAACACGATTTTACAACGACCCAGGTACTATACAGGCTGAGAACGGCCAAGCTTTGATAAATAATGTTATTAACGTTGTTTCGAAGTTTAAAGGAAAACTTTACGTCCAGCAGTTCAGGGTTCGAGTGCTGGCATGGGAGGTGGGCTTTTTTTCTCTTCTATGTGTTCATTCCTAATCAGAGTAACGAGATTTTTGTCTCGTTACATCCCCCCCCTACTTCGGGCAGATCGCCTTCGATCTTTTTCAACTTTCTAGCGAGATTAAAATGCAAAACACTATACAATCGGATAAATTCATAATGGAGTCTTGCAATGACGGAAAAAGGGCGTTGAGCAAAGGTCATGAACTTGCCTTTTCTTTAACTAAAACTAAAGTTCAAGAGACAACCAATGACGACCATCGCTATAATTTGAACCCGGCTTACGAAAACGACTTTAAGATTTTGAAAAACTACATTAGAAAAATAAGGTCCCATCTCGAAATGATTGGAGATCGGACCCCAAGGTCTTACATTTACAACATGATGCTAAAAGTTGTTCTGGCTGATCATGTATCTATCGCGACACTGCAATCTCGATACCAGCTGTGTCCCGCAAAAGCAATAGATTTGATAAACGCACAGGACGACTGTAGCATTGAATGTGAAGACCCTATTATTGATAGGGAAAAGGTCTACAAGAACATCAAGGAAAAATACCCTACTATAACTGATGAGCAAATCTCTGGAATACTTGTTAGAAGAACAGACAAGGACCCACTCATCATAGAAATAATAGACCAACTTTACTCAGACGCAAAAAACAGGGTAGAACGTAAAGGCGAAAACTCTTTTTATGAATCCGTCAGTACCGTCGAAACCATGCAGCCACAAACTGTCATTTTTAAAAACGTGGTAAAGAGAACCAATACCAGTGGAATATTACCTGGAAACTCGAAAATAAAAGAAACGAAAGCCATTATCCAAGTACCAATCATGGATGAAGAAAACGAGCAAAGAAGAACAACTGAACTCGACCGAAGTTCGTACAACGGCGATATTCCTCAGCACATTGAGAGGTTAAAGGACATCTCCTCTATTTCGCCAGACAAACTTGACAACGACCAGCTTATTCAAAGGTCTGTGCAGTATGCAACTCTAGTTGCCTTTATAGATTATAAGAGAGACCAATCTGCCCTTGAAAAACTAAGTCAGGACACAATGTGTTCTGAAAACAACAAAGACATGGTGTTCACCAGGACAGACAGTACCATAGGATCTTATAAGAAGAGAACTTACGATATGACAGCTAGGGCAATGCTTATAGCAAAAAATATATCATCACATCCCCATAGGATTATCGGGTTCTTTACAGTTAGGAACAACAACAAGGTGTGGAAGAAGGCGGTCGCAAAACAAATTGTTGAAATTTGGAATAACAACACTACCGCAAGAAAATTTTCTAGACCAGTCAATGTGAGCTCAAAACAACGTATTCAACAAGAGCAATGGGCTAAACATCTCGCCTATATGTATCTAAATATTACAAACGGAACCGAAGTAAATAATAATCCAGCAGAAGAGCTTCAAAAAGGCAAAAATGCTAGGATAAACATTCAAAGAAATGTAAAAGAAATGAAAGTTAATGATGTTCAGGCTTGTAAAAGTTTTATTAAACTAATACATTCGTCCTTCGATGATGCAACATTGCAATCTGACATCTGTACCTTCTGTCTCTTCAAACATTTACATCCAACATCACAGTTCAACGCGGTAGAAATAGATACTATAGGAAGCAAGGTTGATGGACATGCAGCTGCCATGGCAAAAAAACATAACCAGGAACAACATGCACTGAACGGAAACGGATCCGAACGACATGAGTATGTTGCAAAAAAAATAGCCCAGATGTGGGATGATGAGGCAATAGAAGAAATTATCGACTCAAGTGCTCATATCCAGTATGACAAAACTAGTAGGGAAATCGAAGTATATAGCATGTTACTACGTGATAACAGAGTGCGAACCTATGTTGACAATAGTGGAACTGTCCATCAACTTATGGGGAAACTCACTGACATCTTTGACTATGAGACTTTATCACAACATCATCCTGTTCTCAAGGAAGAAGCTGTATTGGACGAAGAAGCTTTCAACGCATATGTAGCTGCTCATAAGGACAAAGAAGGAGCAACAATGTATTCAGCTACTTTCGCAAAAGCTCAGCTTGTGCAAAGGCAGAAGAACGTGCTGAGCATTCTACAGTCCCAGATTAGTACACCGGCTGGCAAAGTTTCGGCTTTTACTTCTTCTGAGTTTTGGGGCACGATACCCAAAGTAGGAGAACTCGTAAGTAACAGTGCTAAATGGATTGGCGTTACACAATCCCCTTCGTTTTCACATGGAGAAATGACACTTACGGCAGAAGGAACAACTGCAATGGCATCTATCAGCAAGGGAGATAGCTCTGACCTAATAATTAACGACGCAAGATCCTACAACATCTGGACACACATAGCAGGAACACCTTTAGTGGCTGGAGCTGTAATAACTGGAGCAGGTGGTGAAAAGCATGATTGGAGATCACTTGGAATAAAGGCTAGCCTATACCATATGCAGAATTCTGGTACATGGACTGAACCTGCTGGGCATAATATGAGCTTTTCAAAAAGTGCCATACGTTACACAGCTAAAACCTCATCTTCTGGAGCCTCACCATATAGATATATTTGTTTAGACATGTCAGCACTCTCAAATCACATAAGATATCATAACACAATTGCTGTAAATACCGGTACGGCAGACAACCCTTTCATTGAAATGTGGAGGTTGAACGACCACAAAAACCAGTTGATAGTCCTTGATGACCGAGGATCAAACAATCCAATTTCTGTAGCTCTTTGGGTACTGGTCCATCTCAGATACCCACTGTACGAAACTTATGATGCATTCGAAATAGCAACACACGGTGGATTTAATGCCAACGGGACCAAAAACCTATTGTCTCTAGCATTAATATCTACAGAAGAACAGCTTCACTAATCGATATGCCATCGGAAGCTACAGACATTGTGTTTCTTACAACTGATAAAGCAATGCGAAATGTTAACATAGCAGGAACAGACATTGAGGTACATACAGGAACACGATTTTACAACGACCCAGGTACTATACAGGCTGAGAACGGCCAAGCTTTGATAAATAATGTTATTAACGTTGTTTCGAAGTTTAAAGGAAAACTTTACGTCCAGCAGTTCAGGGTTCGAGTGCTGGCATGGGAGGTGGGCTTTTTTTCTCTTCTATGTGTTCATTCCTAATCAGAGTAACGAGATTTTTGTCTCGTTACATCCCCCCCCTACTTCGGGCAGATCGCCTTCGATCTTTTTCAACTTTCTAGCGAGATTAAAATGCAAAACACTATACAATCGGATAAATTCATAATGGAGTCTTGCAATGACGGAAAAAGGGCGTTGAGCAAAGGTCATGAACTTGCCTTTTCTTTAACTAAAACTAAAGTTCAAGAGACAACCAATGACGACCATCGCTATAATTTGAACCCGGCTTACGAAAACGACTTTAAGATTTTGAAAAACTACATTAGAAAAATAAGGTCCCATCTCGAAATGATTGGAGATCGGACCCCAAGGTCTTACATTTACAACATGATGCTAAAAGTTGTTCTGGCTGATCATGTATCTATCGCGACACTGCAATCTCGATACCAGCTGTGTCCCGCAAAAGCAATAGATTTGATAAACGCACAGGACGACTGTAGCATTGAATGTGAAGACCCTATTATTGATAGGGAAAAGGTCTACAAGAACATCAAGGAAAAATACCCTACTATAACTGATGAGCAAATCTCTGGAATACTTGTTAGAAGAACAGACAAGGACCCACTCATCATAGAAATAATAGACCAACTTTACTCAGACGCAAAAAACAGGGTAGAACGTAAAGGCGAAAACTCTTTTTATGAATCCGTCAGTACCGTCGAAACCATGCAGCCACAAACTGTCATTTTTAAAAACGTGGTAAAGAGAACCAATACCAGTGGAATATTACCTGGAAACTCGAAAATAAAAGAAACGAAAGCCATTATCCAAGTACCAATCATGGATGAAGAAAACGAGCAAAGAAGAACAACTGAACTCGACCGAAGTTCGTACAACGGCGATATTCCTCAGCACATTGAGAGGTTAAAGGACATCTCCTCTATTTCGCCAGACAAACTTGACAACGACCAGCTTATTCAAAGGTCTGTGCAGTATGCAACTCTAGTTGCCTTTATAGATTATAAGAGAGACCAATCTGCCCTTGAAAAACTAAGTCAGGACACAATGTGTTCTGAAAACAACAAAGACATGGTGTTCACCAGGACAGACAGTACCATAGGATCTTATAAGAAGAGAACTTACGATATGACAGCTAGGGCAATGCTTATAGCAAAAAATATATCATCACATCCCCATAGGATTATCGGGTTCTTTACAGTTAGGAACAACAACAAGGTGTGGAAGAAGGCGGTCGCAAAACAAATTGTTGAAATTTGGAATAACAACACTACCGCAAGAAAATTTTCTAGACCAGTCAATGTGAGCTCAAAACAACGTATTCAACAAGAGCAATGGGCTAAACATCTCGCCTATATGTATCTAAATATTACAAACGGAACCGAAGTAAATAATAATCCAGCAGAAGAGCTTCAAAAAGGCAAAAATGCTTGGATAAACATTCAAAGAAATGTAAAAGAAATGAAAGTTAATGATGTTCAGGCTTGTAAAAGTTTTATTAAACTAATACATTCGTCCTTCGAGGATGCAACATTGCAATCTGACATCTGTACCTTCTGTCTCTTCAAACATTTACATCCAACATCACAGTTCAACGCGGTAGAAATAGATACTATAGGAAGCAAGGTTGATGGACATGCAGCTGCCATGGCAAAAAAACATAACCAGGAACAACATGCACTGAACGGAAACGGATCCGAACGACATGAGTATGTTGCAAAAAAATAGCCCAGATGTGGGATGATGAGGCAATAGAAAAAATTATCGACTCAAGTGCTCATATCCAGTATGACAAAACTAGTAGGGAAATCGAAGTATATAGCATGTTACTACGTGATAACAGAGTGCGAACCTATGTTGACAATAGTGGAACTGTCCATCAACTTATGGGGAAACTCACTGACATCTTTGACTATGAGACTTTATCACAACATCATCCTGTTCTCAAGGAAGAAGCTGTATTGGACGAAGAAGCTTTCAACGCATATGTAGCTGCTCATAAGGACAAAGAAGGAGCAACAATGTATTCAGCTACTTTCGCAAAAGCTCAGCTTGTGCAAAGGCAGAAGAACGTGCTGAGCATTCTACAGTCCCAGATTAGTACACCGGCTGGCAAAGTTTCGGCTTTTACTTCTTCTGAGTTTTGGGGCACGATACCCAAAGTAGGAGAACTCGTAAGTAACAGTGCTAAATGGATTGGCGTTACACAATCCCCTTCGTTTTCACATGGAGAAATGACACTTACGGCAGAAGGAACAACTGCAATGGCATCTATCAGCAAGGGAGATAGCTCTGACCTAATAATTAACGACGCAAGATCCTACAACATCGGGACACACATAGCAGGAACTCCTTTAGTGGCTGGAGCTGTAATAACTGGAGCAGGTGGTGAAAAGCATGATTGGAGATCACTTGGAATAAAGGCTAGCCTATACCATATGCAGAATTCTGATACATGGACTGAACCTGCTGGGCATAATATGAGCTTTTCAAAAAGTGCCATACGTTACACAGCTAAAACCTCATCTTCTGGAGCCTCACCATATAGATATATTTGTTTAGACATGTCAGCACTCTCAAATCACATAAGATATCATAACGCAATTGCTGTAAATACCGGTACGGCAGACAACCCTTTCATTGAAATGTGGAGGTTGAACGACCACAAAAACCAGTTGATAGTCCTTGATGACCGAGGATCAAACAATCCAATTTCTGTAGCTCTTTGGGTACTGGTCCATCTCAGATACCCACTGTACGAAACTTATGATGCATTCGAAATAGCAACACACGGTGGATTTAATGCCAACGGGACCGAAAAACCTATTGTCTCTAGCATTAATATCTACAGAAGAACAGCTTCACTAATCGATATGCCATCGGAAGCTACAGACATTGTGTTTCTTACAACTGATAAAGCAATGCGAAATGTTAACATAGCAGGAACAGACATTGAGGTACATACAGGAACACGATTTTACAACGACCCAGGTACTATACAGGCTGAGAACGGCCAAGCTTTGATAAATAATGTTATTAACGTTGTTTCGAAGTTTAAAGGAAAACTTTACGTCCAGCAGTTCAGGGTTCGAGTGCTGGCATGGGAGGTGGGCTTTTTTTCTCTTCTATGTGTTCATTCCTAATCAGAGTAACGAGATTTTTGTCTCCTTACCTCTCCCCCCCCCCCCCCCTACTTCGGGCAGATCGCCTTCGATCTTTTTCAACTTTCTAGCGAGATTGAAATGCAAAACACCATACAATCGGATAAATTCATAATGGAGTCTTGCAATGACGGAAAAAGGGCGTTGAGCAAAGGTCATGAACTTGCCTTTTCTTTAACTAAAACTAAAGTTCAAGAGACAACCAATGACGACCATCGCTATAATTTGAACCCGGCTTACGAAAACGACTTTAAGATTTTGAAAAACTACATTAGAAAAATAAGGTCCCATCTCGAAATGATTGGAGATCGGACCCCAAGGTCTTACATTTACAACATGATGCTAAAAGTTGTTCTGGCTGATCATGTATCTATCGCGACACTGCAATCTCGATACCAGCTGTGTCCCGCAAAAGCAATAGATTTGATAAACGCACAGGACGACTGTAGCATTGAATGTGAAGACCCTATTATTGATAGGGAAAAGGTCTACAAGAACATCAAGGAAAAATACCCTACTATAACTGATGAGCAAATCTCTGGAATACTTGTTAGAAGAACAGACAAGGACCCACTCATCATAGAAATAATAGACCAACTTTACTCAGACGCAAAAAACAGGGTAGAACGTAAAGGGGAAACTCTTTTTATGAATCCGTCAGTACCGTCGAAACCATGCAGCCACAAACTGTCATTTTTAAAAACGTGGTAAAGAGAACCAATACCAGTGGAATATTACCTGGAAACTCGAAAATAAAAGAAACGAAAGCCATTATCCAAGTACCAATCATGGATGAAGAAAACGAGCAAAGAAGAACAACTGAACTCGACCGAAGTTCGTACAACGGCGATATTCCTCAGCACATTGAGAGGTTAAAGGACATCTCCTCTATTTCGCCAGACAAACTTGACAACGACCAGCTTATTCAAAGGTCTGTGCAGTATGCAACTCTAGTTGCCTTTATAGATTATAAGAGAGACCAATCTGCCCTTGAAAAACTAAGTCAGGACACAATGTGTTCTGAAAACAACAAAGACATGGTGTTCACCAGGACAGACAGTACCATAGGATCTTATAAGAAGAGAACTTACGATATGACAGCTAGGGCAATGCTTATAGCAAAAAATATATCATCACATCCCCATAGGATTATCGGGTTCTTTACAGTTAGGAACAACAACAAGGTGTGGAAGAAGGCGGTCGCAAAACAAATTGTTGAAATTTGGAATAACAACACTACCGCAAGAAAATTTTCTAGACCAGTCAATGTGAGCTCAAAACAACGTATTCAACAAGAGCAATGGGCTAAACATCTCGCCTATATGTATCTAAATATTACAAACGGAACCGAAGTAAATAATAATCCAGCAGAAGAGCTTCAAAAAGGCAAAAATGCTAGGATAAACATTCAAAGAAATGTAAAAGAAATGAAAGTTAATGATGTTCAGGCTTGTAAAAGTTTTATTAAACTAATACATTCGTCCTTCGAGGATGCAACATTGCAATCTGACATCTGTACCTTCTGTCTCTTCAAACATTTACATCCAACATCACAGTTCAACGCGGTAGAAATAGATACTATAGGAAGCAAGGTTGATGGACATGCAGCTGCCATGGCAAAAAAACATAACCAGGAACAACATGCACTGAACGGAAACGGATCCGAACGACATGAGTATGTTGCAAAAAAATAGCCCAGATGTGGGATGATGAGGCAATAGAAAAAATTATCGACTCAAGTGCTCATATCCAGTATGACAAAACTAGTAGGGAAATCGAAGTATATAGCATGTTACTACGTGATAACAGAGTGCGAACCTATGTTGACAATAGTGGAACTGTCCATCAACTTATGGGGAAACTCACTGACATCTTTGACTATGAGACTTTATCACAACATCATCCTGTTCTCAAGGAAGAAGCTGTATTGGACGAAGAAGCTTTCAACGCATATGTAGCTGCTCATAAGGACAAAGAAGGAGCAACAATGTATTCAGCTACTTTCGCAAAAGCTCAGCTTGTGCAAAGGCAGAAGAACGTGCTGAGCATTCTACAGTCCCAGATTAGTACACCGGCTGGCAAAGTTTCGGCTTTTACTTCTTCTGAGTTTTGGGGCACGATACCCAAAGTAGGAGAACTCGTAAGTAACAGTGCTAAATGGATTGGCGTTACACAATCCCCTTCGTTTTCACATGGAGAAATGACACTTACGGCAGAAGGAACAACTGCAATGGCATCTATCAGCAAGGGAGATAGCTCTGACCTAATAATTAACGACGCAAGATCCTACAACATCGGGACACACATAGCAGGAACTCCTTTAGTGGCTGGAGCTGTAATAACTGGAGCAGGTGGTGAAAAGCATGATTGGAGATCACTTGGAATAAAGGCTAGCCTATACCATATGCAGAATTCTGATACATGGACTGAACCTGCTGGGCATAATATGAGCTTTTCAAAAAGTGCCATACGTTACACAGCTAAAACCTCATCTTCTGGAGCCTCACCATATAGATATATTTGTTTAGACATGTCAGCACTCTCAAATCACATAAGATATCATAACGCAATTGCTGTAAATACCGGTACGGCAGACAACCCTTTCATTGAAATGTGGAGGTTGAACGACCACAAAAACCAGTTGATAGTCCTTGATGACCGAGGATCAAACAATCCAATTTCTGTAGCTCTTTGGGTACTGGTCCATCTCAGATACCCACTGTACGAAACTTATGATGCATTCGAAATAGCAACACACGGTGGATTTAATGCCAACGGGACCGAAAAACCTATTGTCTCTAGCATTAATATCTACAGAAGAACAGCTTCACTAATCGATATGCCATCGGAAGCTACAGACATTGTGTTTCTTACAACTGATAAAGCAATGCGAAATGTTAACATAGCAGGAACAGACATTGAGGTACATATAGGAACACGATTTTACAACGACCCAGGTACTATACAGGCTGAGAACGGCCAAGCTTTGATAAATAATGTTATTAACGTTGTTTCGAAGTTTAAAGGAAAACTTTACGTCCAGCAGTTCAGGGTTCGAGTGCTGGCATGGGAGGTGGGCTTTTTTTCTCTTCTATGTGTTCATTCCTAATCAGAGTAACGAGATTTTTGTCTCGTTACATCCCCCCCCTACTTCGGGCAGATCGCCTTCGATCTTTTTCAACTTTCTAGCGAGATTAAAATGCAAAACACTATACAATCGGATAAATTCATAATGGAGTCTTGCAATGACGGAAAAAGGGCGTTGAGCAAAGGTCATGAACTTGCCTTTTCTTTAACTAAAACTTAAGTTCAAGAGACAACCAATGACGACCATCGCTATAATTTGAACCCGGCTTACGAAAACGACTTTAAGATTTTGAAAAACTACATTAGAAAAATAAGGTCCCATCTCGAAATGATTGGAGATCGGACCCCAAGGTCTTACATTTACAACATGATGCTAAAAGTTGTTCTGGCTGATCATATATCTATCGCGACACTGCAATCTCGATACCAGCTGTGTCCCGCAAAAGCAATAGATTTGATAAACGCACAGGACGACTGTAGCATTGAATGTGAAGACCCTATTATTGATAGGGAAAAGGTCTATAAGAACATCAAGGAAAAATACCCTACTATAACTGATGAGCAAATCTCTGGAATACTTGTTAGAAGAACAGACAAGGACCCACTCATCATAGAAATAATAGACCAACTTTACTCAGACGCAAAAAAACAGGGTAGAACGTAAAGGCGAAAACTCTTTTTATGAATCCGTCAGTACCGTCGAAACCATGCAGCCACAAACTGTCATTTTTAAAAACGTGGTAAAGAGAACCAATACCAGTGGAATATTACCTGGAAACTCGAAAATAAAAGAAACGAAAGCCATTATCCAAGTACCAATCATGGATGAAGAAAACGAGCAAAGAAGAACAACTGAACTCGACCGAAGTTCGTACAACGGCGATATTCCTCAGCACATTGAAAGGTTAAAGGACATCTCCTCTATTTCGCCAGACAAACTTGACAACGACCAGCTTATTCAAAGGTCTGTGCAGTATGCAACTCTAGTTGCCTTTATAGATTATAAGAGAGACCAATCTGCCCTTGAAAAACTAAGGAAAATATCAGGAAAGGCATGTTAGAATTTGTGTATCTGAATGAAAATGCTGATTGGTTTTGGCAATCGTAACAATGAGAAAGCACACTACAAATCCAAGTGTTTTATTTTAAAACAATCTGGGCGCTTAAATACTGTAGTCACTTCTTAAAAATTCAAAGGAGAAATCTACTGCCGCATTCTCTAAATTACTGATTTGTAAGAAAATTGAATAATTCGTCAATGATAATTCGAAAATCCTTGCATAATACATAATACAATATAAAAGAAATCCCTTGAAATGTTTCCAAAGAATTGATAGTTTCAAGATCACAATCTAGTGATTAAAAAATTGCGTAATGGGTTTAACTGCTTCAACAAACCATTGAAGACATAATAAAAATAATATATTCAAAAAATCATTAATCTCCCACAAACAAGACAAATATTCAAACATTAAACAAGTATATGATTTTATTCTGAAATTTCGATCTGAATCGCTGAATGTTTATAGTTTGATCGGGATATTTTTCGAAAAGAAATCATAAAATGACCGTTGAATAAATCAATATCAAAGTGTTCATGTTTTTTGTGAGATTTGATAAATATTTCGTTTCAAAAGAATTATTTGTTTCAAACGACGAAAGCTATCGATCTCTGGGGAACGATACTAGATCATTCTGAACACAAGTACCAAATAACTCCGGATTGGCTAAGGTACAAACGAAAAACGGTGTCAAAAAATGCTTTTTTGGGCGGTAGGGCCCCCCCTTTGAGGTACAAACAGATACAAACGATGAAGAATTTATACCACTGTCCAAAAAATTTTTATCGCAAATTTGCGGGCCAAGTTCACGGAGATAAAATTTTATGGTTAACTACTCTGATAATTACAAATGAATCGGCTTTAATTAGTTGACACGTAAGGAAATACACAACTTTGAAATTTTGGAGTTTTTGTTCGCAGACTGAAATAATTTCTAAGTCAGTCTATTGAAATTGCAGTTATCTTATAGAGTTCAATTAAACGTTTTTTTTTTTTTTTTTTTTGGAATAATTTGCATATTTTCTTTTGCGGGCGGAAGGGAAAATAATTCGGTATTACCGATCATTATAATTGATCAATTCAATGCTTATATCTATACTTACTGCGACAAGTTTACGCCGAAGTTCAGCATTTTTTCACTATTTGTATATTTCCGAACTAAAATATCCATAACCCTGCGCCGTGACTAAGGAAAGGCATTTAAATTTTAAAGCGAGTAACAATTTTAACCGACGGACCCACCAAAAAATTACAACCAAAACACGATGAAATTGTTGTAATTTTAAGATTACGATTTGCGGAAGTTAATTTTATCAATCACGGGCGTACACGCACTTAATGCAAGCGGGCGGGAACTCATTTCATTACCCGGTGAACTGTAAAACAAAACAACTAAAATGCCGGCGAGCTGTGAGTGTCAGATTGCTTTTGCGAAAACTGCAAGAGATAATGAATCATGCACGCAAGCGCAATTTTCACGCTTTTACAATTGGCATTGGCACCATATATTTATCATATATTGAAATCACACGTAACCGTTATTTATTTCTACAATTATTTCGTTTTGAAATAAGCCACTACTCGAATGTGAATTGTGTACTGACTGACTTAAAACGCGTGAAGTAACTTGACAGTTGTGTTTCGACAGCACAATCTCACCCGAGAAAAATACATTATTTGAGATAAGTAAGCTCTCTTTATAATAAGCGGTTAAAATGAAAATACATTTATTACCAATTACTCCTACTTCCTATTATATACAAATTTGAGTTTAAACATGTATTCGTCCAAAACTAGTTATTAAATTTAGAGTTTTTTAAAGTGATTTCCTCACTGAAATTGCGCGTGCTTGTCGAACGTCAAAGTTCAAGACTCCACTCCTTCTCAGCTAGCTTTCTGAAGTCTTACTGTTCCCCTCATCTCGCAACTTCATGAAAGCTAAGGAGACGGGCGCCTCATCTGCAAATGGAAGTTTTCTTTTAACATCGATGCTAAAACAAACAAGAGAAACGGTTAAAACTAAAAGGACTGTTAAAATATTTATAGCTACACAGAAAATAAGCATTTGTGGCGATCTTCAGTAATTGTAGGCTATGGTCAAAACCAAAATCTTCATTTTTGGTTTATTTAGAAATAAATAATCCATTTTTTTATAAAATGAATTTATAAAACACATACAATATGCAAATCCCTTATCTATAATACGTTTAGTTACCACTGTGTTTATTAAAACTGAGGCGGCAACTTCCCTAGCTCGTGGAAAGATATACGCGATTTCCAAATAAAATTGTCGACGGCGCCGAATCCAACATTTAGGTAAAGAAGAAGAATATTCGAGCTCCTTCTTCTCGATCTGACAGCTGACTGAAACGGACGTGCCTTGATGAAGTTTAATTAAAAATCAGTATACATCTTGTGTTTTATTCGCTAAATAAACGAAATTTTGAACACTCCAGTGAGCTTTTAATCTCCGCTGTAATTTGTAGGGTGAAGTAACGTATTCCCCTTCAAAACCATTCAATTAGTACTTCCTTCAGCACAAGTACATGAAATGACAACTGATCTTCTTCTTTAGTATTCAGATGTTGGTACATCTGCACTAAACCTGCATTTACATTTTACAATTAAGCCGGAGGTACACGATACGGAAAACGTCATATTTATAAGGAAATATCTTTGTGAATGTCACTTTTGACACATCGAGTCACACGATAAGCAAAAATGAGTTTGCAACTTGTATTTTGCAATTCACAGATTACCGCGACGCCGTGCCGCCCGTAAGAGCAGTAATCTCAAAACTGTGTTCATAAAGTTTTGTATGGTGTGACTCGGGAAATTGGTACCCCGCAAATTGCTTGGATGTGCCGAAAATATTCCGAAATTTTTGGGATATTTATAAGCGATACACCATATTGCTTATCGTCGAGTCACACGGTATGAAAGACGGCGTATCGCTTATAAATACGACGTTTTCCGTATCGTGTACCTCCGGCTTTATGCTGCATATTACATAAAGCTACATTCACAATTATGCTACTTATTAAATTATTCCTTATCCCTTAATCCTTTCCTTATATATATAAATGCGAATGTTCGGTATTTTTGTGTAGATTAACTTCAGGACCCACTAGATCGATTTGCAGGAAAGGACAATGGGCAAAAGTGGTCCAAATGTCCACCACTAACGAGACCTATGTAGCCGAACAATACATTAAATATGCAACAACTTTTACTATTACACAAAAAAAAAAATATGCTGGCATTTAGAAGTTATGACCAAAAAAAGATATTGCTTTTTTGTAACAATAATGTAAAAATGACAGCGTTCTGCACTGTGCATAAAGTAAATTATCATAAAATCAAGTCATCTTTTCTTTCTTTCGGTTAATATTATTTGTCAAAATAGATGGAATATAGTAAAAAACTTCTTTGAACGGCTTTATTATATGAAACTATCTGTTTTCGCTACGTGTATGAATGTCTTTTCAACCACTAAAGAGATGTATATATCTCAATAGTCCATTAAATCCTAAAAGATTTTTATCAGAAATCATTGACAAATATAACGGCAGTAATAAATTATGATTAGATGAGAAAAATTTTTTTTTACATTTTCTGTGAATATAACTATAAAATACACATTGGTTTGGTTAATCTGGCAAAAATCGATTTTGCTATTTTGTTAAGTAAATAACTACCAAAAAGGACTACGCACTAAGAATAAAACAACATTGAAAATGCTTTACAATGGAATTCTTCAAGTCTTTGATGTAACCTAGGTTTTATAATAGAATAAAATGTTAAAAAATAACTTGCTTCATAAGTCTTCATATAAAATTATATTATTTAGATCTGCAGCTGGGAGTTTTATTATGGGTTGGTGTCTCGCCCATCCAAAATACCACACAATCAGCATAACGTGCGCACAGCAACCCAAAGTTCTCATGCCAGAAAGGCAGGAACAATAATAATTAGATATAGCGTCTCTGCCGTTTAAATTGCTGTGTATCATTACATACGTGTAGTACAATCTCCCACGTGCGTGTCTAGATTGTATCCTTGCGCGTAGCAACATAGCGTTATCGCGGTCAATCTCAAAGTCTCCAATATTATTTAAAACACTCTCTCTTGCTGCTTCAATGTGATATACGCCATTACGTATATGTTCGCTGTAGTAGCTGTGCGCAAGTTTTATTTGGTACGTCCCAAGTGCAAACAAAACCAAATCTTCATGTGTTAATATCGGGAATTCATCCATTCCGATAACATTGGCTTCGATGTTATCGAAACTAGCTCGCTGTCTATTTATATTCATTTCAGTAATATAGGTACCCAACCGATTTGGTTCATGCATCCTCTCGTTTATAATTCG
Source organism: Leptogaster cylindrica (assembly GCA_963082835.1). Taxonomy (NCBI): domain Eukaryota; kingdom Metazoa; phylum Arthropoda; class Insecta; order Diptera; family Asilidae; genus Leptogaster; species Leptogaster cylindrica. Next base: position 20,146,435 of record OY720107.1, read on the forward strand.
CAAAAATTCTTCCGCGTGAGTTATATATTTAGGATTTGGGTCCTTTTTACGCCGGAAGGCGGGAGTAGTTCGGGGCGATAACGAAAACGACAAGCGGTTTTAACTATGAACTTTAATTAATTTTTATATTCGGCACCAAAACAAAACTTATATTTTACAAACACTTTCAACTCAATTTAACCGTAACTCTTAACTAGATAAAAAAAAAAGGAAAGATTCAAGTTCAATTAATTATGACCGCAAGACGAACGAATTAAAGATCGATGTCTTCCTCCCGAGATGTTGTCTACTACTCACCGTTTTTAATCTCAAATCATTTCATTAAAATTATTCTTCTGCATCGAAAGCATTCTTTAGCGGGAGTCGAAATCTAATCACTTCCCGTGGAATTTCGCCGTCATCATTTTTTATTGGGAACTTGCATCGCGAAGCTTTTCTCACCAAGCCGTTGGCGTTGGTTTGATCGGAATGTTAACTGTATCGAGTAGATCCGGAGTAATTACATTGGCGTCGCATTTTGGGGTCCTATATGTAACCCGTGCGTGCTATTCTCAATTAACGTATGAAATGCATTGGTTAAAGCAGCAGCCACTCTAAAATCGTCCATCATATGGTGCATGGCCCTATTAAAAAAATCCTGCCTATATAGCTTAAAATCACGCTTGAAACGTCCGTTGACGACTTCGACAACCCAGCGGCACAACGTAACACATCGATTTTTGTTTGCCTCTAACGTCGTTAACTGGTCTTCACCACGCCGTTTGCTTATAGGCATATGCGCCTGATACCCACACGACTCAATTTCTGGAATTACGTCTCGAAAGCCACGGTCACAAATGAACACATCGCCCGGTAAAAAAAATTGATGAAATGGGTTGTCTTCGTTCTCGTTTATTAGGCCTCGCATTATAACAGCATCTGACATCGTAGCTGCGTAGGGCCCAGTAACATCTAATATGTATCCATCGCAACTCATACTCATACTCATACAACTAATATGTATCTCTCAGAGCAAGGAGTAATCAGGAGAAGGCATGAGCCAGAAAAAGTGAAGCATTTCTTTATATGCGGATGTGTCTCGTTGCACATGTCGTAGTCACCAGGGGAGGCACTACCAATGGCAACCATTTGACAGCTCGTTATACAGAAATTATTCATGTAAACAAAATTTTTAAAATTGAGAATTACATAATTTTATACATAACAATTAACATTTTTTCACAAAACCTTTCACTTTCCTTTAAAAAAATTTGATAAAAAGCAACTTCATCACAAGTTCACAAAGTAAACTGTCTTGACCATATGATCATTTGACAGCTCGTTATACAAGCAAAAGTGCTTCATTCACGTACACGATTTTTATACGGAATGCCTTCTCCTGATTACTCCTTACTCTGAGGTAAATCTCCTCGAAAACAAGGAGATCAAGGCGTTAAACCTCGAAACCGGTTTAATCTCGTGATTATCTCGCAGTGTGAACATGCTATTAAGAAATTTTCTGCACATCTTTGGCGAAGAAATTCTGACAGCGGGAGAAAAATTTGACAACTGGCGTGTCAATTTGACATTTGTTTCAGTTTTTTGGAGTGTATTTATTATTTATTTAAAACAAAATATTAAAACTAGAAATCCAATATGATGTACGATTTTTTATTTTTTTGATATGGTATTAGAGAAATGAAGTAATTATTTTTTTGTAGTGGTTTTCGAGCCAAAGGACGGAGGAGAAGAATTTAAAGAATATATTATTATTTAGCTGCAGCTGCTATTGCTACAATATTACAAAAAAAAGCGTTAAAAAAAAAACAGAAAAAGCTACCAATTTATAGGGTAAATCCTTATCTTGCTGAACGACACAATAAAGCCAGGTTTAACACTGATGTGAGTATACTTTTTTCATTATGAAATCCGTGATTTTTACTAATTAGTATAATATTAATTTGCAGTTTGAGGACCTAAAAAAAAATAAAAGACAGTTCCAGGAAAATTTTCATATGAATCCTAAAACATTTCAATCGTTATATGATTTAGTTAAGCCTCATTTATTACCTAATAGCATGTTCACACTGCGAGATAATCACGAGATTAAACCGGTTTCGAGGTTTAACGCCTTGATCTCCTTGTTTTCGAGGAGATTTACCATACAAAAACTGTCAAATGCTGATTTCGAATCTGAGGAGATTCAATCGTAAACGCCTCGTAATCTCCATGTTATTGTGAATATACTAGTTCAAATTTTGGTACATAGATGGCTTCAAGGAATATTTTGACGGCATTTCACAGTAAATTGACAGTTTCATGCCTAAATTTGTTTTGAAAAATGTATCTGAATTCATTTGGCACTCCAATTCCCAAAAATTCTGCTTGCGCCACTAAATAACAATATATTAATATCTTTTTGAACAATAATTCTTAGCAAATGATTCTCAATTTAATTCAATTTTCTCGCACAATATGTCAACAAGACTAACTGTCAAAGTTAATCTTCAAATCCCAGTGTGAACAGGCAAGATTTAAAAATTGAGATTATCTTAATCTTGGAGATTTATAACGCAGTGTGAACATGCTATAAGCAGTATACTTGGCCAGGGGATTATATTTCGCGAAAGCAAAAATTGGCAATTACTCTGGCAATTGGAAATTACTTGGCAAAATAAAGTGGTTGGCTTAGTTTAAGAGTTTAGAACGATGAAGACTAAAATTGGCTTTGATCGAAATTTACTTTGTAAAATTATAAATAAACAAATTGAAAGAGAAAACAAATGAATTTATTACTTTTTAATATTTTCCAACAATGTTATACAAGCAGGTATATACTTTATAATACACTTCCTCCATGTCTTCATTTGGAATATGACCAAGAAGTCTTTCGATGTTCGCCAAGAAAGGCGCATGGGGAGAGGTCACAGGTGGGATTGCTTGTCGTTCTGCCATAGAAGTTTCCCTATCTTCATGTATGAGCGATGTTAAGTCGGAAATGAAGCCAGTCAACTGTGCTACATTTGGAGTAAGTGAATTATGACCTCGCTGCTTGCTTGTTGCATGCAATGTGATTTTGAAACAATTTTTTTTTGATACGCAATGAAACGAAATTTTCGTTTCTACAGTAAAAATACGTGGAGTAACCTTTTTTCAATTTCTTAACGTGTATAATTAAATTGGTTTTCAATTTAATTTTTAATAATGACTATGTAATTTTCAGACGAAATTAACAGGAAGAGTCACCAAACAACAAAAACTTCGTCTGCTGGAGTTGATGCGCTCAAATGTGAGTGTGGGCCGCGGGCAATACTCTGTGAAGAGTAGCGCCATTCACCATGAAAAGTGCTGGCAGAGAGTTGCACTTGAACTAAATTCGATCAGCGGAGGAAAAAAAACCCCTGCCCAATGGAAAAGAGTAAGTTTTCAATACTTTTTTAAGGTTATTAGGTATTTATTTTTAAAAATTTTGTTTCAGTGCTGGATTAATTGGAAGGCTGCAGTAAAGAAGCACTACAGCAAAATTAGGGCATTTAAAAATAGAACGGGGAATCGTCCACTGGACGAAGGGCCAAAACCTTTGGAAAAGATTGAAGAAGAGTTAATCTTCTTTTTTCCGAAGATTTGGTTGAAGGAGAGAAAACAACTCCCGAAGCAGGTTTTGTTTAAGAAATGGTAAAAAATATTCTATACACGTCATGTAACCTTAAATTAATGTTTTTTTTAATTGTAGGAATTCACGAACGGGGGAGCGTCAACGAGGGAGGACAATAACATCGCGGGACCTTCAACGAGGGAGGACCTCCACATCGCGAGACCTTCAACTTCAACGAGGGAGGACAACAACATCGCGGGACCATCGACGGACGACTTCGACATCGCGGGACCATCGACGGAAGACTTCGACATCGCGGGACCATCGAGGACGACAATTGCTGCTACGGCTACATCACAACCGCGACCACGAACATCAACGCAAACAAGAAGAGAACATGGATCATTAAAAAGCTGTTTTGAGGAAGCAAAATCCAATGTTGATGCGCAAAATAATGCGTTTTTGGCCGGATTAAAAAATTAAATAAAAACATGGAAAATATAACAAAAGAGTTGAAGGAAATAAAAGAAAATTAAATTAGCGCAAATTGTTTTATTTACAATCCTCATTTAAAAACTTATACAATTGAAATTATTTAAAAAAAAAAACAGGAAACTAGGCGCTAAAGTAATTGGCAACAATTCTTGCTCTAATAGCTCTGCCTCGAGTTAAGTATGAACTTTGAAGTTGTTCAGATTCTTCACTTTCCCTTATTATTTCAGCCTCTGAAGGCATAGGTAAATTATATTTTCGCCGAATATTATGAAGCGTGCAACATGCATTTATGATTGAACCCGAAAATGCAGGCTCAACTAGAAGGCCACGATCACTAGACAAGCACGCAAATACTTTTTTTAAAACTCCATTTACTCTCTCTATACAATTTCTGGATAAAATATGGGCATCATTATATTTTCGTTGGCTTTCAGTGGTGGGGTTTGTGATTGGCGTCATTAGCCACGGTTCCAGTGGATAGGCCGAGTCACCAATCACCCACATTTCATTATGATTATTATTCAGCCAATGTTGTTCCAAAAAAGTTCTTGCTTTGCTTGCATTCCAGATGTAAGTATCATGGTTGCTCCCGCCAAACCTAGCTAAGCAGTTTAAAATTTCCAGGTCCAAATCGCAAATCAGTTGAACATTCTTTGAATGAAAACCTTTACGGCTGATGTAGCAGTGCTCGACGTCCAACGTTGGCTTCTTGATTTTAACGTGGGTGCAGTCTATTACTCCTGTTATCCCAGGAAAACCAGTTGCTTCATAAAATCTGTAAATATGTGTTTTCATTCAATTTGTATTTAACTCGAATTAAAGAAATTACCGTCGTTTAATTAGATTTTGTTTCTCCTGTGTAATCGGAAATTGTATGTATTTGTTCATTAATTTGTCCTGAATAATATATGTTATTTCATGGACTATTCGGCACACCATAGTCTTGCTAATTGGGCAAATAAAATCTCGCCCACAATCCCTTAAAAATGAACCGGTGGCAAAGTAGTGCAAAGCAACACACATTCTTACATTGTTGGGAATATATGTTTTCCTGACTGCATTTCTCATATGTGGGCTTAACTCATTTAATAATATCATTGCTACCTCCTTGGAAAAACGAAAGAGCTCAACAAATCTCGCTTCAGGGATACTGAAAGGATTTGTTGCATCTCTTAGAGCGCGTCGGTGGATCCGAAGCATATTTCTTCGGTCATAAATGTTTCCGAAATAGAGAACAAAAATACCAGACATATTATGTATTGAAAACGTCCTCTTTTAATAGTTAAAGTTAGCGATACACTTATATCCAAATCAGGCAGAAAACGTCTACTTTTAATATTCGATTTATAAGTGATGCACTTTTTCATTCACGCAAAACTGACAATGACAGTTTTGACATTTCTACTTTCTCGATTCGTGTTTGAATTCCGAATGTTCCTTTTCACCTTACACAAATCACCATGGCTTTCTCAATTAGTACATACAGAAACGAAAAAACTCTACTGGTTGAGTTTGCTATGGTGAATTTACGTGACGTCACAGAATAGAGAATTTTCTCAACTGAAATACAGAAACGAGCTGCTGGAAATGTTTCTGTAATTCCCCAAGTAGAGTTTGGCTTGTCAACTAGTGGAGAATTTTCTCACCATATATTTTTTATACGAGTTTGTAGTCTACGTGCACGATAAACAACACAACATCAAATGGATATGGACAAGGAGAATAAAACACAAGTTAGTTTTAACTTGACTTAACATGAATCTACATGTTTTGACTGATAATTTTGGAGTTATCATTAATTGGGCGAACGATGGACACATATTTCCTATAATTAAAAACCATTTATTTTATAGCAAACTTTAGCAGGTCGAGTTAGTAAACAACAAAAAAGGCACTTGTTGGAATTAATGCAGGCTAATAGGAGCGTTGGTAGAGAAAAACACACGACTAAGAGCAGCTCCATGCAACATGAATTATGCTGGCGAAATATAGCGACAGAGCTAAACGCTATATGAGTGGAGGCCTAAAAACCCCCGAACAATGGAAGAGAGTGAGTTCTGAACTATTTACATTTACTAGTTACATAATTTTCTGAACAAGTTTTAGTGCTGGATTGACTGGAAGGCGTCCGTGAAGAAGAATTACGGCAAGATAAAAGCCTTCAAGAACAAAACTGGAAATCGTCCATTAAATGAAGGACCCAAGCCCCTGGATGCGATCGACAAGGAAGTAATCCAGTTTTTCTCGGAGGATTTTGTAGATGGTGACGGAACAACTCTGGAAGCTGGATTTGAAATGGAGAAAGTTGTGAAAACAAAAGTAAAAATATTTGAACGTTTATATAATATAGATATTCAGGAAAATAATATTTTTTAATTACAGTGCACTGTTGGTGATCTGGCGGCCTCTTCAGATATGGATTTGTTCCTGGAAGTAGAACCTCCTGACGATGAGGCCGAAGTAGATGAAGAATACGTGTCGAAAAAGAGTGGACCAACGATGAGCGCAAAGGCACTAAAGGCAATATCATCTACACATAGTGCGTTTGAAGAGGCGAAAAGTTATCTGGATCAGCACAACTCCGCCATTCTTTCATCTGAAAATCACTAAACACTTATAATGATTGACCCGGAGCGGACTTAAAGAAAACGCGACACCTTTACACTAACAAACTATTTATTTAATTACAACTCAAATTTACTTATTTTACAATTACAAAGCTCAATTACAATTTACGTTAAATTTGATTTATTAATTATTATATTGAGTTCGCCGTCTCGCAATGTGTGCGGATATCGACCGTCCGTTGACCACTGGCTTCTTCGATCAGTCTCAATCGTTGATCGATGGACGCATTCCCGTCCTAAACGCTGACTTGCATTCGGGGGGTGGTGACCTGTGACAATTGTATTGCTGGGATCAGGAATGTTGGCGCTCGATTTTCCCCGGTGTCGAATGGAAAAATTCGGCTAAGTGGTGAAAAACGCTGGTCGATGACCGGTCGATATTGTTGTCGTAGACATAAAGAAAAGTTAAATTAGCGCACACTGTTTTATATATATGGCTCATTTTAACAAATTTGAAACTACCAAAAAACAGGAAAACACTATATGCTAAAGTAATTGGTAGCAATTCTATCTCTAATAGCCCTACCACGTGCTAGGTATGAACTTTGAAATTCTGTTTCGCTGTTATTTATTTCCTGTACTATGTCTATATCTGAAGGCATAGGTAAATTGTACTTCTTTCTTATATTGTGCAGTGTACAGCATGCATTAATAATTAATCGAACCAGTATAGGCTGGTTTAAATAAAAGGCATCGATCCTCCGATAAGCAACCATACACTTTTTTTAACACTCCATTCAATCTTTCAATACAATTTCTCGATGATATATGCGCATGATTAAATTTTCTTTGGTTTGCGCTGCCGGGATTTGAGATTGGTGTCATTATCCATGGTTCCAGTGGATAACCTGAGTCTTCAATCAACCACACTTGATTCTCGCTGTTCCTCTGGTATTGCTCCTCTAAAAATGCCCTTGCTCTGCTTGTATGCCATATAAAGGCATCGTGATTACTTCCACCGAACCGGGCCAAACAATTGAGGATCTCAAGGTCGTAATCGCAAATGACTTGAACATTCTTGGAATGAAAGTGTTTACGGTTTATTATAGCAATGCTCAACGTCCAACGATGGCTTTTTAATTTTCACGTGGGTGCAGTCTATTACTCCTATGATCCCAGGAAAACCAGTTACTTCATAAAATCTAATAATATTTAGTATCACTTAAAACAAATTGCAGAAATCACCGTCTTCTAATTTCATTTTTTCTTTCGTGTGTAGTTGGGAATTTGATGTATTTGTTCATGAGTTTATCTTCAATAACATATGTTATTTCATGGATCATCGACACAATCGTTTTGCTAATAGGACAAATAAAATCTTGGCCACAATCCCTTAAAAATGATCCAGTGGCATAATAGTGCAAAGCAGCTCACATTCTTATATTTTTCGGAATATATGTACTCCTTACTGGATCCCTCATATGTGGACTTAATTGATTTAATAATTCTGTAGCCACGTCTTTGGTAAGCCGGAAGAGCTCAACAAACCTTGCTTCAGGGTTACTGAACGGATTTGTAGTATCTCTTAAAGTACGCCGGTGGATTCGAATCATATTTCTTCGGTCGTAAATATTACCAAAATACAGCACAAAAATACTAGCCAAATTCATTATGAAGCAAAACTAGCAATGACACTTTTGACGTTTCTACTTTCTCGATTGTTGTTTAAAATTCCAAGTATTCCTTCTCACCTTACACAACTCACCATGCCTTTCTCGCTTGGTATATACGGAAACCAGCTGGTACGTAAATATTTCACTCGTGAACCGAAAAAAGGAGAATGGGCAAAATTGTATGGAGCGTGGGCTATTTGCGGCCAAGATTAATTTTGATATTTCTTGATATAGTTTGGTCCTACTATTACTATGCAGAAGTTTTATTGCCGCCATGTACTTCTAAAAGGGTTAAAAAACATTTTTTTTTAAATAGATTTACTATGTATCCTGGCTTATGTTCAGTGCAAAAATGAAAAATCAAAGTGAAATAAATAATAGTATTTATTAAATAATTAAGCAAAAAAGATAAACAATCGCACAGTGCACAATGACACAAACGTAACCGAAGGACAGCGCGGACGGTGCCCACGACCCTCACGCCACCGCACATTAGTGCCGAAAATTCATTTCTTTAGCCAAAACCTCTAATGTGGTTAGAATAGAACGAAATCGGTGTTCCGTGGGTTCTTCGACATGCTGAGTCGATTTTTGAGGCTTACAGTATAGTATGTCTGTCTGTCTGTCTGTACGAACGATAACTTGAAAACGGTTATAGTTAGAAGATTGAAATTCGGTACAACAATTGTAAGGTCAAGTTCGAAAATGATCAAAATCGGGCAACACCTTCTTGGTGTTGCCATGTAAGTCTGACTTTTGTTCAATGCAATCTTTATATTTAAATATTTTTTTTCCTAAATGAAATACAATGTAACGCCCATACCAAAAGTTGTTACTAAGTGACAGTACTTTCATTTGACACTAGTTTTATGGGTGGCCGCCGATAGCCCAAAAACGCCCATACTCCTTTGACTCCCTCATATTTTTCGGTTCACGAGTGAGCAAAAATGGTTTCGCCTCGTGAACCAAAAATTCGGTTCAGAGTTTAAAAAATTTTGTTCAGTTCTGAGCAAAAGCAGAATTCTTGTTTTTAATTTTTATCACTCTTGAGGCGAGCGGAAAACAATTTCGTTCAGCAATTACGGCTCGTGAGTGAAAAAGAGCCGAAAAGAATCATTCGTTTCGGGTCTCTGTGCACTGTACCTGCAGTGACTTGTTACAAGGATAAAATTCCCGCCAAAAGGTTTTTATAGACCTGGCACGAAAACCGGTTTGACGCTTATTTAACTCATGAATCGTTCTTTTCGGCTCTGCTCCCGAGTGAATCAAATTTTCAGCTCTCAGAATTTTCGAATCCCTTCACGAGTTTTATTTTTAAGTTCATGAGCAGAAAAATTTGGTTCATGAGTGATTTAAAAATTCAGCTCACATGAGTTCCATTCGCTCGTGAGTGAGCCGAAATTTTATTAGTCTGCGAAGCCTGTCGGAAACGAAATAACTCAACTCATAGAGTTAGACATGGTGAATTTGTGTGACGTCACAGAATAGAGAATTTTTCTCAACTGAAATACAGAAACGAGCTGCTGGAAATGTTTCTGTAATTCCCCAAGTAGAGTTTGGCTTGTCAACTAGTGGAGAATTTTCTCACCATATATTTTTTATACGAGTTTGTAGTCTACGTGCACGATAAACAACACAACATCAAATGGATATGGATATGGACAAGGAGAGCTACAGGGATGGGCATGCAACCACAGTCCCAAAATAATGTGATTCTGTGAAAGCTTTTCACAGCTCTCTCACGCTTTTTGCACAGTGCAAGAAAGTTTACAAATTAAGCTGTGGTTTTTTAATGACCTATACAGATCTTCTCCATACAAACCGGTGATCCGGATATCTATCCAGGTCATTATACAGCTCAAGGGAAATTTCATAAAATTCCCACCGGTGAGAATGTGGGCAACTTCGAAGCAAATTGAATAATCTGTCATTTGACACTTTGACAGTGACTGCGGCTATTTAAATTTTCAAAGTAAACAAAACTCATTTTCGCTAATGAAATAATACGTAAAATTATTATTACTCTTTTTCATATCAATTACCAGTTTTGACGTTATTATTTTCTATTATTATGGATCAAGAAGCAAGCGCATGAGAAAATAATTTTCAATAATTAGGTACAACATTAAAGTGATTGTTTTCCATTAGCCGACGTGTTTGGACTGTTGGCGAAACAAATGCTCTTCTGTCGTGTTACGATACTCGAAGAAGCGAACTGTTACATTGCACGAAAAAAAAATATTTGTAATCAAATATAGTTGAAGATATGGTTGGGCTTGGTGTTGTGGTAAGACTATACTTCCCTTTATTATTTATTGTAATAAATTAAATTTTTTTCATTCTAGGAATCCATTCTCACGCCAAATCATGTAGAGAATAAAACGAAAAATTTAATACGGGCGTATAAATGTGCCGTAGACGGTTAAGGTCAAATGGGAACTTCGCCGGCCGTTTTTTCATTTATGTCGAAATGGAGAGCATATTTGGAGACAGTCCTGTAGCTGTAGTAAAGAGCCGGCACACTATAAGCACCTTGACGGCAAAACCCGTCGAAAAATATCAGCATATAGTTCCCCCAAACCGTCAACATCGAAGTGTCCGGATACGAAAAATTATGGAAGGGCAAACAGGAAAAAAGAAAAACAAGACAACAAAGAGAATAGATTGAAGATGAAGTTAAAAATTGAAGAATTGAAAAATTCGCACTTCGAGGAAAAAAGGGATTTGTTATTGCACTTGGATGAAGCCAAAAAGAAACGTCACTGGGAACTGCTGTCAGCTCTTGGTGTTAAAGAAGTGAATTTGAATATAATATAATTAATATACAATACAATATAATAAAAATTTTTTTAATTAAGTTGAAAAATGTGCAAATACATTATAAAAAAAATATTTTCAATTAAGTTGAAAAATGTGCAAATACATTATTAAAAAAATATGTAATATATAATTTAAACGTTTTCTTGAATTTCATTTTTTTTATTAAACACTAGCCGGTCTACCCGGTTTCACCCGGTCGGTTGGTGGAATGATTGTTATTAATTATCGTGGCATTGAATCATCATCGTTTTACATGCTTATTGTTGTTCGCCTCTTTATCTATATTCATTGCTTATTCTCTGCATGAAAACAGCACAAACTCTTTGTATTATAATAATAATATGAAGTATAATGTAATTACATATTATAATGTAATTAGTTTGAATCTTAGATTTATAATAATCGTTTGATGTGGGATAATTATTTCCCCTTTCATCACACGAATAACAGAAAATTCTGTCCATTTACATATAACATAAGTCACAATCTGCCTACGTATGTCGTCAGCCATTTCCTGCGTTCCGTACATCAAAAGGGAGAGAGTACGAAATAAGCAGGCTCCATCTCCTATAATAGGAACGACAGTTTGAGGGACATTTTCCCCGTCAACAAATAAAATTTCCTCAAATATTTTCTTACATTTAAAAACGAACTGAACACCACCAAGTCACTCACGCAAATGATGCCAAATGCGCGGCTGTCGCTCACTTTACCCCTAGGCCCTAGCCAAAGAATATCTATTCAATAAAAACCGAAACTACTGTATGTACACGGTTGGATTGCCGATGTGTGCATCGGTGCTGTGGAAAATTAGATAGCAGCAGAGACACTGTCAAAATAAACACCAGTTGGGACTATTAAACTTTATTTCTTTATCTAAGTATTCTAGTTAATTCAAACTTATTATTACTAAAGTAGTCGCGCGGGAAAATGGATTTGAGTCTAATAATTAATTGATCGATCTGAGTACCAAGAGTTTCAAATAACGACTGACTGATTACAGTTTCATCCTAACACTTTCGTACTACTCTATTATCTACCACTACGAATGCATTAATTTTCAACATCCTCCGGCCGGCGAATGGATCCGTTGAGCTCCAGTGGGTAAAGATGCTGGATTGCTCGGCGTGTAATTAGGCCATTGTGAAAGCGGACTTCGCAAGCCCGCACCCTACCGTCGCGTCCAGGGTAGATGTTCAATATAAGAGCCAATTTCCAAAATGCTCTGGGTGTCAAGTTATCGTACACCAAAACTACGTCGCCGACTTTAAGTGACGAATAAAATTCGAATTTACTATGATGAATTGACCGCAGACGCTGGATGTATTCCGTCTTGAAACGTTTAGAGAATTTGCTGATTAAACGAAGACGTGCCTTCCAAGCGGCTCTTATGACGGTATCGACGTGTTGTTCGTCCTCAGATGGAGTTGCAAAGCATCCCACGGATAAGAAATGGTTAGGTGTTAGCGGAGTTAAATCCTCTGGGTCGTCACTAATATAGGTTAGTGGTCGAGCATTAATGACTGCTTCCGCTTCGCATAGAAAAGTTCCCAATTGATCTTCCGTAAGTACCGCTTTGCCGATGGTTATTCTCAGGACATTTTTCACCACCGCAATCAGGCGTTCCCAGAAACCTCCCCACCAAGCCGCTCTTTCCACTATAAAGGTCCAGCGTATGCCTTCGTTACTCGCAAAATCTTGGAGTTGACTTGATTCTATTATTTTTGCGAGTGGTCGAAGTTCGATAGAAGCCCTCTTGAATGTTTTGGCGTTATCAGAAATGATTTTTTTTGGGATTCCTCTTCGTGCAAAAAAACGGCGAAGGGCCAGTATGCAGTCTTCTGTACATAAGCTGGGTACAAGCTCTAGATGAACGGCACGCACTACCGCGCAGGTCAATACAAGAATATAAAATTTTTTCGTGGCTTGATCATGTTTAGAATACTTGGCATACAGGGGGCCAGCAAAATCGATTCCAACAGATTCGAAGGCTCTGGAAGTGTGCAGTCGATCTTTTGGTAAAGGTGCAAACGGCTGACTAGCAGGAGGCCCTTTAAATTTTTTTGCATAAAATGCATTTTCCTACAACACTTTTTACTAATTGACGGGATCTAATAATCCAATATTTCTCCCTGAGCCTGGTCAGTGTTACATTTACACCGCCGTGTAACGTTTTTTCGTGGATATCCTTCACTAATTGCGTCGAGAAATACGAAGACTTCGGAAGAATCATGGGATATTTTTCGTCAAATTCGTATTCGGCATCTTGAAGGCGTGTTCCTACTCGCATAACCTTGTTATCATCCAATATGGGATGCAGCCTTAAAATTGGAGATGATCTGGGCAGCATTCTTCCATCTTGTAGATACTTCACCTCGTCAGGAAAGTATAAGTGCTGAACGTGACGAATCCAGTAGATTTCGGCTGCGGCTATCTCGGCTCCAGTAAGAAATTTTTCGTAGGTTTGATTTCCCTTAGCTTTATGAATGAAGCGGAGAATGTACGCTGTTATGCGTAAGCTTTTTCGAAGGCGACTGAATTTTTCAATGCTGAATAAAGCGGTAGGGTCGTGAAGCTCTTCGTTAGCAACCTGCAAGCACGATAGGCTATTAGAAAAATTACAGTTTGTGAATACAGAAGGCCAGTTATCGATAGATTGAGAGAGCCACTCCGGTCCGGTTATCCAGGTAGGCGGAAAGGTAGAATTCTTTTTCACAAGGCCTCTCGTTAGGTGGTCAGCTGGATTTAGAAGTCCTGGACAATGTCTCCAGTTGTCGGATTTCGTTAACGTTCGAATCTCTCGTATCCGATTTTCGACGTACGGTTGGAAACGTTGCTTTTCACTAGTGAGCCACGACAGCACAATCTTGGAATCCGTCCACAAAAATTCAGCGGTGAAAGTTAAGCGGAGGTTTTTTCGAATATAGCTTGCCAGCCTGCTGGCTATAAGGGCAGCCGTTAGTTCCAGTTTCGGCAGGGAGAGTTCGTTAGAATCGTCCCACTTCAAGGGCGCCACTCGATTTTTTGAACATAAATACATAACATGTACTGAATTATCGTTGCTAGTGCTACGAATATAGGCTACTGCTCCATAAGCTCGAGGGCTGGCATCGGCAAACAGATGCAACTGTGTTTCAAGAATATGCGAGCTCTTAAAAACGCATCTCGGCAGCACCACTTCTTTTAGTAGAACCCTTTTTCTTGTTACAGCGTTCCAGGATGTCAGAAGATGGTTTGGTAAAGGATCGTCCCAATCCAGATTGAGTTTCCAAATTTCTTGAAATAAGATCTTCAGACCAACTGTGAAGGGTCCCAGCACTCCGAGTGGATCGAAGATTTTAGCAATTGCACTCAGAAGACTGCGCTTGGTTGGTTGCGTTGATAATGTTTCAAAAATTCGCTCAATATTGACCTTCAGTTCATCGTTTAGGTAATTCCACAATATTCCCAAAACCTTTTGAGTAGCGGGAAGTTCATCGTGGCCGTTAAAGGTTTCTCTCAGGCGGGGATGATTGCTGTTCCACTTCCGGAGGTTCATCGAAGCTCCTTTCATAATCTCCAACGCTTCCGAATGCAACTTGCAAGCGTCGTCATACGCGTTGACGCTTGTCACGAGGTCGTCCATGTAAAAGGATTGGCTGAGCAGCTGACAAGTATCTGGAACGGTGTTAGACATAGCCTTAAAATGTTTTCTCAAGGTTTCACATAGAATATATGGGCTGCATGCGACCCCAAACGTGACTCGCGCCATACGATATTCCGTTCTCGATGGCAACGCCATCGGGTCCTGTATTCTTTCTTCCAGCCAAAAAAATCTATGAGCATCACGATCGTCTTCGTTAAGACCTATTTGAAGAAAAGCCTTCTCGATATCAGCTAGCACTCCGATCTGCCCCGAGCGAAAATTTAGAAGAATTGCAAGCACGTCCGGAAGCAAATTCGGACCTTGAAATAGATGTTGGTTTAATGATAAATTATTACCTCCATGTGCGGAAGCATCAAATACGATGCGCATTTTAGTGGTGACTTTATCCAGTCTGTACACCGGTCGATGTGGCATATAGAACGTCCGGCTACCCACCTCATTCGTGGGAATTCTTTCCGCGATTCCAGCAGCTATCATTTCACACATAGCAGAATCATATTCCAACAGTCTGGCTGGAGTAAGTGCAAGCTTGCGCAGCAGTCTATTAAACCTTACACTTGCACCTCCTTTATTGCTATCTATCATACAATTTTGGTCGCGCCACAATAATTTTGCTTCATATCGTTGTCCCTTTTTCTGAATGAAATGTTCAAATTCTCCTTTTGTAGCATCTGTCACCTGCTTTGCGATGCCAACCGATTCCAAATCCCAAAACTTTTTGACGTCGAAGTTGTCCAGCTCACACGTAGTCAGCGTTGTGCAGGTAGCAGCATACAGTGTAGTACCCTCACAGTCAGTGGGGAAAACTGGTCCTTGGAGAGTCCAACCAAACAGGGTATTTGTTGCAACCATGCGATCGGTGAGCCGCTTGGTTTCGTCTGAGACAATAGTCCAGTAATTATCAGCGCCTATTAAGAGACCAAGCCCTTCCTCAAAAACATTGAGATTGTCGTTGTTGGCTAGCAATAAACCTGCTAAAAGATCAGAATTAGCTTCAGGGACTGGTAAAACATCAACACATATGCTCGGAACGACCACTGCTAGAATTGATACCCTTTTTCCATCATATACGCTTTTTAGGTGCACCCGCACCCGTCGAAATGGTTTGGGTGCCAATTTTTGCTGGCTACCAAACGGCAATATACGCAAATTCACTGTGTCAAGAACTTCCAGGCAGAGTTTGTTTACAAGGCTTTCCTTTATATAGCTTCGCTGACTTCCCCCGTCAAGAATCATCCGTACAATCACTGCATCACGGCTTTTAGATGTCAAAGAAGGCAGAACAAGAGCGCGGGCAGTTTGTAAGAACACTTCAGTAGACTGGAAATTAACCGAACACAAATTCAGGGCGTTAGCTGGCTTAGCAAACGTAATTCCTTTGGTTGGTTGTGTCGAAGATTTTGGCTGCAATCTGTACGCGGGATCACACATGGATGAAGAATGCCTCCCGTTACATTTTTCACATTTTATCGTTCTGTTGTTGCAATTACGCGAGTTGTGTCCTATCATAATACATCTATAGCATCGACCTTCTCGTTTTAAAATTTCTTTTCGCTGCGGAATAGAAAGACACTCCGAACACTTGTGAGATGAATGCGCGCTAGATTTGCAAAAGCAAAACTTAGACATCTCCGATGTTGTCATAAGTCCGGCGGCGGTTTTAATTGCTTTTGTGGGAGTTGAGGTTGATGAGCGTTGAGGTTGCGTTAGAGTGGATCGTTCGAGAGACTCTACTTCTCTTTTCAGGAATTTTAATATTTGTCGCAGCGGTTGATCACCACATATACCTATGACAGAGGAGCCATCGTTGTCTGCCACAGATTCGTTATCATTTGCTTCGTCGTTTGTATCACATACAGGAGATGCAGTTAGGTCGCAATTACGGTAAAGATCAACTACAAGCTCCCTCGGCATACACTTAAGAACCAATGGCTTCAGCATCACCGCATACTTGAAAGAAGAGACTCCTAGCACAGTTAGAGATCTTGTATGGGTGGTAATGTCGTTGTAAACCAGGAATATCTCTACGAGAAGATACCGCAGGCAATTCCATGAGTTGTTATATTGTGTGGTCAATTAGTTTACCCTCGTCTCCATATTCCTCTTGCAGCATGGCTACAG
Organism: Leptogaster cylindrica; assembly: GCA_963082835.1. Classification (NCBI taxonomy): domain Eukaryota; kingdom Metazoa; phylum Arthropoda; class Insecta; order Diptera; family Asilidae; genus Leptogaster; species Leptogaster cylindrica. The sequence goes on from OY720107.1 coordinate 20,163,331, forward strand.
CAGCGGCGTAATTTTCGTTGGTGGGCGTGAATCCCGCAATGGATTCCGCAGCCTTTCCCGTTAAGTGATGCTGGAGATAGTTGAATTTATCGGCTCCCGATAAATTTGCGTTTTCATGCACCGTGGTGCGGAAACGTTCCCAAAAGGGGATCCAATCCTTGAAATTACCCGAAAATGAGTTTAATGCGAGCTTGGGAAGTTTTGCGGCGATGGAAGATGCATCTGAATGTCCACGTGTTGCTGCAGCTGCGGGGGCGGGATCCGGATCTCCGCTTCTCATCTGCGCTAATCTGCTTAGCCGTTTTTTCAAGCGACTGATGAGGCTTATGGCCTTATCCTTGTAATCTGCTATTGTATCACATTCCTTTTGAACATCTTCCGATTTAACAGAAGCTCGTAAACTCGCGTTGGCTTTTACAAGATTTTCATGCACAGCCTTTATTCTATCGAGAAAAACCGAGCATTCTTCTTCAATTGCATCGAATTGAGAAGCGTTATCGTTATTAACTTGCGATTCTGCCGAATTTAGATACTCTTGCGCGCTATTCGCGATTTTGGTCAACTGCGTGCGATAGGTACCTCTACTAGCTATATCCATTTTCTTAAAAAACTTTAATCTACACGACTCGTTAAAGTTCCCGGGTTTCGGCACCAATTGTCAAAATAAACACCAGTTGGGACTATTAAACTTTATTTCTTTATCTAAGTATTCTAGTTAATTCAAACTTAGTATTACTAAAGTAGTCGCGCGGGAAAATGGATTTGAGTCTAATAATTAATTGATCGATCTGAGTACCAAGAGTTTCAAATAACGACTGACTGATTACAGTTTCATCCTAACACTTTCGTACTACTCTATTATCTACCACTACGAATGCATTAATTTTCAACAGACACATTTGCTGAAGTGGGACAACAAAAGTGAGCTTGGCGAATAGGGCGGTTCATATTTGCCACCTAAATCAAAAGTCGCAAACAATCTGACTTGCAATCCGACTCTGACTTTCTCAATTTACTTGTGCAAAGAGCTTCCGCAAAAGGTCGCATAGCTTTTTATCTGCTGCCAGCAAAAAATGTGCGGCCCGCTGCGTAAGCTCAGCTGCCAGCCAATTTAAATGTACAGCATGGAAAAACCGTCAGCTGATTGTCAGAGGAAAAGAATTTGACGTTAGAGGCAAAGAAAAACTACGTCAGAGGCTGCGAACTTTTTAGCACCCTTTCCCTCTTGTACGCTGTTTACATTAGATTAGTGTCCTCTCTCTTACATTTTTCTTTTTAATCTTTTTTCCCTATACACTCAAAAAAAGTTTCGGTTCTTATTGAATAGCTATATTCTTTGCCCTAGCCATTAGGCAGACACCACAGTCACAGATATATCATTCCACCATGCACGCACTTATGTTTGCCCGTTCGCCGTCAGCCGTGTGCATGCCGCTGCACTGGCCCGCATCTTCTCAGTGAGGGATCGTTCTCGCCTACGAAGATCCGCACAAAGAAGAGACGTGGAAAAGAATTTCTGTGACGTCATGTTAAAGGATTTTCCGTTATTCACCCCTTTAGGGGCGGAATTTTGAAAAATCCTTTCTTAGCGGATATCTATGTCATTAAGGGAATGCACTATAAAATTTTCATCTCTTTAGGTCCAGCCAAGGCCGTAGTCAGGGGGGGGGAGGGGGGGGGGGAGGGGCGGGACCTTACCGCACATTTTGCCGTGACCAAAAACGAAAAGCAAAAATCAACAGAGAGGAGATTAGGGAGTAATGTAAAATCGTATTTATAAGTTCAATTATACTCATACGTATACGTTTCAAAAAGATGAGTATGTGTAATACCGTTGCTCTGGTGTAATTTATTTACTTGTAGGTAACATTTGTATAGTACAAAGAATATCTAATAATAAGAATGCTCACCTCGACGTCACTCCTGTCTGAACACGTTTTGACACTGTGTGTGTAACTGTCAAATCTGTCGAAATCGATGGCAACAATATTTCAGTTGAGTGAGGGAGAAAAGAAAAACCGCCAAACGCACAGGGTAGTTCAAATTTGAAGCAATTTTAAGATTATTTTGAAAAGTTTTAAATTTTGTAGCATATTTATTTTTCTCGTATTTTAATTTGAAAATTAAGAAAATAATTGTGCCAGTAATTTAAACAGCGCGGCGGTATAAATCAATTCCTTTCAATTTATTTACAAAATAATTAATCACATCACGAATAAATTAGATTTATACCACTTATATAAACAACACTCCATTTTTAGTTAATAATTATTAGTCAATTAAATTATTTTCCAATTGCATACAATAACACGTTCACTCCAATAACGGGATGTTACAATAAATAACAAATTTAATGATTTATGTATATACATATACTTTCTGCACCCACGATAAAATTTACTGAATTCTGCCCGCAGTGAGAGTGAATGTGTTAAGTGTATTATTATAGCCAACCCCGTTTAAAAATAAAACAGAATTATTAACTAACGTGTCCTTCGTAAAAAGAAAAAACCTTTCACTTTTGTTTTCGCTCTTTCGAGCACCACAAAATAAATATCGTATATCGTGCCTGCAATTCATTTTCAATTATTTGAATCTGATTAACTGTCAAGAATCAGCTGATATTCTTGGCAGAAAGTTCACAAAAGCAAAGTTACCTAAACACCCTGTGCGTTCGGAACTTGACAAAAACGAAAAGCAAAAACCAATATCCCGCGATATATCGCAGGTTAAATCCTATTTATAAAAAACGCGGCAAAATCATATGAAGCACGTTGCGGCCGAGCAGAAATAGTGCGAGCTCTTTCGCTCTTATGTGCATTTTGCAGTATTGTGCAGTTGTACTCTTGGCCTGTTTTCGTTTTGTGTTTTTTGCTGAAAATGAGTTCCCATACATATAAGAAGGTGCACCTTCTTAGTTATAGATATTCTTTGGTATAGTAATCCAGCCTCAGCAGCACTTCCTGAGCTTGGTTAGTCGGTTCTGGTGGTCTGGGCAGGATGCCCAAGGGTTTTTCTAGGGTGGAGCTGCTAAAAAGCAGTGGCTCCTCTTAGAGCAGCTATTAGTAGCTGTCGCTCTGGGAAAGGTTGAGAGGTAGTGTGGAGCAGCGAAAATCAGCTGTAGCTCCGTACTCAAAAAGTATCTTCACTATTCTCTGATTCTTTATTAATTTCATAGCTTATTTATACCTAATTCTTAATTCTTAATTTTACCTAAAAGTAGAGGGGTTAAATCGAGCCTTCCCAATAGCTTATTGATTAGTGCCCTTAGTCAGCGAGTTGTACCTGACCTCGAGTCACCGGGTGCCGAAATCCACATTCAGCATAATGCGCTGGAATGCATATCGTAAGCACTCTGCACATATCGTGTCGATCACCCCGCTGAGCTGAGTAGGCAGCATGGGCAATGTGCCGTGGGTCAGTGTTCTAAAATATGTAAACAAAATAATTGCACAATCGACCAAGTCATATGTGCATCATTGCCTTGGGGTCACGTTTCCTTAGCGTGATTGTTTTCGGGATTTTGGGTGTACTATCACACCTCTTCCCTTTGGGAAAAAAATTTTTGTTTATAAACAAAAATTTTGTTTTTACAAGGTTTTATTTAACTTCGTTTTCGGTTTCTCTGTTTCTCTGTTTCACTGCTCGGAACAAATATTGCAGTTTTTAACCAATTTCTACCACATAAATTTTCATGAATTTTTTTTACATAGCACAGATTTCAGGAACAGAACATGTTTTAAAAAAAAATAATATGATTATTGTCAAAATCATTGCAATTAGAGCATAATTGTTAATCAAGTATTACTGAAATTGCATACGCATTTCAGTCAATTTCAAGGCAAAATTAACATTTGCCAAGAAGAAGATTGCTTACTGCCTGCGCATATTTTCATGTCGCTGAGCTGCGGTGGTTCATTGCCGAAAACAAGTTTCCTGCTTCGAAACACGCACATATTTTCTCCTTGCTCTCAACGAGGGGGAGATTTTTGTGTGATGGCGAGTTCTGAATTAGGATAAATTTGCGCATTTGGTCGATGCACATTTTTGTTATGATTCTTTTTTAGCTGAGGGGAGGGTAATTCTATTCTTCATATTTTTTAAAAGAAATGTTTTCTATTTCTCAAATGAGTAACACCGCAAGAAGTATGGAGTGGGAGCTTTTCTAATATGATTTTATAATCTTTTACTAAAGCTGAAAGCACCATTAATTGCATATTATTATATATATATATATATCTATGTAATATTTGTATAACATATTATTTATATTATAATAATAAATAAATACTATATGAATATATTCAGTTGGATATGTTTTGTAGTAAACACCTGGACAATGTATGCGCATTGCGCATATAAGTATTATATTTATTGATAACACCGTGCTCTCGGCTCACACGTTAAAAGGTAAGGTCCACCGAAGGAATCAGAAATAAATTTTTACTTAAAATTATTACAAAATTTTATTTTAAAAAGCACTAAAAACTAAGAAAATAAAAAATTAATAAATTAAAAAAATTAAATAACAATGTTTTATTTTAAAAAGCACTAAAAACTAATAAATAAACTTTCTACTTCTACCACAGTATTTTGGTTACATCTAGTTTAAAATAAAAACTTGGGGTGCATCTTAGAGTATAAAAAAGGAAACGCTATAAACGTGTAAGCCTATTTATTTCTTGCTCTAGCACATATTGAATTAACGCCTTTTGTGTCACTCCACAGCGCCTTAGACCTAGTAGCGTGGAAACAAAATATTTCCACAGTGAATAATATATTATATTAACCCCCTAAGTTTATCCAAAAAATTTCACCGCCTTCGTGAAATGCTTCACTATTATGCGTCTCATAATCACCCGAAGGGGTGCATCTGCATATAGTTAGATAAAATTTAATATTTTGTTTATGTTTCGTTTCAATGATAAGTAAAAGCAATCACTAACTGATCATAATATTTCCAATTGATAATTTTAAATTTAAGTTATCGGTAAAATTATATTAGAAGTGTGTGTGTGTGCATTTTGGTATCATCAGCACCCCAAGTTTTTATTTTAAACTCGATGTAACCAAAATACTGTGGTAGAAGTAGAAAGTTTATTTATTAGTTTTTAGTGCTTTTTAAAATAAAACATTGTTATTTAATTTTTTTAATTTATTAATTTTGTTTTTGATTTTCTTTTATTTTGCTTTTTTTTTTTGGGAGACTTGCTTACCTTTCCTCTTTACATTAGCTTATTTTGGCTACCTAGGTCTTAATTTAGACTTGCTACTACTGTATTATGTGTAATTGTCTTTTCCTATACATTTTATTATCTGTAATTTGATTATATGCAAAATTTTTTTTTTTCTCATGGTTTTTCAAGCTATCGTGTAAATTACCTATGCTTATGTTAAGTGGCCTGCGCATCTATTCTATTACAATTAAAACTTATTCTTATCTTTCAGTGATTGCTAACTTAATTACCCATTCCTACGTTATATATTGACTCTTCTTAATCTATTTTTATGTATTGTTGTTAGTTTTCCTTTTTTATTTCTTAATACACAGTTTGGATTTTCTATCTTCGCTACATGATAGGGCCCGTCGTAAACTGGGTCAAGTTTTTTTCTATTCTGCCTGGTGACTAATACTTGGTCACCTGCTTGCAATGCTAGTGGGTTACATTTGGTGTTGTTGGTGTTGGTTCTTTTAATTTTTGAGTCATTTAATCGCCGCTTTACGTTCGCAATTGCGTTTTCCAACCTGTATTTCAGCTCCTTGTTGTACATTTCGATATTATAGATCGGGTCTGGTTTCTCGACTAATAGCTCCGATGGTAAACAAACCTTTTTACCGTATACCAGTTCGAATGGCGTATACCCATGTGCGGTGTTCGGCGTGGTGTTATAGCAGAACATGTAATACGGTGTCCATATGTCCCAGTCATCTTTTGTCTCATTAACGAATGATCGTAAAAATTCGTTTAGGCACTTGTGGTTCCTTTCTAGTCCTTCAATTGTTTCAGGATGTGCCGCGGTCGCAAACAGTTGTTTAATTTTTAATATTTTGCAGATTTCTGTCAATATTTGGTTTTTATACTCGGTCCCAAGATCTGTTTTTATCTTATTCATTGGTCCATAGTTTAATATAAAACCGTTGACTATTGCTTTTGCTATTGTGTTGGCTTCCTTGTCTTTCGTTGGGATAACTATAACAAATTTGCTTAGATCACATTGCATTGTGACTGCGTACTTGTTGTCATTGCTAGTTTTAGTAAAGGGTCCCACAGTGTCAATTGATACGATGTCAACAACTTTTGCTGGGGTTGTTGTAATTTCCATTGGTTCTTTATTCAGTTTTTGATGCTTATTTTTCGCACAGGACTCACATCTTTTTACATATTGGGATATGGTTTTCTTCATTTTCTTCCATCGGTATATTTCCTTTAGTTTGTTAAACATTCGAGATATTCCGAGATGTCCGCCGGTTGGTGTATTGTGCTGTTCTTTTATGATTTCATCTATTCGGTCTTTGCTGACAACGTTCTTTGGAGGTTGGTATATTTTAATGATGATCTTATTCAATTTTTCATTTCCCATTTTTTTAAATGCGGTTATACTTATGTACTTGAATATGTTACTTTCTGCAGAAAGTTTCAAACAATTCGTTTGAATTTCACTTAATATTTCGTGGTCCAATATTTCGAATGGCTGCTCTAATGCTGGTTCTACTCTTTGGCCTTTAATATGCCGCTCATATATAATTTTATTATTGTGCACTAATTTCAGTTTAATTTTAATTTGTTTCTTGCTATCATCATCAAGTGTTATATGAAGTTCTTCAACGTTATATACTTCTGAGGGTGATAATACCTCTCCGACGTGCAGTTGATCAGTCTGCTTAATTTCGAGAGTACCCTTCGCTTCTGCTTGAGTTTTATTTTGATTTCTTTTTGTCATTGAACGTGTCTTCATTTGAAGGATGTTTATTTCCTTGAGATCTTTCAGATCGATATTTATTCGTGACAGCGCGTCAGGTCCTACGTTTTCCTTGCCTTTGACGTGCTGTACTTCGAAATCGAATTCTTCCAGATCCAATCTCATCCTTGTTAGCTTTGATGAGGGATTCTTCATGCCGAATAAGAAAGCTAACGGCTTATGGTCTGTTTTTATTATAAATTTCCTTCCATAGACATACGGTCTGAAGTGCATTATAGCCCAATGTATGGCTATAAGTTCTTTCTCGATCGTAGATTTATTTTTCTCGCCTGGGGTGAGCGTTTTGCTAGCATAAGCAATCGGCAAATCTTGTCCATTACTGCTTTGTGAGAGTATTGCCCCACATGCTGCATTTGAAGCATCTGTGCTTATGATGAATTGTTTAGTAAAATCTGGATATTGAAGAATTGAGGGCGAAATGAGTGCTGTTTTTAATTTATCAAATGCGTTTTGCTGTTCATTTGTCCATTCAAATGTAGAATTTTTCCGGAGTAACTTATTTAAGGGTAGAGCGTGCTCTGCAAAATTCGGGACGAAGCGGCGGTAGTAGTTGCAAAATGCAACGAATCTCCTAACTTCGTCTGCAGATTTGGGGATAGGGTAATTTTTAATGGATTCGTACTTTGAGCTGTCTGGTTTAATACCTAGTGCCGAAACTTGGTGACCTAGGAACGTAACTTCGTTTTGGAAAAATTTACATTTTTCTGGGTTTAACTTTAGATTTCTTTCTCGCATTCTTGTAAAGACTGTTTCCAAGTTCTTGAGATGATGTGCTTGAGAGCAGCCGATCACTATGATATCATCGATAATGATATACAGGAATGCTATTTCTGGTGATAACCCCGCCATAGCGATCGTCATCATTCTCTGGAAACTGTTAGGACTGATATTTAAACCAAATGGTAGTCTAGTGAATTGGTAGTGTCCTTCATTGGTCGAGAAAGCTGTTAGTTTTCTGGATGATTCATTCAATGGAATTTGATGAAATCCAGACCAAAGAATATCTACTCAATAAGAACCGAAACTCTTTTTTGAGTGCATAGGAAAAAAAGATTAAAAAGAAAAATGTGAGAGAGAGGTCACTAAAATAATGTAAATAACGTACAAGAGGAAAAGAGTGCCAAGAAGTTCGTCGGCTCTGACGTAGTAATTCTCTGCCTCTGACGTCGATATTCTTTGCCTCTGACAATCAGCTGGCGGTTTTTTCATGCCGCACTTCTAAATGGGCAACCATGAGCTTTAAGTGCTTCTAAACTCAAAATGAAAGCTTGTAACAAGTCAAAAGCTCTGTTTAAACTGCGTTGACAAGTGCTTTCACTGCAGGGCGACTTGGAAGTTCGCACGATCGCAAATCAGATTGCTTGCGGCTTTTGATGTGCTGCGGCAAATATGAACCACGCTGTGCGACACACCCCCATTTGTTATTCCACTTTAACAAATGTTACTCTGTTGCTATCTAATTTTCCACAGCACCGATGCACACATCAGCAATCCAGCCGTGTACAGATAGTAGTGTCGGTTCTTATTGAGTAGGTAGATATTCTTTGCCGGTACGCTGTCTGTTAGTTCAATGTTTTGCTCATAGAAATTGTTTGTTGACAATGGTTCGTTTTCCATAGCAAATATATCTCTATACTTAAGGCATAAATTTTTAAACTCAGGCAAGGCATATGATGGTACGTTACTGGAATTTAACTTTTGCAAAAAATTTTCTGAATTGTTTATTTTTGTTGTACAAATTTTGTAATTTACTAATGGTTGTGTTTCAATGGTGTTTTCGTTAATTATTACTGTATTGTTTGTTGTATTCAAAATTCTTACTAAAGGGTTTTTGCATGTTGTGATCGTACCTGCCACGAATATGCCCGGTTTAATTTCTTTGCCTGTGTTAGCGATTCTACTACGCTCAACGCAGCAGGCAACTCCAGCCCAAAACAGAGGGACACTCTTCGTTTAAATTACTCACTAGATTACTCTGATCTCAAACCTTGTAAAGTGCATTTGGCACTCATTTTTGAATGTATCTCTAACAGTACTTACTACCGTTTACTTTTGTACTGTATTAGCAAAGTTTGCCAGCTTCTTCTCGCTTGAACCTCCGACTAGGAGACATCGCCACTGGGCAGTTTTTTCTTAGTATTAATATTTCTAGTAACTCTCACTTGAGATCCCGACTAGGGCGAAGTAATTTGTGAAATAAATTAAGTTGTTTTAATTAACATTTGAGTTTTCCTTTTGAGTTGAAATTAAGCTATAAAAACTAACATTTTTGGTCCTTCGAGCCGGATCATTAAAAACAATTACCGGCAGACAAATAGTTTCAGTGAAATAAAATATCTAAAAAATTGCATTCAAACTCGCTTAAGTGAATTAAGCCGTTTATGTCAGTGCCGATAATAACATTACGGAAATTATATTGCTAGTGCAGTGAAATTTTGAGAACAGAATTAAACATATACTTAGTGTATAGTAGAAGCGCTGCTGGCTCAGTTCTAATCTCCCTTTTCACCGTCGCAGTACCTCGCATTCACCTGAAAGCAGAGTAGTTATCATCTTGCCGAGTCTGAGCTTGGGACTACCTACATAATATCCCGGTGAGTTCGTTCCATAATTTATTATTACATACATATATATTACATGCTCTGAAATTCTCCAAAAACAAAAAGGGAAAAAGAAGCCTGTATCGAAAGTGCAATTGTCATCATTGGATTTCGGTTAGTGCGCATGAACATTAGACTGTGATTAACAGTACGTGCAAATAAATCGCTCGCTTACGGTTTTGCTTTTGTAATACAATTATACAAAGAATGCCTCAAAATATGGATGCATTAGTGAAAAAAGCCAGTGGTTTGCGAGACGGAATTCAGAAATTTGTTACCAATGCCAACAAAACGGGTAAAGACAAACGCAATGAAAAGTTTGTGAAGGCCAGGTTACAGTTATTAGAAACTTATTGGCATGGATTTTCCGCAAATCACGATGAATTAATTAATCGCGCGTCAGAGGATGAAATAAAATCTCTTGAATACTTTACAAAAGATATTTATTCGGAAGTTGAATGTGATTATATCGCGAGCCTCGGTTGGCTTAAAGAACAATTAAACGCTTTTCATCCGACATCAAATTCTAATGCAACAAGTATGCTTGGGTTCACTGAACCTTCCACTGATAACGCCGCAGGGTCAATCGTACAGTTGCCAAGAATTAATCTGCCTACCTTTAGCGGAACTTATTCCGAATGGACTTCCTTTCATGACACCTTTATCGCCTTGATTCATGAAAATAGTACATTAACGTCAGTGCAGAAAATGCACTACCTGAAGTCTACAATATCCGGTGAAGCGGCAAAACTAATACGTCACTTTTCAGTAACGAGTGCCAATTATGAATCCGCATGGAAGACCATATTAGAACGTTTTCAAAATACGAGATTGCTAGTGAACTCAAACCTGCAGGCCATTATTTCGTTAGCTCCAATGTCTACTGAATCGTGTTCAGAGCTGAGCAGAGTCCTGGACAATTTTTGCCAATCGGTTCGTATACTAGAAAATCTATCCCGACCCGTCGAAAGTTGGGGTGACTGGCTGGTGCATTTCTTGTGCAATAAACTTGATAATAATTCCCGAAGAGATTGGGAAACTTCGTTGACCTCATCGACAGAAATGCCTACTTTTGACTCATTGAAATCCTTCTTGGAAGCTCGATTACACGCATTGCGTTTCATGAAAAGTGGACACCCTAATCACACAATACGTCAACCGAGGATAGCAAATAAACCTCAATCATACAGGACTGCACAGTCGTACTATGTCGCATCAGATAAAAGTTGTTTTTTTTGTAAAAGGAATCATATACTACTTTTTTGCCCACAGTTCCGGGCTATGAGCGTCGACCAGCGCGTTGATGTTTTACGAAAAAACCATCTTTGCATGAACTGTATGAAAGCCCGACATACTACTTCAGCCTGTCCATCAAATAATCGCTGTCAACGATGTCAACAAATGCACCATACTATGATTCATAAATCTCCAACAGAATCCGTTTCAGGTATTCCGCATTTGCAAAGCAACAGCACGACTCAGTTAGCATCAAATACCTTAGCAAGCACTACTTCAGCTCATTTCTCGAATACTCCGACAAGCGCTACACTATTAGCAACAGCTGTTGTTTTAGTTCGATCTCCTGACGGTAGAGTTGTTAAGGCACGCGCTCTTCTAGATCAGGGATCGGAGTCTAATTTTATTTCAAAATCATTAGCCTCTTTGCTGAATTTGCCGAAAAGAACAATCAATATTTCAGTACTAGGAATCGGACAGTGTGAAGCAGGCACAGTTCGTACCGTCGTCACACACGAGATTATATCTACATTCGATTCAAAATGTCGGTTTTCAATACAGTCACTAGTACTTCCGAGCTTAACTCAGCTTCTACCCTCGAAACCAATTCAACGACGGGATTGGCCACATCTTGCTGGATTAACACTGGCTGATCCTGATTTTGAGAAACCATCACGGATCGATCTCATTTTGGGGGTTGATGTCTACGCTAACATTCTACTCAATCAAGTGCAACGCGGACCTCAAGGCTCACCAATCGCTCAAGCCACATTGCTAGGATGGATCCTCTCTGGACATATTGGAAATGCATGCAATGAATCCTCTCCAGTATGTAGCCACCACAGCTCCTCAATCGAGATAAATTCTCTTCTTAAGCGGTTTTGGGAGATAGAGGAACCCCCCAGTTCTTCAAGACTGACACCTGAGGAAGCAGAATGTGAGGAATTTTTTCGTAGAACCCATCGTCGAGACGACACTGGTCGATTTATAGTTCGCCTACCTCTACGATGTTCTGACACGGAACTGGGCTCGTCTAGAAAAACTGCAATGTCCTTGTTCAAAGCCAGAATCATCACTTACTTTACTTTATATTTACTATTTAATTTAAGTTAGGTCTAAATTAGTTTCACATGCATTTTAGTTTGAATTATACGAATCAATTAAATACTTTTATTCGCACTGGCAAGCCTAAGTCATAACTGTTTATAACTGTTTCAACTTCTAATTGCAAAAGCCTGTAATTCAGACGGAGAGAGTTGTTAGTGAACTGTGGTAGAGTGCTGATCGATTTGTGCCCAATAAATTCAGTTTCAACCGCATTGTTTTTTTTTGTATGAGTCGTTTGACTTAAACTCCTGAAACCCTATTGCAGGAACAAACATCATTTCACCGTCGTGAACATTTGGTCCTTCGAGCCGGATCATAGGTCTTTGCCGTGCCGGTAAATATACTTAACGTAATTACACGTGGTCGTCTTCGCGGCTTAACAATTACGTAAACGCTTGCATTCAATTAACTCTTTACTCGCAAAAGCAGTGTGGTGACAAAACTAATTCTAATTACTTTGGTGCTATACTCAAGTCGTTTACTCATAAGTGCATAAATTCAGAGCATAGTGCACGCAGATACTTCGTTATTTGTGAAGGTCAAAGTCACCTTGGACTCTCAAGGTCAACTCATACAGACAATGGCTGCATCGTATGCGTCACCAGAGTTGATAACAGCGAAACGTTGGTAAGCTCTTTCCAATTTGTTTCTCGTTGCTCTTTTCCAGCAGTGCATAAATGATTTATGATAAACCACCTAAGCGCATCAGCACGAAATACCATAAGTGATAAGGACACTTTATCCAATCACATCAATACAATTGAACATTAAACTAACGGTCATCTAGCTGTTCAGTGCAATTCTCTAATTGACTTCATTGAATTAATTTCAGACTAATAAACATCTTAGTGTTACTGATCAATTTAGTGCTTAAATTTTGAACATGCTTGCGAGCTCATATTATGAAGTGTATGTAACTAGACATTAGTGGTAAAATACGTGCGGATTCTTATAAACTCAAAACCCGTTATACTTACTGTAAGCATTTAATAACTAAAACAATGAGTACGATCACTAGTTTAAAATCAAAAGCCGCCTCGATTGCCAGGCGAATTGCAAACGGTATTTCAAATTCGCAAAAGACTGGTAAAGATAAACGGACGAAACAGTTTTATGAAGCGCGTTTACAGCTCGTCGAAAGTTATTGGGCAAGTTACCTGAAAGTTCACGATGACTTGTGCGACCAAGCAAGCGATAAGGACATTGAAGAGGACGATTATTTTACCACCGATGCTTACGGGGACATTGAGCGCGCGTATGCAGAAACAATCGCGTGGTTGTCGGAACAAATAGCTGAATTGCAGTCATCGGATATATCTAACGCGATGCCAGTGAATTCCACCTGCGTCGCTCCTGCAGCATCTCCAAGTCGATCTATAAATTTGCCTAAAATTAATTTACCGGTGTTTACTGGATCGTACCTTGAATGGCCGACCTTTCGCGATACGTACACTTCGCTCATCCACGACAACGCGGATGTGCCGGACATTCAAAAAATGCATTATCTGCGTTCCTCACTCTCTGGTGAAGCAATAAAAGTAATTCAGCATTTATCAATTACAAGCACAAGTTACGAATCAGCTTGGGAGCTACTTAACGCTCGTTATGAAAATCTTCGGGTATTAGTAAATACCAATTTGTTGGCACTCGTCAACTTGGCAGCCATGAGTTCTGAATCCGCAACTGAATTGCGACGAGTGTTGGACCACTTCACCCAATCCGTTCGAGCACTCAACAACTTACAACGACCTGTTGATCAATGGGATGATTGGCTAGTCCACTTCTTAGCAAACAAGTTAGATCCTTCCACTCGCAAAGACTGGGAGATATCTCTAAAGGAATCTACCGCTATTCCCACCTTTCTCTCATTGACTGAATTTCTTGAGGCAAGGATTCATACCCTTAACGCAATCAAAAACAGTAATCCCGGGGAGAAGCGCGTAAGAGATCAATTGAAGCACCCCAAGGCGACCATGTCTCGCAGTCACTTCACATCCTCAAAAGGGTGTCCGGGATGCAACGAAAAACACTTCCTTCTGTTCTGTCCGATCTTTAAAGCTAAAACTACTGACGATCGAATACAATTCGTGCGCAATAAAAAACTGTGCAGCAATTGCTTGAAAGCTAGTCATGATGTGACTGCCTGTGCATCAGCTAATCGATGCCAAAAATGCCATCAAAAGCATCATACTATGCTTCATACTGACAGTGCGCAACGACTCGACATCGCCGCTTCTAGTAGAAACCAAATGACTGCAACCGGGCACTCACCCCTGCCGAATACCATCCAAACTCATCTGGCAAACAATATGGAATACACGCGGTCTCCTGTTCTACTAGCGACAGCAGTTGTAGGAGTCCGTTCAAAGGATAACCGACTTATACAAGCACGAGCCTTACTTGATCAGGGATCTGAGTCCTGCTTCATTACGTCGAAATTAGCAAACAGTTTACGATTGCCGAAGATGCGAACGAAGGTGACCATAACAGGCATTGGAGGTTGTGAAGCAGGTGTTGCTGAAACTATGACAGTACACGACATTGTATCTGCAGTAGACACAAGATACACTTATGCGGTGCAATCATTTGTCCTTCCTTGTCTAACACAATTACTACCGACGCAACGTATTGCAACGTCTGATTGGCCACACATTATTGGATTGCAATTAGCAGACCCACACTTCAAGACACCTGATAGGATTGACCTCATCTTGGGAGCTGAAGTCTATGCAAATATCATCAGAGATGAAATTCGCCGTGGTCCTATTGGCACTCCAGTAGCCCAGCTGACAACGCTAGGTTGGATTCTCTCAGGCGGAATTCATCAAACAAAGCCATCTCAATCCTTTTGTGTAAGTACACATGCTTCCATGGTAGATATTGACAAATCCCTCCGAAGATTTTGGGAAGTTGAGAATGCACCCAAAAGGCAGAGCTTAACCGCTGAGGACCAACAATGCGAGGCATTTTTCGAAAAAACCCACTACCGTACAGACGGGGGCCGTTACGTTGTTCGTCTACCAATCAAAACAGACAAACCACAGTTAGGAAATTCTCGACAAGCTGCTGTTTCCATGCTACATCGAATGGAGCATCGCCTCATGCGGAATGCAGAATTGAAGGAATCCTATTCGTCCTTTATGCGTGAATATCTCGAGCTACATCACATGGAGGAACTTGCAGATGGACATGACGATGGTCATCCTACGTTTTACCTGCCCCATCACGCTGTAATAAAGCCAAGCAGTACAACCACAAAACTCCGTGTTGTCTTTAATGCTTCCCAGAAAACTACGTCAGGATCATCGCTTAATGATCTTTTACATGTTGGGCCGAAGTTGCAGAACGATATTTTCTCAGTTTTGCTTAAATGGCGTTTGTACCCATTTGTATTTTCTGGCGATATCGAAAAAATGTACCGTCAGATTCTACTCGACAGAGCTGACGCAGATTTCCAACGAATTCTCTGGCGAGAAAGTTTTCACGAACCAATTAAAACTTTCAGGTTGCTGACCGTCACTTATGGAACCGCTTGTGCTCCATATCTCGCCTGTCGGGTACTCTTACAGCTCGCCAACGACCATCAAGAAAGCTTTCCAGCCGCTGCGCAGATACTTCGACACAACTTTTATGTTGATGATGCCCTCTTTGGAGCTTTCAGCGAAGAATCTGCCATTGCCCTGCGACGTGAACTGACACATTTACTGCAACTGGGCGGATTCAAACTAAGAAAATGGTTATCCAACCATGCTCAGCTCATTGAAGATATTCCCACAGCAGATAAAGAGCTAGACAATCAACTGAAGATCGTCAGTGATCCTCAAATTAAAACCTTGGGAATACACTGGAATCCCGCAAAGGACACATTCAGCTGTCCAGTGAAGTTGCCGACAACCTCAAGCCAGACGAAGCGATCTGTTCTGTCTGACATTAGTCGCATCTACGACCCTCTAGGATGGTTATCTCCGTGCACTGTGAAGTTCAAAGTTTTCCTACAACAATTGTGGTTAGCCAAACTTAACTGGGATGATGAACTGTGTGACACGCTAAGGACAACCTGGGCTAACTACAGAGAGGACATCGGCCGATTGAGTACCATCGAGCTAGATCGATGGATAGGAGTAACTGGATCACAACTGGGCCTCGAGTTACATGGCTTTTGTGATGCGTCGCTTGCTGCATACAGTGCTGTTGTCTACGCTCGTATCAGTCACGAATTCAACACGGTCCAAGTGTCACTCCTTGCGGCGAAAACAAGGGTCTCCCCCTTAAAAACCATCTCACTACCAAAATTGGAACTTTGTGGAGCTGCTTTACTTGGTGAACTCATCCATACCATCCAGCAATTCCTTCCGGCCTTTAAGGAGGTTCCTGTACATACCTGGACGGACTCCACCATAGTTCTGGCATGGCTTCGTGAGCATCCATCTAAATGGAAAGTGTTTGTGGCTAACCGCGTCTCCACCATTCACGAGTGGATTCCTACGGCTGTTTGGCATCACATTCCTTCTGAGCAAAACCCTGCTGATTGTGCGTCACGCGGATTATCTGTCGAGCAACTGAGTACATTTTCTTTGTGGTGGACTGGACCATCGTGGCTCAAACATTCATCGCAACAGTGGCCGCATTCAACCCCGGGTGCAGACAAGACAGCGTTGCAAGAGGAAGTCCGTCAATCAACGGCGTTGACATGCATGTCAACCAACCCAAACTCTGATCTTCTTTACCGGTTCTCAAATCTACCGAAATTACTTCGTGTTACCGCTTACTGCCTTCGCTTTCGGCAAGCTAATGGACCCCGGGCAAACCGTCACTCGGGTGCGCTAAGTTCGGCAGAGATCAATCTCGCCTTGCAAAGGTGGATCAAACTAGCGCAGGCATGCGCATTCAACGCTGAACTAAGCTGTATCAAAGCCACAAGAGACCTCCCAAGAACGAGCAAACTTCGTACGCTCAACACTCTTCTTGATCAAGAGGGAATTTTACGAGTTGGTGGCAGGCTCACTCATTCTTTCTTATCAGCTGAGGAAAAGTATCCCATCATACTTCCCAGCAAACATCAACTAACACTACTCATCATTCGTCAAGCACATCTGTCTACCCTTCACGGCGGCATACAACTCACACTGCATCACCTGCGAACAAAGTATTGGATCCTCAGAGGACGCAGTACAGTGCGACAAGTTGTCCGAAGCTGCGTCACATGCACTCGCTATCAAGCCAAAACACTAACGCCCTTTATGGGCGATGTTCCGTCCATGAGAGTACAACCAGCTAAGCCATTCCTAAAAGCAGGAGTGGATTATGCAGGTCCCTTCAGTCTTCGATCATTCAAGGGACGAGGTCAAAAGGTCTACAAAGGATATGTAGCAGTTTTTATTTGCTTAGTGACCAGGGCCATTCATCTTGAGCTCGTGATGGATCTAACGTCAACAGCATTTGTCGCAGCATTTAAACGTTTTGTTAGTCGAAGAGGTCGATGCTCGCACCTTTTCAGTGACAATGCCACATGTTTTACTGCAGCAAACAAGGAACTGTCAACGCATTTTCAACAATTAAAAGACGACCCTACAGTCGCACTCTACATCCTTCAAGACGGCACTGACTGGAGCTTCATCCCACCTGCAGCACCTCATTTTGGTGGGTTGTGGGAAGCTGGGGTCAAATCCCTCAAATACCACCTGAGACGAGTCGTTGGAGATCAAATTTTAACAATCGAAGAGATATTAACGCTTCTGGCACAAATAGAGGCGTGCTTGAACTCTCGGCCACTCTCAGCGTTTTCGGATGACCCCACTGACCTTACAGCCATCACTCCAGGACATTTCCTGGTAGGCGAAAACATCCTCACCGTTCCCGCTCCAAGCGTACTAGAAAATCGAAAACAGCATCTTCCACGCTGGGACTTAGTTCAACATATGTATGAAGACCTGTGGAAACGCTGGCAGAAGGATTACTTGCACACGCTCCAGTCGAGAAATAAATGGTTTCACCAAGGAGAAACACTAAAAATACACGATCTCGTTCTCGTCAAAGATGAGAGACTTCCCCCTTCTAAGTGGGCACTCGGCCGAGTTACCGAAGTACACCCTGGAACAGATGGGATCGTTCGAGTAGCGACCGTTCGATGTAAGGATGGGCACATCAAAAGACCTCTGACTAAGCTATGCTTACTTCCTGTTGATCCAAGCACTAGGCCGTAGGTCATGGCGGGCGGTTCACGGACAGCCTTCGTGCACTACACGAGGCGGGCGGAATGTTCAAAGCCAGAATCATCACTTACTTTACTTTATATTTACTATTTAATTTAAGTTAGGTCTAAATTAGTTTCACATGCATTTTAGTTTGAATTATACGAATCAATTAAATACTTTTATTCTCACTGGCAAGCCTAAGTCATAACTGTTTATAACTGTTTCAACTTCTAATTGCAAAAGCCTGTAATTCAGACGGAGAGAGTTGTTAGTGAACTGTGGTAGAGTGCTGATCGATTTGTGCCCAATAAATTCAGTTTCAACCGCATTGTTTTTTTTTGTATGAGTCGTTTGACTTAAACTCCTGAAACCCTATTGCAGGAACAAACATCATTTCACCGTCGTGAACAGTCCTCATTGTTGAGGCTGGAGCAGCGTTTTGAGCGGAACCCAGCTCTCCGACAGGCTTATTCTGATTTCATGACTGAGTACATAAACCTTGAGCACATGGAACGTGTCCCCCCGGAACAGGAAAATATGGAGAGATCATACTACTTACCTCACCATGCTGTGCTTAAACCAAGTAGTACTACAACCAAACTCAGGGTTGTATTTAATGCATCAACGAAAACGTCGACAGGAAAGTCTTTAAATGACATTATGCATGTGGGCCCAAAACTGCAAATTGATGTTTTCATTATCCTGATGAATTGGCGCTGTTTTCCTTATGTTCTAACCGCAGATGCAGAAAAAATGTTTCGCCAGATAGTAGTGGATGATTCTGATGCTGACCTTCAGCGTATATTGTGGCGGTCACATCCAACTGAAAGCGTCAAAACATATCGTCTGAAGACTGTAACGTACGGTACAGCCTCTGCCCCATACTTAGCCTGTAAGGTACTGCGCCAATTAGCAGAGGACCATAGTAATGACCATCCTACAGCATCTATTACATTGAAAGAGCAATTCTATGTCGATGATGCCCTCTTTGGAGCTTATACCCTTCAAGCTGCACGCGACTTGCGTGATGAATTATGCAGATTACTGAAAAAGGGAGGCTTCCACCTGCGAAAGTGGATGGCTAATTTAGACGAGTTGTTAAAAGGCATTCCTGCTACGGACAGAGAGCAAATAGTTGGTTCAAAACTCGTTAGTGATGCTCAAATTAAGGCACTAGGTGTTATGTGGAACATTAATACAGACACCCTGTCACTTCACACTGAATTATCGTCTTCAGAAGCGATGACAAAAAGATCCGTACTCGCGGACACCAGTCGGATCTATGACCCTCTTGGATGGTTTTCCCCAGTTACCATTAAAGCAAAGCTTTTTCTTCAGCAACTATGGCTGCGCAAATTAGACTGGGATGAATCGCTGGCGCCAGACCTTCAAGAAAAATGGTTAGCACTCAAGGAGGACCTGCAATCACTAAAAAACTTCCAAATACAACGATGGATCGGAACAAAAGACCCCGAGCTTGGTCTTGAGCTGCACTGTTTCTGTGATGCCTCGCTGCGAGCTTACGGTGCTGTCATATATCTGCGTATTATTCACAGCCCCAATGACATTCAAGTCTCACTAATTGCGGCTAAGACGCGAGTAAGCCCATTAAAAACTGTTTCGTTACCACGCCTGGAACTATGTGGTGCGGCCCTTTTGTCAGAACTTATGTACTTTATCCAACAACATATTAAACTAGACAAAGTGCCAACACATCTATGGACTGATTCAGCAGTAGTTCTTGCGTGGCTGAGAGACCACCCTGCGAAATGGACTGTATTTGTTGCCAACAGGGTTGCCCTAATACATGAGAAAATGCCCAACGCTGCATGGCATCATATTCCTTCCCAGGACAATCCTGCCGATTGCATCACCAAGGGAATTCCCATGGCCCACCTCGATCACCATAACTTATGGTGGTCTGGCCCACCTTGGCTAAAGCAGTATTCGGAATTCTGGCCGCAAACATCCTCAACTGTTAAGGACACTGATTTGCAGGAAGAAGTGCGCTCAACATATGCAACTGCAATCAAACCCACTGATCCTGAAAACGAGCTACTACATCGTTACTCAAGTCTCCAGAAGCTCCTTCACGTCACAGCTTACTGCCAACGGTTTATTTCTAACTGCAGATCGAGTATTAAGCGATGCGGATCCCTCAGCTTAGAAGAAATTGCGTCTGCGCGTCAAACTTGGATCAAACTCATTCAGCAGTCAGCATTCAACACGGAAATAAGATGTCTCTTAGCAAATCAACCACTGCCTCCGCGGAGTCAACTGAGAAATTTAAACCCAGTCATCGACGACAATCACGTACTACGAGTTGGGGGTAGATTAAAGAACTCCTTGCTTCCATATGAGGAAAAATTCCCGGCAATATTGCCCAAAACAAGTCAGTTAACTAAACTAATCATTGACTACTCCCACAGTGCTACCCTCCATGGCGGTACTCAAAATACGCTGCAGCATATCCGGACTTCCTATTGGATCATAAGAGGGCGCAGCACGGTTCGCCATTTTGTCAGGAATTGCATCACATGTTTTCGACATAGACCTACTACGAAAACTCAAATCATGGCAGATCTACCGGCTGAACGGATAAGGCCAGCGAAACCCTTCCTGCACTGTGGCGCAGATTATGCTGGGCCATTTCTTATAAAGCCATTGAAAGGACGTAACCGTACACTCATCAAAATGTATGTAGCCCTGTTCATTTGCCTCGTCACTCGCGCGGTACATTTAGAATTAGTCTTTAACTTAACTACAGAAGCCTTCGTGTCTGCGTTTCGGCGCTTCATTAGCCGCCGTGGGCGATGCTCTAAGTTATACACCGATAATGCAACTTACTTCACATCTGCTGACAAAGAGCTCAATCAGCTTCTCCAGGAGTTGCTAGCACAGTCGACGATAGCACGATTGCTTATAAAGGAAGGCACTGAATGGCACTTTATTCCTCCCGGATCTCCGTACTTCGGTGGAATGTGGGAGGCCGGAATTAAATCTTTCAAACACCATTTTCGACGTATAGTTGGATGCCACACGCTGGACCTAGAAGAAATTTTAACGTTGATCTCGCAGATTGAGGCCTGCCTCAACTCGAGGCCACTGCAGCCGCTAAATGATGATCCTAACGAGATGTCCGCATTAACACCAGGGCATTTTCTTGTAGGAGAAAGTTTGCTCACAGTGCCCACACCCAGTACCTTTGATACGCCTATCAATAGGCTGAAGCGCTGGCAACTAGTCCAGTCGATGGTTGAGCAATTATGGCATCGTTGGAAATCGGAATATGTACATCATCTTCAATTGAGGAACAAGTGGCAGAGGAAGGAAGATCCGGTGCGCATAAATGACCTTGTTATCATCAAAGACGAGAGAACACCCCCCGCTACCTGGCTGCTTGCCAAAGTAATCGGAATTCACCCGGGTGCGGATGCTCAAATTCGCGTAGTTACCCTAAAGCATAAAAATGGTATTTGTAAGCGTGCCATTTCGAAAATCTGTATACTGCCACGACAATTCTAATACTAAATTATCTAAATTCAAAAAATTATAAAATCATAGCATTATGCAATCGATGCAACCAATTTCAAATTAATATCTCAACATAAACTATAGTAGTTCTTATTTTTTTCAAAATTAGCTTTATATTTGCGACCGAAAATAAGCAGATAGAGCCACGCAGTTGTACAGACCTTACAGAAGTCACGGCGGGCGGATATCCACCCTCAACCACAACAAGGACGAAGTTACAGTCGTGCTAACACACGAGGCGGGCGGAATGTTAGCGATTCTACTACGCTCAACGCAGCAGGCAACTCCAGCCCAAAACAGAGGGACACTCTTCGTTTAAATTACTCACTAGATTACTATGATCTCAAACCTTGTAAAGTGCATTTGGCACTCATTTTTGAATGTATCTCTAACAGTAGTTACTACCGTTTACTTTTGTACTGTATTAGCAAAGTTTGCCAGCTTCTTCTCGCTTGAACCTCCGACTAGGAGACATCGCCACTGGGCAGTTTTTTCTTAGTGTTAATATTTCTAGTAACTCTCACTTGAGATCCCGACTAGGGCGAAGTAATTTGTGAAATAAATTAAGTTGTTTTAATTAACATTTGAGTTTTCCTTTTGAGTTGAAATTAAGCTATAAAAACTAACAGTACTTATAGTATTGATGTAATTGTTATTAATGTAAATATATATTATTAACAATGTAATTGTATTATTATTATGATTAGTATTATATTAATGTACTTACAGCATTTATGTAAATAGTATTAATTAATAGCATCATCATTAAATTTATCCCAAGCAAGTTTTTCATATACACTTTATTTTGAGTAAAGGTATACATGATTGCGTGCTAAGGACAAATGAAGTGCAAAAATATGAATATGTAAAATATATAAAACGTTACCAATTTTGCAATAAAAAATAACAATAAAACTATTTGAATCCACTTTTCATGCATTGAATTGTTTTTTCATTAAAGGTGCCATTTGTGATCGTCCATTGCTTCCTAGTTGCCTTATCTGTTGGTTGCCTCCTTGTTCCCTGGGTCGTTTTTTACTCATTAAGTTGGACAGTGAGGCTACTCTAGACGCAGGTGTAGCTGATGTATTGAACTTTGTACCGTAGATTTCCTGTTTTCGTGGAATATTACGACGAGGCTTCACAATTGTGTCCACGTATGCCAATTGAGTTTTTCGCACAGGGAGCAGTATTTGTTTTTACGATTGCTTAATGTTGTTCACTACCAGTTTCAGTTTGTTTTGTTGTTCTTCCTTACACCGCAAAAACCGTTTTCTCCTGCTTCCCAATTCATCTCGAGGCTTTCCGCGGCAAAATTTGGTGCAATGTTGTTGCCAAAGAACATCATTATCGTCCTTTAAATAAGGATTGTGTTCTTCGAGTTTCAACAGTTGCAGCGGAGTTGCTCTCTCGAAAACTGGTTTTAAAATTTGAAAGGGAACACCACCAGCGTATTTCAGAGCTGTAACAATTAATTGTGTTTGTTTTTAAATCGTCCTAAATAACTTCATTAGCATTTACTATCTATATTTTTTTGAAGATGTCGAACACATAAATCAAAGAGCGACGATGTTTGGCACAGATATTTGGGTTTAATTCCAGAGTAAACCTTTGTCCTAATTCTCTTGGATGATGTGGCGGCACTAATTGCTTCTTCATCGGCCATCTTAGGCCTCTGAGGCTGGTATTCGGGGAAAAAAGTTGGAACTTTCATTGGTATGCAAGAATCCAAGGATTCAAACTTGGCACTTAGTAGAGGTGGAGGTGGTGTCTAAAAGTATTTGAAAAATTTGATTTGATTTGATTATTCTAAGAGTTTTTTATGTTTGAAGATCTTACCATTTTTGTCATAGTGCGTGGATCATCGTCTGCATCATTATTTGGTCTATGTAGTCTTCATAATCGCTGATTTCTAATTCCGCACCCGCCATTGCTTTCTACTTAGACAACAGCGTCTGCGCTTCATACCGTACGTTTTTTGCGTGGATATGCGTATTGCATATAGAGTTTAACATTCTTCCTACTCCAGTGATTTCCAAATGCTCTACTGCCACTGGTAGTTTACGCAACTTTCGCACGCATTGCAGAAGCCACTTTTCATCCTGCCCATTGTTTTGAATGGGCCGCTGACAACGGATAATTTCCCTTAAACACGAATTCATTTTACTGCTCACTGATTTAATATTGCAATTAAACTTCAGTTTTCATATGAAACCAAACTTTGAATGACCAGTAAGAGCATATCTGAATCCTTTTATAGGAACCAAAATCTACGCAGAACCGATCAAAGCAAAAACCAAAAAAAAAAAATATTTAGCCGCTGCACGCATGTTGCTAAGCATGCAAAAATGGATGTTATCTAGCCTGCAAAAATGGATGTTATCTAGCCTGTAAAAATGGAAGCCCACCCAGGAGCATGTTGCTTAGCGGTTACGCAGGATTGTAATCAAAGTTGAAGTGTGCTGATCACGCGAAAAACGTAAACTTGGTGAACAGGAGCTTATCACACAAAAGAAATGCGTCGAAAGCTTAAATTCGCGGGTAAGATTCAGCCTATCTAAAAAAAAAAAGTCATTCTACATTCTTATGTGACAATCAGGAACCAATAAAAAAAAATACTTAGCCGTTGCACGCATGTTGCTGAGCATGCAAAAATGGATCTTATCTAGCCTGTAAAGACGGATGCCCGCCCAGGAGCATGTTGCTTAGCGGCTACGCAGGCTTATAATCAAATTTGTTGTGTGCTGATCCCGCGAAAATAGGCTTGCGATGCGTGATGGTGCTAAGCCTGCAACATGGGAGCTAGGACAATGCTTGCTTTGTTAAACCTTAATATAAAAAGGAGCGGGCAATTCATGCATTTCAACAGTCTCAAGCCATAGAGGTAGAACAGAAATGGACTTCCTAGGAAAATTACGAGCACTTGCCGATCAGGGTCATGGAATACACTGGGCGCCTGACGGGCAACCTATATTCATTAGCCCAGATGATCTAGAACTGGAACTCGGCAACCCCACGGATTTTTTTAAAAATCTGAAAAAGTTCCAGTTCGACCAAATAGAAGTGAAACATCATACTACTTCTAACATCATGTTCCAGTTCTTCAACCCTGGTTTCAATAGGGCTCAGGACCAGATGAATGATGAAGCCTGACCTGCAGACTCCTTTCCTCTTGTTGGTGTCACCTGGGCGGATGATACTTGGGCAATGGATCATGATGACTGGCCTGGCGACTCCTCTCATGGGACTGATGATACTTGGGCAATGGATCATGATGTCTGCCCTGGCGACTCCTTTCCTGGGGTTGATGGCACCTGGGCAATAGGTGATGACGCCTGGCCTGGCGACTCCTTTCCAGGAGTTGATGGCATCTTGGCTATGGGTGATAACACCTGGCCTGATGATGACGCCTGGCCTATAGGTGGTGATGCCTGGTCTGATGACGCCAGGACATGGTCATAACTAAATTTAAGTTTATATATATATCGAATAAAAGAAATTAAACAAAGTTTTTCTTATTTTTGTATCTTATATATCTATCACCAGGGCCTTCCTCTTAGTTTTTCTGTCAACAGTGTCTTTCTCTTAGTTTTTCTACCAACAGGCGCTTCCACTTAGTTTTTCTGTCAACAGGGGCTTCCTCTTACTTTTTCTATCAACAGGGGCTTCCTCTTAGTTTTTCTGTCAACAGGGGCTTCCTCTTAGTTTTTCTACCAACAGGGGCTTCCTCTTAGTTTTTCTACCAACAGGGGCTTCCTCTTAGTTTTTCTACCAACAGGGGCTTCCGCTTAGTTTTTCTATCAACATCATGTTCATGTTCTTGTTCATCATCATGTTCATGTTCATCATCATCATGTTCATGTTCATGTTCATCATGTTCATGTTCATCATCACCATGTTCATGTTCACCATGTTCATGTTCATGTTCATCATCATCATGTTCATGTTCATGTTCACCATGTTCATGTTCACCATGTTCATGTTCATCATCACCATGTTCATGTTCATGTTCACCATGTTCATGTTCATCATCACCATGTTCATGTTCATGTTCACCATGTTCATGTTCATCATCACCATGTTCATGTTCATCATCATCATGTTCATGTTCATGTTCACCATGTTCATGTTCATGTTCATCATCATCATGTTCATGTTCATGTTCACCATGTTCATGTTCATGTTCACCATGTTCATGTTCATCATCACCATGTTCATGTTCATGTTCACCATGTTCATGTTCATCATCACCATGTTCATGTTCACCATGTTCATGTTCATGTTCACCATGTTCATGTTTATCATCACCATTGTTGTGTTTACACAAAAAACTTTGACAAATGTCAAAGTAAACCTCAATAAAAGAAACACTATAAATAAACACGTCTAGCTATCAGTATGGGTCAAAACAGTCTTAAAGAGGTCAAAAACACAATAGGGAAAAAGGATACTTTTTTTTTTTTTTTGGGAGTGAGGTGAAATGCATTTACGCACATAGGGATAACCCCGTCGTGCCGGACTCCTTTTCAGACTACCGGCTAAAACACCCCCCTTGTCGCATCAGGGCACTAGTCTGGAACCGTTTAGCACATTACTTCGGGCTAGGCCCCTGTATTCCTAAGCCTATTGGCTCTCGCCTGACATTACTACAGCCTGCCACTTATCCAGGTCAGTCTTCTTCGCCCGAAGTATGCTCTGTACCTGATGCGGCACCGCCGCCCATTTCTCTTCCGTCTGGAGCATGATATTCACAACTGTTTCAGGAGAAATTTGCTCGTTCTCTAGAACTGTTCTCGCCGTCCAGTTCCTCCATCTGTCGTACCTGAAAAAGGTGTGCTCAACGTCATCTGTTTTTCCTGGGCAGTACAAACAGTCCGCTGATTAGGGAAAAAGGATACTAACAGATACTTTAAGAATACTATAACTTTTTATTCGCGGGATAGATTTTGTTGCCCCTATAGTAAAAAATAGTTAGGAAGATTAGATCTACAAAATGAAGTAACTTTTGTGTTTGGGCGCTCAAATTTTTTTTGGGCCCAACATGTTGCATTGTTCTTTAAAACATGTAATAAAATATAATTATATTATGAAAATAATCTGACATAAATAGTCAAATTTGTCTAAAATTGCATTCCTCCCGAACGCACTCACGAAAATCAGTACTAGATTTTAATTGCAACGTTCATCAAACTGACACGTGCATGTCAGCATGTCAAATTGTGAAGTTGTAAACAATGAAATTAACAGAAATTTCTTGATTAATATAGTGTTGTGAAGTGTAAAAACGTGATAAATGTGTTTACGTGGACTTGTGGCGGGTTTATGTGGTTTTCGCAAATAAATTTTGTGGATATAAATACGGCAAAAGACCGAAAAATTACATGAAATATTTTCATCGTAAGATGTATTTTTTTCCAAAAGTATATAAGTGAACGACCTTTTTTTGCACATTCTTGGTTTTTTAACGAAATTACATGGCTCCACAAAATTTCATTGAAATCCGCCACAAGTTGCGTAAATCAATCTGTTCCATATATATTCCGACCTTGTGCATTTTGTCGAGGTGTTTTTATTTGAATATGTGACCCATCAATAGCAGCTATAATACCAGGAGTGCCTTTCAAACGTTCAAAACCCTCCACTGTTTTTGTAATCTCTTGTTGAGATGTAGGCCATTTAATATAATTCGGGCTAATTTCTATTAAAAACTTTGGCACTTTGTTGACAGATTTCCATGCCGTAGATTTAGCTACGCCAAATTAGTTCGCATATTGCCTAAAAGTTACAGTATTTGCTATGTACCATAAATACATATAAATTTCAGCATCGGCACCTAAAGGTCTGCCTAATAATTATACTTTTGCTGTATGAGATTTGTATAACGCTGGAAAGGTGCTAATTTAAATTTTCATACACTGATAAAATTCAATTTCATCTTACCAATGAGATATAAAGTTTTAGAACGTTTTAACCGAAAATGTGACTAAAAATCAGCTTCTGAATAAAGGGTGATGGTCTGCAAAAAGTTCGATACTTTCACGTGTTTGCTCCTAGATTGATTCGTATCTGATTCACTAGAACTGGATTCACTCGATTCAGAAGTCATTAAGAGACTTTGCTCATCAGAGCTATCTTCAAAAAATTCCTGCAAACATAAATTTTGGTTAATATTCAGGTTGGATCCTAGCAGAGAATACCTCAACATTTGACAGGCGCGGTTTTGATGAAAACACGTCAAGTGCGCTGTCAATTGCTGTGACCTGAAGTTGGTAATTAGAGTTCTTTAGCATTACCTCATGTGCCTCTTAATATGCATGCATGCAAATCAATAAAATCAATACAAAAAATTGTGCTGTTTTGTAATTGAATCAGAAATGCTGAGATTTGTAAAAGAAATCCCTAAATTAAAAACAGCAGCAGGTTTGCTAGCACCAGCCTAGAAAAGTTGCTCTCTGGGAAGGAAACCGGTTCCAGAGCTGCTTTCTTTGATCCTGCACATACATACACGGTCAGCTGGTGAAATATGAATGTGTAGGAATTCGAGCTGTCAGAAAACAGCTTTCTGAAAGCTGGTGGATGCGATACGGTGGATGCGAGGCAGAAAAAACCGTTTCAACTTTTTGTTCGGCATGAGACATCTTTATTCTTACTTTGTCTATGATAATATTTCAATAAAAATAATTACTGCTTATTTATTTGTGAATTGTCTGCATTGGATTTTTCAGCAATAATTGTGTGAAATTTCTCAATAAAACTTTTGCAAATAAATTGTTTTTGTTTTTTAATGATTTTTATTTCAGCAGCTGATTACAATTATTATATTACATATAATACTTATATTCTCAAGTGAAGAACAACGCCATCTGCACGTCAATTTTATGTAAAATTTGCAATTGTAAATGCAGATGTAAATTGACAGGGACCGTTATAAATATTATTCAGCCACTGTGAATTGTTTTTAGCGTTTTTTTTTTATTTTTTTCAGAACAAATTGACACCGAATCGAAGATTGCATCGAAGATTAATTAATTATTAAAGTTTAGTCACCCGAGTAAAAATTTTCGATGATTTTATGCATAAAATTTGTGTCTAAATCTGCAGAATCACTATGCCGAAAATTGGCCCAATTCACTGAAGAAAGTATTATGCAGAGAGTTTTATGCAGAGAGTTTTATGCAGAGAGTTTTATGCAGAGAGTTTTATGCAGAGAATTTTAGGCAGGGAATTTTATGCAGAGAATTTTATGCAGACAATTTTGCATACAATTTTATAGACAATTAAATCTAAACCTTTAGGCACCCAAAAAAGTGAAAAGTGAATATGAACAAAAATTCTTATTTTTAATTTGCATTTTTATTTCTTTACGCAATGACAAATTAAATTATATTGTATTTTTATTTTTTGCTTTTCTTCCCTCTTCTCGCAGAAAGTCCGATAGTGACTTCATAATATCTTTCTTGGCACATTTTCGCCTTAAAATGAAGCTTTTGTCACTAGAGTTCAAATCTTCCAGGTCCAGCTTGTTTTCTCGTAAAACGAAATCTATATATTATAAGATTTAAATTATGTTATGTGTTAATAAATATTTTAATATCTCATACTTATAACTGCATCTCGCTTTGCGGGATTGATCTCAGGAAGAGGAAATGCTATCTTATTTGCATTGCAAACTTTCCCAAACAAAGAATGTTGAGAAAGTTCAGCAGAAGTGAAGATAGCCCGGAACAAATTCCTCGCGAAAACGGTCATATTGCTGGACAAAATTCGAATACCGTCGAGGTCAACTTTCTTGATATATACGCCTGAGCCAGCATATAGTTCGATCTAAATTTTTTTTTTTAAAAAAGTAATTAAATCCAAAAATTTAATTGAAGAAGTAAAACTTTTAAGCGAACCTGCGAGTCAGACTGCATCCCCGAAATAATTGCCTCTAAATCTTTAACCTTTTCTTTCACATCATTATACTTCCGTTTCAGGTTTTTGTACTTTTCTGTAAAAAAATAATTTATATTTAAAGATTTATCAACTTGTACGGAAAGTATAATTTGAATACAACTATATGATACAAATATTACGGCTGCACAACGGCACAAATTTTCAAGAAGTTAATATAGGCTAATTCAGAATTGAACTTTCCGTTCAAAAACAATATTAATATTGACTGACCTTTATAGTTTTTGTGTTCCACAAGTGACTCTTTGTTAGCTTGCCCAGACTCATTGGTGTTATGGTTTTCAATTCTTGCTTCAGCATCAACTACTTCTAAAACATTCGAAATAGCTTGACTTAAGCAAGCAGAATTCCGGCTCTGTTGTCTTTTCTTTTTTTTACTAGAAGCTTCAGAGGCTGCCAATTTTAAACAAAATAAAAAAATGTGATTTAGGAAAAATTTGAATTTATTCTAAATATAGTAATATTTACCTATACCGGTAATAATAATTGAGTTTGGGCACGTTTTCTCTGACGCTTTCGCCATTTCATCTGCCTTAGCCTCTAATTCGCATTTGTCAGAACCTAGATATTTACAACAAATTTCACATACATATAGATATAAAAAGAAAGCTATTATACAATTATACAGACTACTTACCAACTTCAAGTACAAGTGCTTTGTATTGCTTCCGTTTGCCCCAGTTCATAAATATTGTTTTCCCAATCAATTTTGAGGTATTAAAACGGAGCTCTCCTTCACTAATTTCCTCTTTACGGCAGACAGAATATTGGTCCACCTCTTCACACCATTTCACCAATAAAAATGCCATATTTAAGTGTAACACACGTCTATTGTTAAATCGCAAGCGTTTGTAGTTTGTATGAATTTCCGACCGATTTTTAGCTTTTTCTCTAGTTTCACTGTTTTTCATTTTACAACGACTACTTATTCATTTCATTATAACGAACGACTACTTAATTAAATACTGTGATGATCTGACACAATCAAGCTAGTCGGAACAGTGAACACTCTTCTGTTTCCGAACTTGGTATTTAGTAATCCTTGCTAATACAGTCAATGAAGTAATGCAAAGGTTTTTAAATTGTATTGTTTTGACAAAAGTACTCTATTATAATTCTAAACCGATATGTCGCGTACGCCAAAGTCATATTATAAATTGTATTTTAAAGACAACAGATTTGCTCCTACACGTGTTCCGAGGAGAACACAATACAGAAACGTAAGTAAATTATAACAAACAGTGATGCACGTGGAACTATGTGAATTAAACTTCATGTTTTGTATAGTTTCGTCCAAAATGTTTAAAAAGAGCTTTTGAAGTTAGTGAAAACGATGAAGATATTATAACTAGTAACGAACAAGCTTATAGTCACGTTGAAAATGATGAATTTATGAATCCGGATCCAACTCTTCAATTTTCTGCATCAAGTTACGATAACAACGATGACGACGATGATAGCTCGTTCACTAGTGGGGATTCTACTAAAAAAATGGTGCGCTTTGATGTTCAGTTAATCTAGACCATATGTTTTGATTTCCTACACTTTAACAGTTACAATAAATGTTGTCTTTTACTACAGGAAAACCCAGATGAAACTTTATACTATGGATCACATTTGAAAAATAGTGAAAGCTGTCTCTTAATCTATGCGTTTATAAGTCGACATAAGTTATCAAAAACCGCTATTGGAGACCTTCTGACGCTCATTAATTTCCATCTTCCACATGGAGCATCGGTTCCAGCATCTCCATTTTTACTAGAAAAAGAAATTGCTCCCGATTTTACAACTGCAACTAAGTGCTTTTACTGTCCTCAATGTAGATCTCTTACAGAAAATGAAAGTGACTCCTGTAACAATTGCCAACAGCATTTTGATAAACAAGATTTGTTAAAGCAAGGAACATTCTTTATTAGTTTCAACATTGAATTGTCCTTGAAGGCACTGCTTGAATCTCCGGATATTGGAAAAGAAATCCTAATCAACCTTAGGAACAAGCGAAGCGCGCAAACAGGATCAATCTCGGATATTCAAGACGGGAAATGCTACAAGGCATTACAGTTAAATAAATATGACATAACTTGCAGTATTAATACTGATGGGGCTGCTTTGTTTAGATCCTCTTTATTTAGTATATGGCCAATTTTGATATCGGTCAATGAGTTAAGTTATGCCAGTAGACGAAAGCACACTTTACTCATGGCTCTTTGGTTTGGAAATTCTAAACCGAATTTTGACACATATTTAAAACAGTTTGTGAACCAATGCAATCAGTTGTCGACTAGTGGACTGAGGTGGAGCAACAATAGCAGGGAATACTGTTCAAAAGTTTTTTTCCCATTGTTTCGGCTGACTCGGTTGCCAGATGTTCACTTCAAGGAATCAAACAATTTAATGGTGAATATGGATGCCCATGGTGCTTAGCAAAAGGAGAATCATATGAAGATGAGACTACAAATAGAAGATGGATATACCCACCCTTTCCAGCAGAGCCTCGCAACAAAGAGAACTTTAGTACACACTTGAAGATACTTAATAAAAATTTACAGAATAATACGCAAATCAACTGCTTCGGTGTAAAATCAGCCTCATATTTTCATTTATTGAAGCAGTTTGATATTGTAAATGGATTTGTTTTCGACTATATGCATACTTGTTTACTTGGTATTTTGAGAAGAATGACATCAACGTGGTTTGACACAAAAAATCACGGAAAAGATTTTTATATTGGACCAAAGGAACCGGAAGTTTCAGCATTGTTTAAACTTTGCCGAGTACCCAGTGAGTGTAGTCGTACGACAAGAGATATAAAAGATTTTAAGTATTTTAAAGCCAATGAGTGGAAATCATGGTTGATTGTGGCTATACCCGTGCTTCAAAACATTTTAAAGCCAGCTTACATAAAACATTTTTCAAAATTTGTACATGCAATGTGTCTTTTAATTAGCGATGTTATAATTGATAGTGACCTTGTTACTGCTTACGAGTTAATTTCAGAGTTTTGTCAAAATGCCCCTAATTTGTATGGAAAGCAAATCTGTACATTTAACATGCACATTTTACTTCACGCTGTGGATTGCGTTAGAAATTGGGGCCCATTGTGGGCTTATTCTCTATTTCAATATGAACAAGTTAATGGATTATTAACTTCATCTTTCGCTGGTACAAGTCAGGTGTGCATGCAAATTATTAAAAAATCTGCATTAACTGCCAGGATAAATTCAGTAGGCAGACACAGTTTTAGTAATCTTAATGCACATAGCTATTTTGTTTCGTTAACTGACAAAAGAAAGTTTAGTTTGAAATTTAAAAAGTGCAACGAGGTTACAATGCTTGGACCGCGGCGATCCTATTACTTAAATGAGCATGAGAGGAAAAAATTGCTTAAACTGGGATTACATAATGTTAATGAAGCAGATTCTTATAAGAAGTTTATTGTTAATAAAATTATGTTTGAAACTGAGAAAAATAAAATTGGTAGATTTGTCAACAATGTGTGCAAAATCAACAATAAGCTTTATGTTATATGCAAAGCGCTAATAGTTAAATCAGATGATATGAATATGGAAACTTCCGTAATATTGGTGAAAAATATTGTATTTTTTCCTATTCATGACACAATTAAAATTTATAAAGTTTCATGCATAAATGATTCGGTTAAGGTATTTTTAGCATCATGCATAGAAAAAATGAAATTCATTTTTATGTTTAATACTGTCAATAAGTTATTGTATATTTCTGAAATACTTAATAGTATTGAACTTGAATAAAAACTACTCTGATATAGTGTGTGGATACTTATTGTATTTGATTTGCCTTTCTTTCTTTTTCTGGTGAATTCGCAGGGTAATTTTATACATAAATAACCCACCATAAAAGAATGACTAATCCTGTAGAAACCTGCAGGAATGTTTATTCAGAAATTTCTCTGCAGGCTTGTTATGCAGTATTCTGCAGAATTAGACACAAAATTTTACGGTATGAGCCCTGTTATGTGTGATAAGCTGATAATTTAAATGTTTAGTAATTTATTTTTTTTATAGAATTCAGCGTATTATCTAGAATTGTATTCTCGATCCGCAATCGTAGATGGTAAATGAGTTGTGAATAAACGTTAATAAACGTTTGCAACGCCAAGAAATAAGTGACACACCATTGTATACATCTGACTGGCCACGCGAAAATTCGAGAACATTTGCTGCTGGAATATTGAAATTTTAGTACAATAATAGTGTAGAACATCACGAAATTCAGCTATACGGTGAGTGCATATGAAAATTTTATTAAATTATTTCTAAATTAAAATAAATCATAAAATATGTTTGTGATGTGTGAAGCTTAACGTTTTGCATGAATGTTTCAATAATGTAGAATTTTAAATTAATTCATATATTATACCCTACATGTACGGTAAATTAGTTTTGAGCGAACGTCTGTGGTCTGAAACGCCAAGAAATAATGATGATTACATATTCATGTTTTATGTATGTCCGTCTGTTTGTCTGCTTGTCTTAGGCCATTCAATTCAGGATTTGCCCTCGGAATAATTGTAAACAGAATTTTTTTTTTTTGCAAAAACCTTCGTATTAATATCTTAACTAAGTATGCGAAAGTCGCCGCCTATAAACATGACCTTTTCCAACATTTTTCTATATAAAAGAGATCGGCGAGAGTAAGTTCGGGCACATGAAATACCATCGGGGAAAACCAGTCGACGGCCGTTGGGTATTCGGTGGAACTGAAAGGGGCACTAATAAGTGTTTTTTTCAAGTCGTAGAAATTCGTTCGAAAGACGAACTATTAGAAATTATAAAAAATAGAATTTTGCCAGGGTCTACAGTAATGTCAGACTGCTGGAAAGCATACGACTGCTTGTCGGACGAAGGCTACGGCCATTTAACCCTTTAACGACTAAGACCGTCTACAGAAGGTCATCACTAAAATTCAATTTTCTTAAAACTCAAAATTTTCCGGGCTGTAATCGCCAACACATTTTTCTTCGGTTAAACTTAGCCATCGAAGAGTGCCATTTTGAACGGCATCACTCGAATAGTTTCATAGTTACCGTTGCTTCTGTCTGGGTTTTTGTGAAAAGAGATCTGAAAATTATTTTTGATTTTGCTGCGAAATAATTTAACAAACAGAATACTTTCCAACAGCTCTATCGACTCGGTAATTTTTTGGTAAGTTGTTTGAAGTTTGTATTTTGATAAATTGTTACTAGTTTGATTTGGGAAAAAAAATTGTTGTTCTAATTGAGGTTTTTGTGAAAACCGTCTGTAGACGGTCTTAGTGACTTAGCTGGAAAAAATTTCCCCTCACGTAAAGTTACCTTTGTGTTATTTTAACGGTTTTTCATGTTCATGTGTTTACCTGAATCAAACGTGTTCATTGTGGTGTTCAAAGGTGAGTTTAAGTATTTATATTGGTTTTAGAAAATGTCGCGAAGAAGCGAAAGGAATAAGCAGAAGAAATTCAAACTTCCTTTGATGAGGGATGAAGAAACAGCATATCTTATGATTTCAACTGATACTGAAGATGAATTGGAAGACGTTGATAACTTAAACAAAGACCCAGATTATCGTTGTGATGAGCTCGAACCTGAAGATAATTGTTTCCAACTAATAGATTCTTCATCGTTTGTGAATTTAGGTCACATGCTGATGAATGTCAATGAATTTAGTGTGAACATGAACAGAACTGATGCATCAGCACAATCGCCAACAACGGATGAAATTGCAACTGAATTGCCGAAAGCGACAACTTCATTAAAGCCAAAGAAAAGGGTTCGCTCACCATTACCAAGTATAGAAGCCTCAGGACCACGAGTAATACCATCAGCTGGTGGCTTTACTGGAGGTGACTTAGCGAATATCAATAAAGATTCGGTTGAATTCAAAGACATTATGTGGCGTAAGATGTACATGCAGTTGCATGTGAATGAAGTTGCGTTCAGAGGAAACACAGCTTTGCCATCTGAAGTGAAAATATTACAATCGCCATTAGATTTTTTCAGTTATTTCTTTACGGACGATCTGATTGAACTTATAAGTGTGGAAACGAATCGAGCTGCAATCGCAGAAAATGTGAACACCCAATTCAAAATTGATAAACACGGAATTCGTCGATACATTGGAGTTTTGATGTTTATGTCGATTTTCCGTTACCCAAACATTGAGGCACACTGGAGCGAATACGGCTTTCGACACATACCAGACTGCATGTCGAAAAACAAATTTGAACAAATAAAAAAATTTTTATCGTTTAACGATGAATCACAACGAGTCAAAACAGGACAACCAGGATATGATCCCATTTTTCGAATCAGAAAAGTTGCGAATTATTTGATTGAGCGTTTTGATTCTATTCCAAAAAATGCGCGTTTATGTATTGACGAACAAATGTGTTCCACTAAAATGGCTCATCATTTACGCCAGTACTTACCTGACAAACCGCATCCATGGGGCGTAAAGTTCTTTGTTTTGTGCGACAGCAATGGCTACTCGTACCGATTCGAAATATACACTGGAGCCAAAAATGATGAGTTAATTTTGCCAGATACACCAAACATTGGAGCAACAGGAAATGTAGTAATCAGGTTGTCCCAAACTGTGCCAAATTTTCTGAATCATATAATATATTTCGACAATTTCTACACATCTCTACCGCTTATGGTATACCTTAGAGCGCGTGGCATTTATAGTCTTGGCACCGTAAGAACGAATAGGATTCCACGGTGCAAACTTCCAACAGACAAAAGCGAAGAACTAAAAAAAGCACCACGAGGTTATTCAACGGAATTCATTGGATCGGCTTATGGTGTCGATATCACCACAGTTTTGTGGAAGGACATGAAGAATGTAAAACTGTGTTCAACGTATGTTGGTACTAAGCCTTTCCAGCGAACAAATTCAGTCAGTCAACCATCGAAAATTGCTCGTTACAATCGAAAAGAAAAATCATATGATGACATTGACTGTCCACAAATTATCCGCGAGTACAACGCGCACATGGGCGGTGTCGATCTAATGGACTCTTATATGGGTCGCAATGGACTCCGAATCAAAACGCAGGATATGGCAACCAGGATTTTTTACCATCTTCTGGACATGGCCACAACAAATGCATTCGTTTTGTATCGGAGACTCAATGCTGAAAAAGAACGAACTGCTGATAAGGATAAGGTGAAACACATGACGATGTATGAATTTCGCGTGAGCATTGCAAAAGAACTCTGTGTTTCTGTTGAGAAACGATCCGTTGGACGTCCATCATTCGTCGCACAGCCAACTACCAGCAATGGTGTTGGTAAAAAAGCAGCTCATCCAGTGGCAAGTGTGAGATTCGACGAAATAAGTCATTTTCCTGAATGGGGTGCGAAGAAATCATGTAAATTTTGTAAAAAATCCGATACACACACGTTTTGTACCAAATGTAATATCCATTTGTGTTTTTCGAAAGCAAAAAACTGTTTTACAATGTATCACGTAAACAAATAACCCATAGAATGGTACTTTAAATAAAAATACTTAAAATAAAAATGATTTCTTTCTACTTGCATTATAAAGCAGCTGTTTTTTTTTTTTCAGCTAACCCACTAAAACCGTCTACAGACGGTCTTTACCCTTTTTATCTTGGCGCTTTCAGGTGAATTTTTTTTTACAAAGAGACTTCATATTTGTGTTTTTCAGCTTAAAATGATACTAGAACCAAAATGTTCATACCAAAATACGTCGTATTTCGATTTCAGTGGTTAAAGGGTTAAAGACAAACCACAGTCTGACATTTGTAGACCCAGATACCGGTGCACATACTAATTCAATAGAGGGCACACAGTCGGCGATCAAACGTTTCTTAAGAAACCACACGAACCACGTGGAGGGTCAATTTGACACATATTTGGCAGAATATGTATGGCGTCGAACTCACGACCACTCCATTACTTCCGAAACTTTTGAAAAGTTTCTGGAGTGGATTATGAGGTTGTACCCTCCCGTGGAGAGAGATGGGGATGACAAAGAAGGTAATCGACATTTTAGTTAACCTGATTATAAATATCTAATATTTCTTTCTTTCTTTTTCAGATACTGATTGATATGGTAGATCCACTTTTACTTTGAAAATCAGGCTGTGGTTTCCCTTTAAATGGCAGTCGTGGGCTTTCCAGCAGTCTGGCTTTTTTACAGATATTCAAAAGTTTGTCTTTCGAACGATTTTGACAACAGTTTTTTTTATTTTGTCTTCGACTGATTTCCCCCGATTGTATTTCATGCGCCTGAACTTACTTTCGTCAATCTTTACCACAAAAAAAAAAAAAAAAACGAAAAGAAAAAAAAATCAGTCGGCGATTTTCTTTTATTTTGTTTGTTTTGTTATTTTTATTAATGTTACTTTTAATTAGTTCTTTACTAGTTACTAACAAATTCGGCCATGACAAAATCGTTCGAAAGTTTTCCTAACCACAGTCTCGTCAGTTGCAGAATATCTGAAAGAGCCCGCCTGGTTGCAATAAAAAAATCATTTTACATTACTTCAAACAAATTTGATCCCACCTTGATTAGTTGGATGGTTGGGTAGGGTGTAGGTGGAACTTGAATTGCAGCTACCTCCTCGTGGTAAGTTCTAGGTCATTTTCTGATATTGAAATGGGCGAAGAACTGCACAATTAATTTACTATAATTTGCAAATCTTTGTTGTTAAAAAGTATAGCTTCATTTTAGAAGAATCTGAGGTCAAAATGAAGGATTAAATTAGGTACCTATTTATTTCTTTAACGAAATTAAGTTTTCAATAAATAGGATTAGTAAACATGGGGCAAATTGAGTGATCAATAGAAAAGACATTTTTTTAATTAGTTTTTAAGCAATCTTTTAAAATAAATCACTTAAAACAATTCACTTGCCCTAAATCTGCAAAAAAAAGAAAAAAATGCATGAAATATTGGCAATGCCAGAAGAACACTTACTACGTTTACATGTAGAGTCGAAAGATCGAGTCGAAAATAGGTTTTGAACTCGAACCCGCGTTTTTGAGCACTCTGGGTTGATGGATCGAGTCGAAATAGAGTCCAAACCGAAGTGACAGCTTATTGCACTAATTTGATCTATTATATTAACAATTTTTTCAGTTTTTTCGAGTTTCATTTATATTTTATAAACATTTTAAGGAATTTGATTTCGAATAAAATCTTATGTTTTGGAAAATTAGTCAGAAAACATGAAAAAACTGACGAACTGTCAACTCGACTACTCAACCCGCGTTTACATGCATTTTAACTCGACTCCTCGACTCGACTCAGGTAGCCAAGCTGGGTCGAGTCGAGTTCAACCCGGTTTGGACTCGACTCGCGTTTACATGGAGTCGAACCTGGGTTCAACCCAGGTTCAACCCTGCATGTAAACGTAGTATTTTTTCTATATCTAGAAATTAATAGTAAAAACGAGTTCAGAATTCTGGGATTCAACGCAGTTCTAATTGGCATAAGAAATGCAATACATATCTAATCTCTTTATATCCACATCCAGAGATCACAATACAGCAGCTGGTCAGCAGCTTGCAAACTTATAGCTGCTGGATTATACGTTATTGAACATTATGGTCAAACTGATAATTACTTTAAACATTATTTTCCAAAATTTTAAACGTAACATAATTTCTTTACAGGTACTTCTCTGGAAGAGATTTCGCCAACAAGTAAAATGCAGAAGTGGCATAAACCATCAAAAAAGGATACAATCACGATTTTTTTAAAGGGATTTCTAAGCAGAAAAGTGATTATAAGTGGAAAAATTTGCATGAGATATTAAAAAATTTTATAAATAGTGGTATTAATTCTCCCATGTTGGAATATCGTTTTGCTAATCCCGTCGATTTTTTTAATTATCATGCCTATATTCTAAATCTTCAAACTATATAGGTATTTAAATAAAATAAACTTTGTTACGGAGGAGGAGGAGGAGGAGGACCCGTGAACAGAGTGGAAATTGTGGAAGGAAGTTCGAAGGAGTAGAATATCAGCTAGTGTAGCTGGAGATATTGTAAAAAATGTACGTAGTAATAAGCTTTCGAAAAATATTTGTGAAAGAATAATAAATCCAAAGAATTTAGATTTTCTCCCTAGTATAACATATTATGGCAGGGCAAGAAATAGGAACTAGTTGCTTTCGATAACTACGCAACGAACTTCGGTTTTGAAATAAGAAAATGTGGCTTTTTCATTGATAGTGAAAGACATTACCTGGGAGCTTCACCAGACGGTATGGAGGTAAATGGAAATTTTATTTTAGAAATCAAGTGGTCCGTATAAATTTGTCAGCATAACACAACTTGCATATATAGGAACCAATAAATTACGTCGATGGCACGCTTATTTTTTCAAATTCAATTTCAGATGCATGTTACAAAAGTTTACATTTGCCATTTCCTTGTATGGAAAGACGGTATCATGCATTTAGAAAGAATAACATATGATAAAGACTTCGTTGCAAACTACTTAGGTGATATTGATATTTACTACAAGAAAATTTATGCTGAAGAATATTTAAAATCCTTGTGGAAATAACGTGATATATTTAAATGGGCAAATTCAAATTTCCAAACTTCCAGACTTTTGAAATGGATGTGAGCGAAATGTAGCAAATCAATCACAAATTTGTCCCCCTTCAAACGCGTACAAATAAGTCGGAAGCATTTGCCCGACGTATACACCGAACTAATAAATATTTGGAAATTTCCTAACAAATTTCGGCAAATGTGTACGCAAACGCAAAGTTGTGTTTTTGTTGTTGTTTGCGACAGGGTACGTAAATTTTTCACTCGTGAACCGAAAAAATTTGACCCCCTCATATTTTTCGGTTCACGAGTGAGCGAAACTGGTTTCGACTCGTGAACCAAAAATTCGGTTCAGAGTTTAAAAAATTTTGTTCAGTTCTGAGCGAGAGCAGAATTCTTGTTTTTAATTTTTATCACTCTTGAGGCGAGCGGAAAACAATTTCGTTCAGCAATTACGGCTTGTGAGTGAAAAAGAGCCGAAAAGAATCATTCGTTTCGGGTCTCTGTGCACTGTACCTGCAGTGACTTGGTACAAGGATATAATTGCCGCCAAAAGGTATTTATAGACCTGGCACGAAAACCAGTTTGACGCTTATTTAACTCATGAATCGTTCTTTTCGGCTCTGCTCCCGAGTGAATCAAATTTTCAGCTCTCAGAATTTTCGAATCCCTTTACGAGTTTTATTTTTAAGTTCATGAGCAGAAAAATTTGGTTCATGAGTGATTTGAAAATTCAGCTCACATGGATTCCATTCGCTCGTGAGTGAGCCTAAATTTGTTCACTCTCCGAAGCCTGGTTTGTGAAAATTACATTTGACAATGATTCAAAGCTGTTTAGACTATGTTTTTCGAAGTCAAATTTGCGACAAATTTGTTTGCGTTTGATTTGTGCAATGTGGACTCGGCATAATATGGCCAACCCTGTGCATACACAATCGCATTTTAATAATCTCCATTGTATGCAATCGCACTCTAATCTCCAGTTTGACCTTGTTGATGAAACAATTTGCACATCAAGTACTCACACAGGCGTTTCTCAGTGGATGAACAAAACGGAAAATTGTGAATAGATTTATTGAAGTTCACCATCAACTTCTGAACAATGCTTTCGGCAAAAAACACTTGAGGTTTGATGCACCTGTATATCAGCAGTTTAACAATGTATCATCTACGAGTATCAACAGAAACAAAATTTTTACTTCCTTTCATTTATATTCTCTAGTTAATGTCGTCTGTAATTATTATTTTGGAAAGTTATGACATTAATAATTTTTTCACAAATTAACTTTTACTAATACTCGTGTCTGATAGGAAATTTGTTAAACTGACGTTATGGATATCATTGGTCATTGGTTTTTAAAGTGTCGTGAAGTGAAGTTGTGTTTTTTAAAGTCTTGTGCTGTTTTTATTAAAGTAAAGTCTTGTAAAGTTTCTTCTTGTCGTCTATCAAATAAGTCTCTGAGTTTTCTACACACCAAATGTCGGCGTTGCCCATTATTTTATATCAGCAAGATCACCAAAAGGCTTGACATTAATCCGAAGTAAGTTCCCAAACACGAGGGAAGATTCCTCTTCTCTGCGATAATGGAGATCCAGATAATATATGGCACTTCACACGAAAGTTTCTACTTAAATGAGGGATTGAAAACCGATGCGTAATTTAATAATGGGACAAATTATTCATGTTTGAACAATTTCGTTGAACACGCGCTACGGTACGATGGATTACCACCTGCAATACAACGGAAGACATTTTATCACCGATCCAACGTTCATGCGAACATGTAATGTAATATGGAGGACGTCACCCTAATTATCACGGAGGGGAAGTCGGCGGCTCACGCCGTAGAAGAGGGCATACGAAATTACCTTGATGGTCAGTATAATAAGGTTTACCCACTATGTGGGAGAGCTGCTAACGCTCGAACTAGATCTGCATCCATACTTGGTAACAGAATATTAGACGGATTGGAACAAGCTATTGGTTTGCAACGTGGAAAAAAATACTTATCCATGAACGATTTGGAAACACTCCAATAGTCCAATATGAATGTCCATAAAGTTGGAACCGCCACAACGGCCAACCACAAAAATTAGTATATAGAAATTCGGGGCTAATTAAGTGCCTTACCGCCGTATTTAGTGCTCTTATAGTTTTATCAGAAAGTGTGGGTTTTCTAACTTGAGAACAAACCTGGAACCGCCACACAAAAAACGTAATAAATATAAAAAAATAACTAGGTAAGAATCAGGGGCTAATATCACGGGTGACGGTAGTCACCCCGAGTGACGCGAGCTTTCTACTGAGGAACGACTATATATACACGAGATTTTGAACTTTTTACCTATGCGACGGATCCAAATGATCTGGGTACCGTTTGAAAGGTCTTGGAACGTAGATCCAGAAAAAGCATAAAAATTTGCAAAACGGTCCACGGGTACCCGCAATAATAGGGTATGAACGAATGTAATTAAGTTCAGTTTTTACCTCAAAATGGGGTCAAAAAGTGACCCAACTTCCTGACTCATGGTCGATTCAGACTGCACTTGCTGAAACCTTTCGAACGGTACCTCGACCATCAAAATCGGTTGACCCATTCAAAATTTAGGGCATTTGGCATTTTTACCGCGCAATTCCCTGAAACAGATGAAAGTGGCGTTTGTCTGTCCATTTGTACTTTTTTGAATCTAATTAAAAGCTTTTGGGAGCTGAAAGCTATTAAAAAAATGAACATTTTTTGTTCCGCCACTTTTCGATCCGATGACTGGTATGGCCAGGGTATCCCTCCAAATTCGAAAAAAATCACTTTTTTGTAACAGCTACAGTATCTAAACCGTACATCGTACAGAAAGCGTACATATACCATTTGAAAGGTATTGACCTCAGCTTTCAAACGGTATATAAGATGTTTGATTTTAATGATGCTATAGAAGTAATTTGGGTTAAAAACTGAAAAGTGACGAAAATTTTTGACACATTTTGACAAATAGCTCGAAAACTAAGCTATAATTTTTCAAGTAAAATTATCTTAAAAAATAGCGGAAAGATCTACAAAAATTTTGATATATAGCACATGTCCGGGAAAATTCTTGTTCCGGAGATATAGGGCTTCAAAGTTTTTTAAAAAAAAAAGAAAAAACTCAATTTTTACCCTAAATTGGGTTGAAAATAGACCGAACCCTCTGACTATTAGTTGATTAATATTTTACTGGGTAAGACCTTTCCAAGATACCTTGGTTATCGAAATCGGTTCACCCATTCAAAAGTTATGGCATTTAGCATTTTTACAAAAAAAAAAATACTGAATATTGATTAATCAAAATAGAATTCTGTACTAGATCTTATTTTTGCAGTTTGAAAATCGAATTTTCATAGAATATTCAACTTTAGTTCAAACAAGATGATGTATTTGAATTACATAGAATTGTTTTTTTTCAATAAAGTTTTCGAAATAAAATTAATTAAATTATTGCTAAATTGATGTTAACTGTGAAATGAATACTTAAATTAAATTATAAAATGAAGGACAAATAATTTATAAATTTGAATGAAACTTAAATTTAACGGTTTGCAATTGGTTTTATTTCGAATTTGAAAAAAATCAGTCAATGGATACATAACTTTTTTAAATATTAGAGTAAATTAGCTTAAGTGCTTAAAACAAAATAAAAAATTGTACTTAATGCTGGTTGATTCAGGTTTAGTTTGAGGAAACAGTGCAAAATTTGATAGATTTTAGAAAAAATCGTAGAATTGTGGAACACACATTGGAATGCACAAATGCCATAAAATTTTGGGGTAAAAAAATTAAATTTCGTTCGATGGAATTTAGAAAAAGAAAATGGAATTTTCGCAGTTGTTCTTTTTTTTTTATTAGAAACGCACATTCAAATAAACAAAACACATTTACACATCTCACAACACAACATTGTTCGACATTTTTTACAACTCTTTTTTTCTTTAAATGAATTCACAAAACTACTGATATCAAATGAAAACAGCGAAGCTGTAAAAACTCGTGCCGCTAGCCAAAACACAAAATGTGTGATACCTATCAATTTTGTGACGCAATGAAATTATTTGTTGTGAAAAATTAGAATTAGAAACTACTTGCAGTGATAATTAAACTGGTACAATTTTGCGTCTGTATTGCATACCAAAAAATCTAAAGAGAACACAGACGCAAAATTGCACCAGTTGAATTATCACTGCAAGTAGTTTCTAATTCTAATTTTTCACAACAAATAATTTCATTGCGTCACAAAATTGATAGGTATCACACATTTTGTGTTTTGGCTAGCGGCACGAGTTTTTACAGCTTCGCTGTTTTCATTTGATTAGGTTTACCCTAAAATAATGAAAAAAAAAAAATCAAAACCAAGTAAATGTTGAGGGGTTTTCAAATAAAAGTTCTGCGTAACGAAAACTAAACTTTATTTCTACTAACTTAACCGAACAAAAAATAGTAATCCTACCGTATGAAACTTAGCGAACACAATTTGGTATGGTTACGACGGAAGACGAAACTTTTTTCGAGAAACAAGACTTTTACCGTTGGCTGCTCAGCGACTTCTGCTTAACCAAATTATTAATTGACATTTTGATACTCGATTTGCTGATCGATTAATTGATCAGCAGTTTCTTTGCTTTGAGGAATTTCAAGAGGTTTCGGGTTTCGAAATACTACTCTAGAAATTATAAGCAACTGAAAAAAAAATATTAATATATTGCAATCTTGACGAAAGATTGCAATTAATCAAATTTAGAAAATTGAACCTATTATTGAAATACAATAATTAATGAAATTTAAAGTAAGTTGCAA
Organism: Leptogaster cylindrica; assembly: GCA_963082835.1. Classification (NCBI taxonomy): domain Eukaryota; kingdom Metazoa; phylum Arthropoda; class Insecta; order Diptera; family Asilidae; genus Leptogaster; species Leptogaster cylindrica. The sequence goes on from OY720107.1 coordinate 20,208,310, forward strand.
TATTAAGGAATGCAAGAGGTGAATGATTTTGTAGAAAGGTTAAACAGAAGTCGGGGTGAATGACACTTTACAATACGCCCTTCCTAAGGACGAAAATCGTACCTTGGATTGGTATGATTTTTGGGTGTTGATGTTTTTGGTTCCTGTGGTGAATTTTGTTCTTCTTGTGAAGGGGTTGTTCTATAGGGGAATTTTGTTGGGAATTTACGTTTAAATTTTTGTGTTCGGTCTTCCTTCGTTTACAATTAAGAATTTTACAACATCTTTTTACAACTAATACAAAAATAAACAGAGAAACTATCAAAATTGCTGCTAACGACAAGGATAATGTAATTGTATTGTGTGCTTTGAAAGTTTTAACTGGATTCATATTTTTCTTGAGACTACTGATGATGTGACTTATTTTCCTTAAATGTTCCATCTGATCAGCGATCCGGAACGTTGTAATATTTTCAAGTGGGTAAAGATCATCATAAGTTGTTAATGTTTTCCAATCCGGTATGCTAAGGTTAAATGGTACAAAATTCATAAAATGATCTAATGATGTATTGCTATTGAATGTTGTTCTTGAGTTTAATATTAGACGACTTGAATAAGCCCGGCAACCTTTTTTGAGTTGCAGGACTCCGGTGTCTACAATAGTGAAAAGATGAGAAACCGATGAATCCATGCATTGGGTTGTGAATCGCTCTTCCTTCGCTGCTACAAAAAGCCATGAATTTTCCTTTTCTAGTTGTAGATATATGGGCTGTTTTAATTGCATCAATCTGGATTCGCAGCAGTCTGGGAGATGAGTAACAGGATCAAATAGCCGTCTTTCGCAGGAAGCAGCGTCTCCGTAGGACAAAAATATTGGTGTATTTTGTTCGCATACTCGAGTTCCCGTTTGTAGCAGTGAACATTTCTTCAGGTCCTTTTCATCAAGAGGGCAATAGTGAGACTTGATGTTATCCAGTGCAATAAACTGTGTTTCAGGCACAACGATTGCGTATGTATTATTCTGCAGCTTTGTCGGTATGGGTGTCATTTTATATAAGTTGAACTCTAGAGGACTAATTAGAGGAATTAGTATCAAAAAATTTAGTTTCTTATTGCTATAGTATATGTTAACATTAATAAGATTATAAAAATTCGCGATATTTTCAATAGTGGGTTTACGGGTAAATAAACGCCACTGGGAAGAAGACCTTGAATCTTAATTAATTCTGCTACGATTCTTGACGCATCTATAACATACGGGTGTAATAATCCCCTAGATGCTGCAGTTACTATATCTACAATGTGCGATTGAACTTGAGAGTATACACTAGTTGTCATTACGAATGATACAAATATCTCATTTATTGTGGAAATTTGCTCGAATTTTAAGGAATTATTTTTAAGATTATTTTCTATTTGATTTAATTTGTGCACAGCTTTTGAAATTTTGTTGTCTAAATTGTCAATGAAATTTACTGTTTGATTAAAATGATCTACCAAAGACTCATGTACAGTGGTTTGCTGTTTAATGAGTGTTTGTATGTGATTCTCATTTTCATTCAAGAGTCGGAGTTGTTCGTCATAATATAGAGCATCATCGTTGTCAAGTGTTCCAAACAATTGTTTTGCTATGTTACCAATTCCGTTGATGATTCCTCTTTTGTTGATTAAATTTGATTCAGAAAGAAGCATATTGCTTATTAATTTATTTTGAGCTTGAATACTAATTTTGATTTGTTGTATTTGTGGTAAATATATGGAGCATTCATATGAAAGGAAACCGGAAGTATCGTTTTGACAAAGGTATATTATTTTTTCGGATAGCGAGCTTAGTTGTTTATATTGTAACTTCACGTCTTCTAAGTCAGTGTGTATTAAAAGTTTCCACTTATCGGTACTTATCTTTAATTTCCCAGCATTTTCGTAGAGGATTCCAAGTTTGTTATCTAGTTTGCTTAGTTCGAAAGAGTAGGTATCGTTGAGTTCAGCCAAACATGAGCTTTCGCATAGCATTAAAAGGAAAAGGTAGAATTGCATGGTCATGATGAAAGGCACAACCTAAAAAGAAATGACGATAAGTTCTCCGGAAGCTGCTCATTGGTTTTACTATGCAAAATAAGTCTATTGTTATGAATCTTAACATGTTTATTTTTAATAAGCAAAATACTGTTAATGCCATCGGTTGATAATACTTTATATGGACCGACCCAAACGGGTGATAGTTTTTTGCTTTTGCCCTTTTGTGAGGTTTCATTTTTCAGGAGAACCAAATCATTTTTGTGAAATATGGATGGATTTGTGTGTCGATCGTAATAGCTTTTGGATAGGTTTTTATTTCTTAAAATGTTTTCTCTAGCCACTTGATTGGTATACTGCATTCTAGATTTTAATTCATTAGCGTAAACATCATAATTATAAATTATTTCAGGGGGTCGCGAAAATGCAGTGGGCAACTCGATCTTTCGGCCGAATAGTAATTCGAATGGGGTAAAACCTGTAGATGTGTGGGGGGTTGTATTGTGAACGAAAATTGCGTATTTGATCCAGGTATCCCAGTCGTCTTGTGAGCGGTTAACAAAACACCTGAGGTACTCTTCAAAGTTCCGGTGAGTACGTTCACACGAACCATTCGATTGTGGCCTGTATGCACAGGTTTGTATCTTCTTCGCCTTAAGAAGTTTGCACACTTCTTTAATTATTTCGCTTAAAAAGTTTTGCCCCTGGTCGGAAAGAATGGTCTTAGGAGTACCAAAGCGAAAAATTACTTCTTGAGCCAACTTTTCAGCTATCGTGCTGGCTTCTTGATTTGGAACAGGAATAGCATCTGAATATTTAGTTAAATCATCGATGTACGTTAAGAGATATTTATTTCCACTCTCGGTAACTGGGAGCGGACCGACAATATCAACAGCTATTTTCTCAAATGGTTCTTTAGAAGTTGATGTTATAACCATAGGTTCTTTGGTATATTTTGTTACTTTATTTCTCTTACAAGTATCGCAGTTGTTTATATAGTTTTTAATATCATTATACATATTTTTCCATTTAAACTTCGTCCTCAAACGTTTAAAAGTGCGGTTAACTCCATTGTGTCCCGCAGTTGGACTGTCATGATACTCTTTAAGAATGTCTAAAATTTGCTCTTTGGGTAAATTAGTAATTATATTGTCAGTATAAAGGGTAACATTAATATCAGTATCTTGGAAAAGGTACTTAACCATAGAGAGGATATGATCAAAGTTTAAGTGCATGTGACATGATAATTTTGTAGGATTTAGTAGGGCGATGTTACTTATATTATTTTCTACAAGATAAAGCTTTAAAGCTGAAAAACTTTGGTAAAAATCTTCATAATTAGATTGTTTTGATTTTTCATTAATTAATAGGTATATCGTAGTATTATCAAAATTTTTGACTGGAATAATATCGTGAGCTAGAGGATTTTGCTTCTTTAAATTTAAGTTTGCAGGATTGTGGATGGAATGTTCATTATAATAATTGTCGATGGTTAGTCCAGTATCCGCGTAGACGGCTATAACTTTATTTTTATTTAAACATATTTTGTCTGCGTTAACTTTTGCATGGGAATTAAGAATCAACTCGTTATTTAGGGAATTTAAAAAATCTTGAAAAGAAAATATTGATGAAATTAATGGATTACTGTTATTATTAGTACTAGGTATTAAAGTTTGCTCCGCAAGGTTGCATTCATTATGAAATTTTCCTTTTTTGGAATCTGATCTAAGGGTCATTTTACGTACATACGACTTAAGCAATCAGCATTTGTATTGGCGCTACCTTTTTTGTGAATAATTTCGAATTCGAATTCCTCAAGTTTTAACTTCCAACGCATCATCCTTGAGTTGGGATCTTTACAGTTATGCAAGTAGATCAAGGGTTTGTGATCTGTATAGATTTTAAACTTCCTCCCAAAAAGGTAAGGTCTGAAGTGTTGAACTGACCAGACGATGGTTAAGAGCTCTTTCTCTATAATCGAGTAATTCAATTCACTTTTGTTTAAAGTCCTAGATGCATATGCAATAGGTAGATCGGAGCCAATTTCACCTTGAGATAATATTGAACCTATAGCAGTACCACTTGCATCAGTGGTTAGAATAAATTCTCTATTAAAGTCAGGGTATTGTAATAATGGTGGATTAATTAAAATTTCTTTTAGAATATTGAAAGATTCGGTACATAGAGCAGTCCAGTTGAAAACTTTGTCTTTTTTTAAAAGATCCGTAAGAGGTTTAGAAATTTTTGAGAAATCTTTCACAAAACGGCGATAATAACCGGCAAGACCGAGAAATATTTTTACATCTTTTGAATTTTTTGGCACTGGGAAGTTTTTAACTGAGTCTATTTTCTTGGGATCAGGAATTATTCCGTGTTCACTAATAATATGACCTAAATAAGTCAATTCGGGCCGCAGGAATTCACATTTTTCTGGTTGCAATTTCAGGTTGTGTTTCCTAAGACGATCGAATACCTTTTCAAGCTTGTCGTTATGCTCTTCAAGAGTTCTGCCGTATACTACAATATCGTCCATATATACAAAAACTTTAGTTCCCTGTAGACCGGTTAATACGTTATTCATTAAACGTTGAAAGGTTGCGGGTGCACCTTTCAACCCAAAAGGCATTCGAGTGTACTCGTAGTGACCAAGTGGAGTGGAGAACGCAGTCTTAGCTCTATCACTAGGATTAACTTCGATTTGGTGAAACCCATTCGCTAAATCTAGGGTTGAAAAAAACTTAGAACTTCCGAGTTGATCTAGAATTTCTGAGATTTGCGGTAATGGATAAGCGTCTCCTACAGTGACTTCGTTTAATTTCCTGAAATCCACGACAACACGCCACTTCTTGTTTCCGTGAATATCAGCCTTTTTCGGTATAGTCTAGGCTAATTTTCGATAAAAGAGGTTTCAAGAAGCATTTTATATAACAATTTGATATCAGACGAATTTAGACTAATTGGACCCCTCTGAGTTCGAAAATCGCTGTTGACATCTCGAAATCTGGACCGGAAGCCCGGAATCCAAGATGGCGAGCAAGATGGCGTCAGATATACTGATTTCAATATTTCGCCTATTATTTGGCCTAGAAACGTGATTTAAAGTGCTCATAGGTGGTTTTCGAGGCTCAGGAAATCTAGACCAGAGGTCCGGAATCCATGATGGCGTTCAATATGGCGTCCAAGATGGCGTCAGATACCCTGATTTCAATATCCCGCCTATTATTTGGAGGCCTAGAAACATGATTTAAAGTGCTCATAGGTGGTTTTTGAGGCTCAGGAAATCTAGACCAGAGGTCTGGAATCCAAGATGGCGTCCAAGATGGCATCAGATACACTGATTTTAATATCTCGCATATTACTTGACCTAGAAACGTGATTGAAAGTACTCATAAGGGGTTTTCGAAGCTCAGGAAGGCGTTGCAATGCATGAAAACCAAGTTTTACTACTAAATCATACGTACCTATATCTCAAATCAGAAGATTGTTAAATAATGGACACGTAAATCAATAAACCGAAATCGAGATTTCGAAATTAAAAAAAACGGTTGAGTGGCTTCAATTCCATCACTCGATACTGAGCGTCTACTTCATATACAATACACAACATTCGCACCAATGGTCTCCGAGCAACGACAAGCCCGAATGCTATCGCTCTAACATGCACGTCATCAAAATCAATGTTATCGTCTTAGCTTTGCTTTGGAAAAAAAAAGTGGTGTGATTAAGAGAGTTGGTGAAAGTGATTTAAAGCAATTTAAGGTGTAGGAAATAATGTGAAGTGAGAAAAGTGTAACAAAAAAAGAGAGAGACATAGTGAGAAATTGAATAAGAAGTAATATAGTCCGCTGAACATTTTGCCCGGTAGCGCTTGCCACAGTACCTACACAATTTTCTACGTTCTTTACAATAGAAACCGGGTACGTGTTTGTGTTATATTGTTGGACCTATATTACTCACAGAAAACCATTATTTTATTTCTTTCACGTAAATAGGACGGATTCAATCAACAATATGAATGCTGCAATAAATCGCACTCTCTGCATTATTTGTCAGAAGAGGAAGGAAGGACAGGACGATCTGTCAAATATGAAGAGTGCAGGAAAAACTGGCCCATTAAAGTGCGCCACATTATGGCAAGATCTTCATGCTGATCAGTACAGCTCTGCAATTGTTAGGATCCTTGAATTGTGCACGAGCTATAATGGAAATGAGCCATTGCAATGTAATCCTGTCCTCCCTTCCTCTCTTCCTCTTCCCTACAATGCTAGTTGATCTTAATTTTACAAAAAAAAAGTATCAATAACTAACGAAATGAAGCAGCGAGTACGATTAAACGAGCAAATGGCGGAGCGACTTGAAAATATCATAACGCGTATTAATAGTAATTGATTGTAATGATTTATTTAAATCACACACAAACCACCTAATCAGATAAATCTTAAATTCGATTTACATAATTTACATAATAGCTACTGTACTAGCATTGCAGAAGCAGCTATATTCACAAAGCTAAATATAATTCCAAAAGAAATATTAAATTAAACTATCAGAAGTAAACCTAAATTCCCAAAATTAAAATTCAAATCAGATAAACATACTACCCCCCACCTTATCATGAACTCCCACAATATTCAAATTCTCGAGAATAAGTGCTCACAGATAGAAAATGTATTGCTACCAAAACCATCTATGGAGAAGCCATTTGACGTAATGGAAAGGTTTCTAAGCCACAGACCAACGCATTGTATGCTGGGCGACAAGGACACATAAATCTTCCAAAGCCGAACCGAACTAAAGTGTCCTCATCTACGTTCCCGGAGCCATCATCACCTCAACCAAGGATCAGTTGTAAAGCATACCGGGATGGAATGTACATCAACATTATAATAGTAACGAATTAGCATCTCCATATCATCTTGGAATTATCTCTAACATCCGCTTACGCTCCGACCGAGGAATCTCCAAGGATCTTCACCTGGCCTACGCTAAGCACTTAGAGGGGAGGAGTTACGATAACCAACAAACGATTTAAAATTAAATTTCAATTTGCTCAAATATTTAATTTCGTTGCAAAATTCAACATCACAATTACTGTATTCTCAGACTTTACCGTTAAAATAGTTGCCTAAATTAGTTGAGTAAAGTTGAAGCCCGAATCTAGATGTTTCTGTTAACTGTAAAAGTACTCAAATTGCATTCAAGTAGCCTTAACAGAGAAAAATTGTAAACCTGAAATCATTCTCGCTGCCATTCTCGTTCAATAAAGTCACATGTTGTAAAATTGATTCTTTGGCGTTTGTTTGTAATTTAAAAGTTATGAAAGATCTCATAGCAGATTTAACTGGCGCAGTCGATAGTAGGATTCTTGTTTAAGAATTATCAAGGTATTCGAGGGAACATCGAACATTTCGGGAGCATACCGAAAAATAACCGCGATATTCTAAAACATTCAAGTGAAGGGAAGTGAAGGTCGTACTGTAAAAAGTACCAACGAAGGAAAATCGCTGGAAGTGGCCTCATCGCCGTTGGAATCATTACCAACATCTTCACCGGACCACCAAACGCAACCAAAGAAGACGATTGCAACGAGAAGAACGAAGGAGAATCGCTACAACACGTGGGAAGAAAGTTGTAATAACTGTAAGCCTAGAGAATTTGAATATTTCCTAACTATCATATGCCTTTTAACAAAAATAAATATCAAAGTCCAAATCCTTATCCCATTTCTAGAATATATAAAAATAATTTACGGTTATTTAAAGTAAGATCTAGTGAATATATAAGAAAAAATAGTCGTGAAAACAAAGTGTGTTTTAAATTTTATGAAAAATCAGAAATAAGTAAAACAAACCCAGAAATAAGTGATTTAAATAACGAAAATATAATTAATTCAAACACAATGTCTGTAAATCAAAACCAAGCAAATGTGGTGACTTCAGTTGATATATTCAATTCGCTCAGAGTTCCTGACGCCATTAAAGATCTACCCAAATTTGATGGTAACTCTCGTTTATTGTTTGACTTTCTCGATAATGTTGAAGAAGTTCGTGGTCTCACTTCGGCAGTTAATGATACATCTTACGGTAAATTATTGTTGAGAGCAATTCGAAATAAAATTATCGGACCTGCAAACGAAATCCTTAACATGTATGGAACCCCATTAAATTGGGATAATATTAAAGAAAATCTAATCCTACATTACAGTGACAAAAGAAACGAAACATCCTTAATACGAGACTTACATAAACTAAAACAAGATAACGAAACAATTGAAAAGTTCTACAGTGAAGTGATCGAGCTTTATTCAAGTATGATCAACCATGTGAACATACATGAGAGAGACGAAAATGTAATTAGTGCAAAAAAAACCCTATTCTCAGAAATGTGTTTAAATACGTTTTTATCAGGCTTAAGAGAACCACTAGGTTCCATAATCCGTGCAATGAAACCGAAAACCTTGGCAGAAGCTTTTTCGTTTTGCGTAAAAAAGCAAAATATGCATTATTCAAGGTCTGAATATAGTAAACCCATGCAAAAACCTCAGATCAATGCCCCTCAAAATGTTCCCAAATCAAGTAATACACCACAATTCAGGTTTTCACAGAGAAATGCGGCATCTTCTTTTCAGCCAAATTTTAATTTTGCACAACCAAAACAGTCTCCGAACAACAACTATTCATCCTTGCCAAGGAAAATCCCCTATTTTAATAACTCAATTCCACAAAAGCAACCGAATTTTGCACCCCCTTACTTCAATATTCAAAACCCCCAGAGACAACAATACTTTGAATTTACCAGACCTACACCGCAATTACCCAAACCTGAACCGATGGACATTTCGTCAAGCAACGTTCGAATTAACCGCCCTTATACACAACCGAATAACAATCAATTTAGACCAACTGGGCAACCGAACTTTAACTATGGAGCTCTTCTCAACGTTTCAGAAGGTGAACATGAATTTCAAAATCAGTATCAACCACCTATTTTTAATCACGAAAACGCAGGAAATGCAATTTGTCCTACTGACCCCGATCAAGACCCGACATATCCTCCGGATAATTCGGAGTGTCAAGTCGAACTTGACGATACGGATTTTCAACAAATTGCCTCGACAAGTCAATTGGATACCTAGATGTCAATAAGCATGGTTTCATTTTACCCTACATCAACATTTCTTCACCCTTCGGACGTCCACTCAAATTCCTTATTGACACAGGGGCATCTTCCTCATTTATTAACCCTGAGTTAATTCACCCAAATGATATCCTTAAAACTAAACCCACATCGATTACTACAGTACTGACTACTCATACTCTTGATAAAGCAGTGATTTTACCAAATTTCAGAGAGTTTAATCAATCAGGCCAAATTCGATTCCTTGTTTTTCGCTTCCATGGCTACTTTGATGGGTTATTGGGGCTTGATGCTTTAACCCAACTAGGAGCTAAAGTAGATCTAGCCAATAGCTTCCTAATCACAAACAACTCTAAAATACCCCTTCAATATAAACCCAATTTTATGTCTGCAAAATACAAAATTCTTCCTCACTCCAAGATTATTGCAAACTTACCTGTGGATATTCAAAACGGAGATATCTACATCCGAAGAACAGAAATTAAACCAGAACTTTACATCTCGGAAGGTTTGTACTATGCTAAAGAATGGTATTCTCAAATAGAAGTAATAAATTCTTCAGACAATGAACAAAACTTGCTTGTCGAACAACCAATAAAATCCGAACAATTCTTTAAAGAAAATTTCATAGAAGTAAATAATTTTAACATCCACTACGGTCATAATCTAGAACCACCCACTGATATAATAAAACTATTAAGAACCGACCACCTGAATAGTGAGGAAGAAAAGGCACTAGCTAAAGTCTGCCGGGAATACGAGGATATTTTCTTTCGTGAAAATCAAAAATTAACTTTTACGAACCAAATTAAACATCAGATTCGAACAAATGACAACATTCCCATATATTCAAAGTCCTATCGCTATCCATACGTTCACAAGGAAGAAGTACGTCGTCAAGTTTCGGTCATGTTAGAACAGGGTATTATACGACCAAGCTTTTCCCCATGGAGCTCTCCTGTTTGGATTGTTCCAAAAAAACGAGATGCTTCAGGAAAGCAGAAATAGCGACTAGTAATAGACTATCGGAAGCTTAATGCGAAGACAATAAGCGACCGATACCCTATCCCAAATATTACCGATATTTTGGACAAATTAGGGAAATGCAATTACTTTTCTACGCTAGATCTAGCTAGTGGCTTTCACCAACTGGAAATGGACCCCAAAGATGTGGAAAAAACAGCCTTCACAGTTGAAGGAGGACATTTCGAATACGTCAGAATGCCCTTCGGGCTTAAGAATGCCCCCAGTACGTTTCAAAGGGTTATGGACAATGTGTTAAAGGAACTCCAGGGCACCGTATGTCTCGTCTATCTTGATGACATAATAGTCTATTCAACCTCCCTACAGGAACACATTGAAAATTTGAAGAAGGTTTTCTTCAAACTTAGGGAGGCAAATCTGAAAGTCCAGTTGGATAAGTCCGAATTTTTGCGTAAAGAGATAGATTATCTTGGTCACGTCGTAACTACAGAAGGTATAAAGCCTAACCCTGACAAAATTCGTGCTATTAAAGAATACCCTATACCCAAAACACAAAAAGAAATTAAATCCTTCTTGGGACTTTTGGGATACTATAGGAAGTTTATTCGAAACTTCGCTGATCTGACGAAACCACTCACTCAATGCTTAAAAAAGGGTAGATCCGTAACGCTGACAGAGGAATATATAAAAGCGTTTAAAAATTGCAAAGATCTTTTAATTAATGATCCCATCCTCCAATTTCCCGATTTCTCCAAGCCCTTTGTCTTAACGACCGATGCAAGCAATTACGGTATAGGCGCTATATTATCACAAGGCCCTATTGGAAACGATAAGCCAATATGCTTCGCTAGTCGTACCCTTAACGATTCAGAAATCAATTACTCGACAATCGAAAAAGAATTATTAGCGATTGTTTGGAGTGTAAAATATTTTCGACCTTACCTCTTTGGAAGAAAATTCCAAATAGTTACGGATCACAAACCTCTCACCTGGATCATGAGTTTGAAGGACCCTAATTCCAGACTAATCCGCTGGAGACTGAACTTAGAAGAATTCGATTATGACGTTGTTTACAAAAAAGGCTGTCAGAATTCTAACGCTGATGCTTTAAGTAGGATGAAATTTGAAAAGCGCAAGGATTCGACAAATACCAGTAATGTCGAAATTCACCTCGCAGATAGCAACAACACTGGCACAACCAACGCTTCATGCCATAGCATTCAAGGGTCCACTATTCATTCCATTCATTCCGCTACAGAAAACATGGGCGACGGAATCCCAATATCGGAAAGACCACTCAACGAATTCTCTCCCCAAATTGTCCTAAAAGAATCCAATAGAAAACCAGAACACAAAGTATTAACACCGTTTAAAAACAAACAAAGATGGATAATAAGTATTACCGACCATTCAGAGCAGACAATCTTAGGGGTTCTCAAAAGATTCCTAGCTCCAAATAAATTAAACGCTATCTACACGAACGATGACATATTTAAAAGCATACAAAGCACTTATTCTAAGTTCTTTTCTCAATCAAAATTATTCAAATTAATTAGATGTACAAATATTCTCGAAGATGTCATAGAGAGTGATAGACAGGATAAAATTATTCTGGATTATCATAATAATAACAACCATAGAGGAATTAACGAGACACTTTTACACCTAAAAAGGAAATATTTTTTCCCTCACATGAAATTCAAAATAACTAAAATAATAAACAATTGCAATACTTGCCAAATATTAAAATATGATAGAGATCCGCTTAAAGTAAAATTTACTATGCCTGAAATACCAAATAAACCATTAGATATTCTCCACGCAGACGAATATTCCATAAATTCAAAGCAAATGCTTACTATTTTTGATAAATTCTCTAAATTTGCTGCTGCTTACACACTTCCTTCAAGAAATAGTCTCTCCATAATTAAATCACTAAAGCATTTCATAAGCCTCCATGGCTTACCAAAGAAACTTGTTGTAGATCCTGGGAGCGAATTCACAGCTACCATAGTGAATGAATTTTGCAAACAACATGGAATCGACCTCCACGTTACCTCAATTCACCAAAGCAGTAGTAATTCGCCTATCGAACGATTACATTCAACTCTAACGGAAATATACAGGATAATTTATAGTAAACTCAAAGAAAGGGATCACGATGAAATTCTCGACGAAACCTTAATGACCTATAATAATTCAATTCACTCCTCTACTAAATTTACACCTTATGAATTATTTTACGGAAGAACACCCGAATTCAACAAGCAACAAAATGAAAGCTTCCATGATTACCTAACAAAGCTTAACGAATATAAGGACAAACTTTTCCCTATTATAAAAGCCCTACTAGAACAACAAGCCACAAAAAATATACAAAAATCAAACCAAACAAGATCAGACCCTGTAGAAATAAAAGAAGGTACAGACGTATACTTTAAAGAAAATAGAAGAAACAAGTTAACACCCAGATTTTCAAAACATAAAATTAAAGAAAATAAGAATGTTACAGTAATTACGACTAAAGACAAAAAACTACATAAGACCAAATTAAAGAAAAAACGTAAATTTCAAAATAGTTGATCTTAATTTTACAAAAAAAAGTATCAATAACTAACGAAATGAAGCAGCGAGTACGATTAAATGAGCAAATGGCGGAGCGACTTGAAAATATCATAACGCGTATTAATAGTAATTGATTGTAATGATTTATTTAAATCACACACAAACCACCTAATCAGATAAATCTTAAATTCGATTTACATAATTTACATAATAGCTACTGTACTAGCATTGCAGAAGCAGCTATATTCACAAAGCTAAATATAATTCCAAAAGAAATATTAAATTAAACTATCAGAAGTAAACCTAAATTCCCAAAATTAAAATTCAAATCAGATAAACATACTACCCCCCACCTTATCATGAACTCCCATAATATTCAAATTCTCGAGAATAAGTGCTCACAGATAGAAAATGTATTGCTACCAAAACCATCTATGGAGAAGCCATTTGACGTAATGGAAAGGTTTCTAAGCCACAGACCAACGCATTGTATGCTGGGCGACAAGGACACATAAATCTTCCAAAGCCGAACCGAACTAAAGTGTCCTCATCTACGTTCCCGGAGCCATCATCACCTCAACCAAGGATCAGTTGTAAAGCATACCGGGATGGAATGTACATCAACATTATAATAGTAACGAATTAGCATCTCCATATCATCTTGGAATTATCTCTAACATCCGCTTACGCTCCGACCGAGGAATCTCCAATGTACATCAACATTATAATAGTAACGAATTAGCATCTCCATATCATCTTGGAATTATCTCTAACATCCGCTTACGCTCCGACCGAGGAATCTCCAAGGATCTTCACCTGGCCTACGCTAAGCACTTAGAGGGGAGGAGTTACGATAACCAACAAACGATTTAAAATTAAATTTCAATTTGCTCAAATATTTAATTTCGTTGCAAAATTCAACATCACAATTACTGTATTCTCAGACTTTACCGTTAAAATAGTTGCCTAAATTAGTTGAGTAAAGTTGAAGCCCGAATCTAGATGTTTCTGTTAACTGTAAAAGTACTCAAATTGCATTCAAGTAGCCTTAACAGAGAAAAATTGTAAACCTGAAATCATTCTCGCTGCCATTCTCGTTCAATAAAGTCACATTTTGTAAAATTGATTCTTTGGCGTTTGTTTGTAATTTAAAAGTTATGAAAGATCTCATAGCAGATTTAACTCGAGTAAAGGGCCTCAATCTTTTAATAAAAGACGTTTTAATTGTGGCTCTCAATTTCATCTAACAGGGTTGTGCCCAAATAAAACAAAAGAGGCAAAATGTTTTAATTGCAAAAATTTCGGACATATGTCTCCTGATTGCCCCGAGCGGAAAAACGAGAAGCATGTTGAGCCGCGCAACAAAGTCAATTTAGTTTCATTTCTTGATATAAGTGTTCTGGTAAATATCGGTAATAAGAAAGTGAATGCCCTGGTAGATACCGGAAGGGATGTAACACTGATGCGAATCTCAATTTTCGATTCAATTAAGAAATTATTTAATTACGATGGGCCCAGTATACCGCTGTCGGGTTTTGGAGCAAACTTATGCAAGACATTAGGCTCATCCTTTGTTTATTTTACCATCGACAATTTCAATTACTCGTGTCGCGTACACATAGTGCCAGATGCATGGTTACCTGAAGAAATGCTTATCGGAAACGATATTTTAAATTTTGCGAAAGTTGTAATAGAAAACGGTAAAGTTAAATTATTTCGAGAAAAAGAAGCAGAAATAGTCGAAAACCCTTTCGAAAATATAAACGTGGTAGAGCTGACTAAAGAAGACGAACCTGAATATGTTAAAGAGCTGAAGAATAACAAATTTTATGAAGAAGTCCGACGTTTGGTCAAAGCATATCAACCTATCAAGCCTGAGCAGTCTTGCATCCAGATGAAAATTCTTTTAGATAACGAAATTCCCATATATCGAAAGGCGCGCAGACTTGCACCTAAACAAAGAGAGGTAGTAAAGGATCAAGTCAATCAATGGCTGAAAGATGGTATTATTCGAGAAAGCTGTTCTGATTTTGCTAGCGCAGTAGTACTTGCAAAGAAAAAAGACGGAACCTATAGATTATGTGTCGACTACAGAAAGCTAAATACGAAAGTTATGAAGGATAGATTTCCGCTGCCAAACATGGAGGATATAATCCAAAACTTATACAATGCAAAGGTTTTTACAACTCTTGATTTAAAAAATGGATTCTTTCATGTCGACATAGAAGAAAAAAGTCGTAAATACACATCATTCATTACACCCGATGGACAATTTGAATTTTTAAAAGTTCCCTTTGGTTTATGTAATTCACCTGCTGTGTTCCAAAGGTACATCAACGCTGTTTTCAAAACTCTAATTCAGAGGGAGATTATTTTAGTTTACGTAGACGATGTTATTATTCCTGCTGAAGATGATTTGGATTGCATAGAAAAATTAAAGTTGGTTTTGAAGCTTGCTGAAAAAAATGGTCTGGTAATAAAATGGGAAAAATGTAAATTTCTTCAAAAGA
Organism: Leptogaster cylindrica; assembly: GCA_963082835.1. NCBI lineage: Eukaryota > Metazoa > Arthropoda > Insecta > Diptera > Asilidae > Leptogaster > Leptogaster cylindrica. The sequence goes on from OY720107.1 coordinate 20,223,501, forward strand.
GAGTTGAATTCCTAGGACATGTGATTGAGGCTGGAAGCATACAACCTTCAACTGAAAAAACAAAAGCAGTAACAGGATTTCCTACTCCGAAGAATTTGAAGGAAGTTCAAAGCTTTTTAGGATTAACAGGATTTTTCAGGAAATTTATAGCCAATTACGCCTTAATAGCTAAACCACTGACTAATCTATTGCGGAAAAACACCTTTTTCAAATTCGGAGCCGATGAATTAGACGCATTCCATAAACTAAAAGAAATTCTTTGCAAAGCCCCAGTTTTAAAACTATTTAACCCAGAACTCGAAACTCAATTGCATAGTGACGCAAGTAAGCAAGGTTATGGAGCCGTTTTACTTCAAAAACACAGTGAAGACGATAAATTCCATCCAATTTTGTACCTCAGTTTTAAGACAACGCCGCCTGAGAGAAACTATTCAAGTTATGAACTCGAGATCCTTGCTATAATAAAATCGCTGAAAAAACTAAGAACATACTTGCTCGGACTTAAATTCGAAATTTACACTGATTGTAAAGCTTTCGAACTCACGATGAAGAGAAAAGAATTATGTAGCCGCATAGCGAGATGGGCACTGCTCCTGGAAGAACTTAACTGCGATGTACGTCACCGCTCTGGAACCAGGATGAAGCATGTAGATCAGGGATGGGCATGCAACCACATTCTCAAATTGAGATTGTGTGAAAGCATTTCAAAGCTCTCTCCTGCTTTTTATACACTGTTAATTTTGGTGACGTCGCATGTCATGTAAAAGTGAAGCCACATGGCAAAATGACTTCAAATTTACAGTGTACCTGAAAGCAAAGTGCAAAGAAACATAGTCCTTCTCGCATAACGGCTGGCGGCCGAATGATGCGCTCTCGACTTGAAAGCTGCTCGTGTACATATTCAAAGCTCTAAAGGCTGGAGTGCCCGCGGGCATAGGCCTGCCCATCTCTGATGTAGATGCACTAAGCCGTCATCCCTCTGTTATGCCAATTGAAGACGGGCTACTCCCAAGAATACGACAAGCCCAGTCAGAAGATGAATACTGCAGCATTCTCGCTTCAACTTTAAGAGGCAAATTTACCCAGAACAGAGCATGGACAATTTACCGCAGTAGTGGAGACACTTTGCAAACAAGACAAAACAAAGAAGAAAATTCGGGCATCGCGAGTTGTTATTCCAGCAGATCAGCGCATGCGTGTTTAAAGAGACGTCACAGAGCTGCTTTCATTCAATGGCAATGGATCGATATTCGTCTTTACAAACACATATTTTGCTACGCTTGCTATTGAAGCCGAAATTTTGCTTGTTTTCTGGGGTGATCTTTTTTATTATTCTTTTGGCAGCGAGGATGGAAGGCACTTTTGCGGGGTGTGCAGTGTGCACTACGGTCATGCAGATGCCGAATTGATGTTCTTTCTGATTATTTTGCGCCAAGAAATGAATTTCTTTTATGCGGCACATTTTTTTTTTTTTTCATTTTATATTCTGATTTGATTTTCTGACCAGACAGCCGTCGCTGGTTTATTTTCTCTTTTATATATTCTGGTCAACATTTTCTTATGAAAAAGCAAGTTGTGTTCGTTCTTCCGGGCTTGACAATTTTATTTGAATTTGTTTTTCTTTTCAGGGTGACGACATATTGAGGAAGGTTCAGGTTCAGGGATAAACCATTCGAAGATTATTTACTAAGGAGCGGGGTGATCTACAAGCTCGTTAAAGGAAAATACCTACTAGTCGTCCCCAGAAAATTGCAGAAAGAAGTGCTGAAAAAAATCCACGAAGAAGGTATAAGCATAAGAAAAGTCATTGCCGTTGCTGATCAAGAATATCACATTCCTAAATTTAGTAGAAAAGCCGAAGATGTCGTTAATAACTGCGTTATTTGCATTTTAGCAACACGGAAACGGGGAAAGCAGGAACGGTTTTTAAATCCTTTAGATAAATCGGACGTGCCCTTACATACATTCCTCATAGATCATCTTGGTCCTATGCCGTCAACCTCTAAGAATTATAAATACGTTCTTGCTGTCATTGATGGATTCACGAAATTCACTTGGGAATATACCGTAAAAACAACATCAGCAGAAGAAGCCATATCAAAGCTGGAACAACAAAGCGACGTTTTCGGGAATCCTCATAGAATTATAACTGATAAAGGATCAGCGTTTACCGCCCATTCATTTAAAGAATACTGTGCCGAACGAGAAATTCAACTTATTGCAATAACCACAGGAGTGCCTAGAGGGAACGGACAGGTAGAGCGTATACATGAGAGCATAATCTCTCTCTTATCAAAATTGTCAGTTGATGATCCTCAAAAATGGTTCAAATTCACATCACGCGTTCAACAGTTCATCAACTCTTCAAATTCAAGGTCCACGAATAAAACACCGTTCGAATTAATGATCGGGGTCCGAATGTACAAAAAGGAAGATTTTGATATCGCTGGAATGATAGAAGAAGCTATAAGAGATGACTTTGACGCAGAAAGACAAGAAACGAGAAATCAAGCTAAACAACAAATTCTAAAAATTCAGGAAGAAAATCGTAAATATTACAATCGAAAAAGGAAACCCGCACGCCAGTATAAAGTTCATGATCTAGTCGCTATTAAAAGGACACAATTCGGAGCCGGTTTGAAGCTATATCCTAAGTTCCTAGGACCTTATGAAGTCACTAAAGTCAAAGGAAAAGATCGATACGATGTCCATAAAGTCGGAAACCATGAAGGTCCTATTAAAACCTCTTCAGCCGCAGATTACATGAAGTCGTGAGTTCAGTCAGATGATAGCGAAGAGGACAACACTGAAGAAGATGACGACAAATCACCTGGGTCAGACGTTTCACAGGATGCCCGAGTGTGGGAGTAAGGCCTAGATCAGATCAGTCTCTCGCTGAAGTACTCTGAAGCTGAGCCGATTCGCCCGAGCCGAATTGTAATTTGATATTGTTGATAGAGTGACAGTTTTTCTTCGCTGAAGGACTTAGCCGAGCTTGTTCCTTTTTGTTAATAATTCTCGCCGAATTAAAAGTCTTGCTGTTAGCCGTTGTGAATTAATTTTAATCTATAAGTGAATTTAATCCTAAATTAATCTATCAGTGAATTAAATCCTGAATTAATTTAAACGAATTAAACTCTAAATTAAGTTAAACGAAAACTTGAATTAAACTTCTATTTAAGTGGAATAAATTAAAAACAAAACATAAAATAAAGTGTGATTTAATCCAATCCAAATCCCACAAATATGTTTTATTCTTTAATAGACCCAGATGTCATGAGCAGATGGCTCGACTAGGCCCAATTAGAGGCAGGAAATAAGATGGACAAAATTGAAGGTATTAGTATGAACTATTTTTTTTTTATTTACTTATTCTAACTTTTTCAGATGAATTCGATAATGAACAAATGATTGAAATGCAAGAGGAGTATCTAACAGAGGTAGAAGATAATCAAGGTTTGCGACAGTTGAGATCTCCTTTGCTTTGCAAGTAATTATTATATTTTTATAGATGAATATGAAGACAACACAAAATTTCGCAGGTTGGACGCTCCTGTAAAATTACTTCTGGCATTGGTAGAAAAAATTAGGCCAAAAGTTGGCAAAAGCCTTAAATTGAAAAATAAAGCATAAATTTGGGCAGCGATACAACAGCAATTGGGTGCCAAAGAGTACCACTTCACACAGAAAAAAACTGAAAACATATTTGGGTCACTGGAGCGGACGTATAAAAAGGCTAAGTGCCACAACAAACAAACGGGGAGGAATAGGATGTCCTGCCCATGTGAAACGTAAATAAAGGGTTAATAATTAATATCCAATATATGTTTGAATTTTGTTTTCACATCTTTGCAGAGAATTAACTGATATATTGGGGAATCGAACAGCGGTCTTTCCGGAATATCTGCTCGGCACTAAGACATCACAAATTGTTCAGCATGAACATGATGTGGCTTCGACATCTTTTTCTGGACCGTCTCCCGAGTGCCATGATCCTTCTCCCGATCCTCAATCAGGCAGGTCCAGTTCCAGTAAGTGTGATTTCGTTTTCTTTAAATATACCTATTTGAACAATAATTTATTTTATATCAGGAAACAGTTCAGTTCGAGGTGCTTCAATTTGGACTCCTGCGAGGTCGTCCAAAAGGAGTGCTACCTCCAGAAATACCATTTTGTCGGAAATGCTTCAGGAGCAATGGGAACATAATGCCGAGGTTGTGGAAATTCTCAAGAGTAGCCAAAAAATAAAAATTGAGAGTAATGAAATTTTAAAGAAAATCTTAGAAAAACTATGAAATATTGCATTTTCTTTTATCATTATTTAATTACGTTACATTTATGTATATATGTTTACTTATGAACTACATATTACGATTTAACCATAGTTGCTCGCAAACAGAGTTTCGAACAAGTTTGGCACTTTCAGCAGGTTGTGTCTGACACGGTTCTGATAACATCTCATCGTCCGTTTCTAAATTGAAATTGAAATCTATTTCGCTCGCTAAGTTATGCAAAACGCAGCCTGCTCGGACAAAATGGCACAATTTCTCCATGCCCTTCAGCTTGCAATAGTAGAGCTGCCGAAATCGTTGCTTAAGTATTCCGAAGGAATGCTCAATTTTCACTCGACAAGAACTTAATTTCTTGTTGTAATATTTTTGGGCAGATGTCAAGTGACCATTGTCTTTGAATGGTGTTAATAAATTTACCATTAAGGGATACGCCGAATCGCCGAGAATAAAATAATCTGTTAATAACAACGGATACTACTACATAATATGTATTTGAAATAATAATTTATTAATATATATACACTATACAGGGTTACCGGAAATATATCACGATCCCTTTAAGGGGTTATAGGTGGAGTTATTGTCTATTAAATGACATATGAAACTATTGCCCAAAAGTGCACCATTTTCGAGATATTTACAATTTTATTATTTTTTGAAATAACACGGGATAGACAATTTTGAAAATTATTTAAACAAAAACAAATATATGTAATATGGTTTTATTATTTTTCCTTATTTGTAGACATTGTAATAATTCATAAATATCATAAAACAAAAAATAATCTATAAACATATAAAAGTTAGGGCTATGAAACTGTGTGAAATTGACAATTTTTACAATTTCTTGTGACAAACATTACGATATTGTGAAAAAAAATTCTGTGTAACTTGATTTGCGTAACATTCTAAAAACATCTACGTTTTACTAGCTATCCAACAACATACGAAAACTAGACATAAGTTTAATAATTTTCTTAAAAAAAATCAAATAATTGAAAACAAGAAAAATCTTTAATTGTTGGCTTGTGCGACACATATCGAGGCGATCCAGTCCCTGTTAACGGGTCTGTGGTCAAGTAGTCATAAACTAATAAATCGTTGTCGACTTCGATTCCTGGAAAGAAAATTACTGTCCTTTCATACATCATGCAATGATAGCAATTAAATTGTTTCCGTTTGTTATTGGTTACTGTGCAGGTGCACCAAAACACCCTTTATTCTTTTTTCGTTGGAATTTGGAAATCTGTTTTGCAGAATATGCGACCTTGACCACTTCCCCACCCTTTAGGAAAAACCTCATTGTTCACAGCGCGGTGTAAGTAAAAGTATTATTTTATCTCCTCAACTCACAAAAAAATTATTGTCACACACGTAATTTGTGCGCGATTTTCACAGGAGCGAAGCACAGGTATTTTCAGCTATACCTTAAGCTATTTTATGTTCGCCTAAAATATAGGGTTTCAAAATGGAGAACGAAAGATACCGACCAACAAATTACAACATCAAGGAGTTGTAACGAAAATTTGTATTTGGTTTTTTTCGTAGGTACTGATTGCAAATTAATTTTCGACATTTTTCAAAATTTAACGAATTTGGGGAAATATAGTAAAAGCTAAAGGTATTTTAAATTCCCTGATTTCGAATCCACTATTAAAATTGGCAATATTGGTGTATTTATAAAGAATCAAAGGACTGGGAAATTTTTTTTTTTTAAAGTAAAATAATATTGCTACAATACATAGGACGGAATCTATTTATGAATGAAATCAAAATCAAAAACGAATTTATGGTTGACAGATTGATGAATCAATGACACCTTAACGAATACCAATCGTCCCATCGACCGAGTGTAACCGGGTAGACCAGCTAGTATAAATTAATATACACTATACAATTGGACACACGAAGGAGTTTTGAAAAGCTCTACTGTCGTGAACGGATCCGGGAAAGCCAACAAATATATAAATTGCAAATTGCTGGCAAGGTGATAGTTACATCGCCCTTCCTGTCTATGTAATCGTCTTTTCCTATTTTAGGTGGATCTATCTGAATGTGAGTCCCATCTATTGCCCCTGCCAAACAAAACAAAATCATTAAAATATGCATGTTATTATAGCCGTGAGCTTGTAATACCAAAAACTTTAGGAAATCTATTTTTTTTCTTCAAAATAACGTGAGGAATTCTCCATTTGCTCAGCAGTTGGCCAGCAAATTACTTCATTGGACATACTGCTTAGGAAACTTATAACCCTAGTCAGGCGCGAACGCAAGGGGGGGTTTTGGGGGTTAACCCCCCCCCCCCCCCCCCCCAGAAATATCAGAAAAATTTATAAAAACAATTTATCTGACCTACAAGAAATTCAATACAAATTTAATTTGTTTGTTTATGTTTTGCTTATTTGTATAAATTTCAATCATTTTGGAAAATTTCCGTTAAACATTAACTAACTGCATCCCTTTCCATCATAAGAAATTCTTTTCTCATCTAATTGCTGCCAGCAAGGAATATCTAAATATAGATATTCTTTGCTGCCAGTACATTTCACACATCAGCAATCGAGCCGTGTACAGAAAGTGTTAGTGTCAGAATTTCGCTTTTATTCTTGATAGTATGCTGCAAATACCCAGTCGAAACCGGTCGTTGCCCACTCACGAGGTACGTTCTTTTCTCGACCGAAGTGTAGTGTGATTGCAACCGCCACCAACATGACACCGCGAAAATGAGTTTATTAAAGTTTTTTAAGAAAGTAAATAAAAATATTAACCCACTTCTGAGTGATGTGGATTCAGACCAATCGTCCGTAGACAGTCCACCAAAAAAAAAAACAAAAATCCGAAATTTCACAATCTTGTGTAAATCGTAATGTGAGTTATTATGATATATTCGTTTAATTATAGTTTTAAATTCTATGTGTATCAATGGCAAAGTATCATAAGAGATAATAAGCAGTGAATTTGAAATAACTGTTAACCCATTTGCATCCGTGCTTTAATTGCGCAATATATGCGAAATATCATTCAAACGTTCAGCACGCGCACGCAGCTGAACGGTGCTAATAACAACATGCGGCGGTTTATTCCACGCTCGGTGATATCGACCAGGGGGCCTATTCTCGAAATCACTCGTAACTTTACGCATACGTAACTTTTCGAGTACTTTCTTTCGAATGGTTTATGTCAGACGTATTCTCGAAATCACTCGAATATTTTTTCACCATTCGAATAGAATTGCGAGCGTGGTGAAATTGTTAAACGTCAAAACTGGTTTTCATGAAATCTCAAAAATCATTTCGTTTATACTTTGCGCTGTTTATCGTGAATTGTAAATAATAGAAAAAGAACGCGAGAAATTTCATGGCCTTTTTGAAGCTGATAGAACTGAAGAAAGTATACCTTCTACTAACTTAAACCCTTTGCTTGCTGAAGGAAGAAGAATTTGTGCGTCAATAGTGAAGAAACCCCACTTCTATCAAAATGAATTTTATTCTTGTGTTTTAAAGACAAATGTACATAATTTTATAATTTTTATTATAGTAAATATAAAATCTTATAATCCATCGTTTTTTCTAATCTTATATATATATTTACACTGTAAATATCTCAATCGCAGAATTTGGTGCTCAAATTCGTTAAAGTAGTAGCGGCTGTTTCAAGTGCACTGGCTTTTCTCTCCTCTGTTGCTGCAATTCTCAGAAGCGCTTTTAATTTTTCTTCAAGGAGCTCAGATTTTTTCACAATAACTTTTTTCCAAAGTTAATTTAGCTTCTGATGCTTCAGTAATTTTGTTTGCCGTCTCAAGTGAAGCTTGGCGTATTACGCCGATAATTCTTGGACGCATCAAATTTGCCAATTTTTAAATTTGAATGCACGTCTAAAAAATTTATTAAAACTTTTGCGCAGCCGACATATTCGCACCTTTTTTTTTCTTAATTATAACACCATTTTTGACAAATTAATTAAATTTCTTTTAAATTCTTCACAAAATCACAAAATTCACTCACAAAAGTACCCCGCGAAAAATTTTGTTAACGTCAAATGACACTTACGAATGCAAATACCCATTCGTATCTTTTCGAATGATTTTCATTCGAATATTTACGTATACGAATCTCGAGAATACACCATACATCAAAACCATTCGTAAATGGTGAGTTTACGTATTCGTAAAGTTACGAGTGATTTCGAGAATAGGCCCCCAGTTCTTGTTTTCGGATTATTCCGTTAAATGATGCAAATCAGCAAATGGGTTAATCTTGATTTTATTTTGAGTAGTATAGTGAATATTATTTAAAAGAACTTATATAAATTGGATAACTTTGATACGAACTTATAATTAACATGAATTCAAACTGTAATTCTATTATTTTACCAATAGACCTATCCGCATGACATCGCAAATTTTTGTGGACAACAATTGAACGAAATTGAAAAATATAAAGTTCTTGTACATTATTGGGTACCAGATATAGACTTCAACTTTCCGACATCTGGCAAACGTAATTTGAAATTTCAGCATTCTTGGTTACGCTCGTTTAAGTGGTTGGCGTATTCTGCAGCAGAAGACGGCGCTTACTGCCGTTATTGTGTTTCATTTGGATCAAATTCCGTCGGGAAAGGGGGTCATCAGAACACAAATATATTGGTTCAGACTGCGTTTCGAGATTGGAAGAAAGCGCTCGAAAAATTTAAAGAACACCAAAACAAAAAATATCACAAAGATGCCATAGAGGATGGACAAAATTTTAAGTTGATTTACGAAAACCGGAAGAGTGATGTGATCTGTGAAATTGACAAAGGGCGGAAGATACAACAACACGAAAACAGACGCAAGTTAATTCCGATCATCCGAGCCATTTTTCTGTGTGGTAGGCAGGGATTAGCGTTGAGAGGTCATCGAGATCAGGGCTCTTTATCATTGAATATGCCGGAAGAGAACGATGGCAATTTCAGAGCGTTACTTCGTTATGCTATAGAGAGTGGTGATCAAGTTTTGGCTACTCATTTGCATACTGCCGGTGCAAATGCAACGTATTTAAGTTACCGCATTCAAAATGAGATAATTGATGCAGCAGGAAAAATAATAACAATGAATATTGTGCAACGGGTCAACAAATCTGGATGCTTCTCTGTCATTGCTGACGAGAGTACGGATGTGAGTGGCATTGAGCAGTTTTCAATATGCGTACGTTTTGTAGATAAAACTGACAAGAAGTATACAATTCGAGAAGACTTTTTGTGCCTAATTCCTGTTGAGGACGTCACCGGAAAGGGCCTTTCAAATACGTTGCTGACCAAAATGAAAGACATTGGATTACACATGGATAATATGAGAGGACAAGGTAGGTGTTAATAATTGAAAGTAGTAATGTTAATCCATATTTCTGTTAGGCTTAAGCTAATAGGTTATATTTTATATTTATAAAATATTTAGGCTATGATGGGGCGCGTGCGATGAGCGGAAAATTTAATGGGTGTGCTGCCAAAGTTCGAGAGTTGTATCCAGCAGCTATATACGTCCATTGCGCTAATCACAATTTAAATTTGGCTCTTACACACGCGTGCAAAATATCTTCGATCCGAAATTGCATAGGGACAGTCAAGGAGGTCGTCAATTTATTCCGACTATCTAATAAGGCAGGTCTAGTTTTAAAAAACAAAATTCAAGAGTCTTGTCCAAGTTCGAAACAGACACGTCTGCTTAAATTTTGCGAAACCCGTTGGGTTGAACATTTGGATTCACTCAGTTTGTTCTATGAAGTATATGAATATATCTGCTCATCATTAGAGCAACTAAATGAAACAAATTTTAAAAGCAACGAAATCAAACCTCATGCGCTGCTTGCATCAATACAAACACCTCAATTTATTGTAGCTTTAACAGTAATAAAGCCGAATTTTTGCTTAATAAAAAACTTGAGTGTATATTTGCAAAAGGAAGAATGTGATCTCAGCTGTTGCATTGATTATGCAAACCATGTAAATAATGAAATCAATGAGATGCGTCGTAATTCGGAGTTAAAGTTTAAAGAAATGTTTGTTGCCGCTAAAGAAATGGCGGGCAAAATGGACATTAATTTAGTACCTCCACGGAATGTTGGAAAACAGATGAACCGAGACAATTATGAAGGAGGTCCAGAGGCATATTTCCGTCGGTCCATCTTTGTTCCATTCTTGGATCACTTATCAATGGAGCTCAAAATAAGATTTCTTGAACATCGACAACTACTTTCAAAAATTCAAAATATTCTGCCGGCTAAATGTTCTGAACTGGATACACATGAAATAGGTACAACGGTCAACACTTTTACAAAAGAATGGCCAAATGACATCAAGGGTTCTAATGATGATTTTGTAGCTGAAATGATAATGTGGCGTAGGTAATAATTTATTTCTTATGTGTAACCATGTTTTCAAACATGAAATACGTTATTGTTTCAGACATTGTTTAAATATGTCAAAGGATAAATGCCCGAAAACATTTATTGATACTCTTAACTATTGCGATTCAGCATTGTATCCATCAATACACCGATTTTTGCAGATCGGTGCCACTCTTCCCGTTTGTGTGGCTTCAAGTGAACGATCCTTTTCTTGTCTTCGAAGGTTGAAAACTTATCTGCGAAGCAAGACTGGGGAGCAGCGATTAAATGGATTGATGCTACTGCACCTATATAGAGACGTGGATGTAAGTTTTGAACAGGTCATTGATTTAATGGCCAAAGTACCACGACGTATGGATATTATTTTATAATATAATAATAATTGATTAATATAAACACATATGTACCTATAATATAAACAATATATACAATATATAAGTTAACAAATTTTAATTTGTTCAAGTTAAAAAAAACGATTTTAGGTTCCGGACAACGTCCGCGTTTATTGAAAATCCCACTAGAACTAATTTCTACAATGCTATTTAACTTACTCCTAGGTTCCAATTATTTTAACGTAACTTAATTCTAACTTACAAGCGGAATTTGATTCCGCCTTTCCGTGGGAACGTCTGCTACGGAGGTTTCCCGCAATTGCTGCATTTTGCGTGTCGCGTGGTCAGCGAATATGCTGGGCGTTGCGTATGCGATGTTCTTAACTCCTCCCTCCTTAAAAGTCTGCGTCCCGCGGACTAGAAGTTCAGGCGGATGGGGTGTAGTCCTGAATTGCTGGTAACTCCGGTGTCCTGGTTCGTCGTAGGTGAAGGGAGTACCAATTTATTGAGGGTACCTACCTTTTTCCTGGATCTTACTGTTAAAAACACAAAAATGAGAATCATCGTTATAACAATACCAATATCTGCTCCGACTGATATTTCGTGGTTAGTGAAGAGTTTTTGCAGCTTGCTTCTATTTTTTAGGTGCAGATTGTGCAAATATCCTACGTCGATCTTGATCCCTTTTTCGGTTAGGTTTGACTGGAGTATTGGTGGTAGAATTTGCGAGGTTTCTACTTCCTGGCTTGTGAAGATCGTTTCGTTGATTTTGATGGTTTCATTATGGTACTGTATCAAGAAGCTTCCCTCGAGATGTCTGACCGAGTTGTTAAAGGTGATACTGCCCTTAAAGTTGCTCAGAAATAACGTATTGTCATTGAGGGATTCCACAATTTGATCCTTGCTGAATGCGTAGTCGCATGCTGCGTTTCGTCCTTTCATTAATTGATGGATGCAATGCTCGTTTCCTAGGCGTTTCACTTGGCCGGTTTTACACAAGGTCGTATCTTTAAAATTCTTGCATTTGCCGGTTATTCCGAAAATTTCATTTCGATTAGCCAGTAGCTCCTCGTATTCCAGATGTACTCTCCTGTTGTCTTTAATAGTGGATCTGATTAGGACATGGTTAAATTTTTCTTGACTCGTCTTAGGGATTGCCAGTACATATAAGATAGTAGAGTTATTTGCGATAATTTGTGGTTCTGAGTATTCTATTGCTTCTATTGCGTTCCCGTATGGTAATGTTTCTATTTGCTTTAGGATCTGATTGATTTCTTCCTTGTCTAATAAATTGGTATTAACTATTCCGGATTTCGCTAGTTGTTCGGCGAGCACTATTTGATTAATTTCGTCTTTGATTATGCTGAGTTTATTGAAAATTACTTGCTCATATTTGTCCTCTGATTTCTCGTCTAAATTTTGAAGAATTTTGTTGTACTCATTAATTATATAATCAGTTGTATTCATTAACGCGTTGTTCACTATGTACTGCTGGTTGTTGTTCTCTACGATCTTATTTTGACTTGTCAGAATTTGGTCCCAGTCAGCTGCATCGGGGGATCCCGCTATCCACTTCCAAGCGGATCCTATCCAGTTTATCGACCGTTTGGTTCGTGGTGTGCTCCTTAGCTCTCCTAGTAATTTGGCAGCCTGGTTTAGATGGTGAGTTAGCTGAGGTTTGAGGGCGCTCTTTGGATTAATTTGCTGTATTGTAGGTACCATCCTGTTGATTATCTCCTCGTAACTGGTTAAGTTAATTACGTGAAGGATTTTGAAATTTCCGCTCAATATTCTTCCGCTACCTTGGTTAACAGCTACGATGGGTGTTGTGTACTCGTAGATGTCGAGTGCTCCGATGGATGACCATAAGGCCAATCTAAAATAATTGAAATATTTGTTTTACTAAACTAGCTTAATTTTTAGGAGAATTTTTAATTTGGGCCTTGTGAACTCGTCTTCCAGATGTTGTGGTGACGGTGACCCGGTTATCTCTAGCTACTGTACTTCTCTTAAATTTAGGTTTGTGCTTTCCTTGAATTTGTTTTATCTTGGTGTAAATTACGTCTCCAGGCGCATAAGCTTGTGGTTTTTTCCTTTTTAGATTTTCTCTATTCCGTTTGTTCTCCTGGTTCCTTTTGATGCGTTCTATTAGATCCTCATTTACCCTAGTTCGGAAGTCTATCAGGTTTCTGTAGTTGATTCTTTGGGTTCTTCCGAAAAATATGTCACTAGGTTTTCGTTTTATGACCGAGTGGATGGAATTGTTGTAACGATCCACGGCAATATTGATCAACTCTTTGGTTGTTAATTCCTTGTATTCTTCCTGTAGGCACCTAAAGATCTCTATTATTGTCGAATGAACTCGTTCGACGGTTCCATTCACTTCGCTTCTTTGAGAGGGTGTCAAGTAAATTTCCACACCTAGTGTTTTGATGAAATCTATTATTAACGGACTTACGAAGCTCTTTTCATTGTCCAGAACTAATAATCTTGGCACAGTGAAATAATGTAACACCTTCATCATTTTATCTCTAAGGTGAAGAACGGATTTGTCTTTTATACGAAAAAATTTTGTGAACTTAGAAAATTTGTCGATACACGAGATAAACTTCTCTCCTTTTATCTCGATTATATCCACTTGGAGGATTTCAGAAGGGTATTTTGGAACCGGTGTTTCCTGCAACTCTGGATTATGTGGGTGCCGATCGTATTTATTGGCATTACAGATGTCACAATTTCGAGTGTAAATTTTGATAAATTTAGACATTTGTGGGAAATAGTATTTTTCTAGAATTTGTTCCTTATTTTCCACGCAATTTCTATGTGCCCTGTTATGCTCTTTCTGAATTATGCTGTACTGATTTTCTATATTTGTGATATCCTGCACCATCCTTTGCGTTATTCGAATCTTATAGTTTCTGAAGTGTTCCTGGTAAATGTCCTGTAGTTTCTGGATATATTCTTCGGGGATTTTTATGCCATTAATTACATTAGGAAGCAATTTTTCCTTGAGGATTCGGATTAAATTTGGTTTATTAACTTCGGTCATTTGGATATAATGCCTATGATATGTCGGGTGTGGTTCTTCATGTGCGTAGATCCCTTTCCCCTTACTAACAATGATTTGATTGCGGAATACATTTAAGGGTACCTCGCAGTGTGGAATGAGTCCTGTGGCATCTTGTTCGGCGCTATGCACGGTTTCTGTTGAGGTTGAGGATGTTGTCAGGGTATTTGCTTCTAAGCTCAGCCTTGAAAGTCCATCAGCAACTTTGTTGGTACAACCCGGCTTGTATGTCAACTCATAGTTGTACTCTTCCATTCTTGCCTTCCACCGTTTTAATTTGGCATTGTGATTTCTATTACTTAATGCAAATGTTAAAGGCTGATGATCTGTAAGAATTTTTATTTTTTTCGCTCCGTACAGATAATTTCTCAGGCTGTCTAATGCCCACACTATAGCCAACATTTCTTTTTCATTCGTGGCATAATTTTCCTCTGTCTTATTTAATGATCTGGATATGAAGGTGATCGGTCGATCTTTACCGATATCTCCCTGTGATAACACAGCCCCTATTGCCTGATTGGAGGCATCCGTCGTGAGTATGAAGGGCTTTTCGAAGTCGGGGAAGGAAAGTATTTCGGATGATGTCAGTAGTTGTTTTAAATCCTTAAACGACTGGAGTTCTTTATCTCCTAGTTCAATTTTCACCTTCCTAGACTGATTAGCCTTGATTTGCGCGTTTTCGCCTCTTGTTAGATTCGTTAGGGGTTTCGCGATCTTGGCAAAATCTCGAATGAAGCGGCGATAGTATGATGTTATCCCGAGGAATGACTTAAAATCCTTTAGGTTTTCTGGAGCCTTAATATCCTGGATTGCTCGCACCTTCTTAGGGTCAGCTTTAATTCCTTCGTGAGTTATGATATACCCTAGGAATTCCGTTTCAGGTTTAAGGAATTCCGTTTTATCGAGATTCACTCGCAAGTTAGCTGAAGCGAGTTTTGAGAATACCTTTCCAACATTGTCAAGGTGTTCCTTGTAGTCCCTTCCTCCAAAAATGATGATGTCATCGATATATACGTAACATATTTTTCCGATGTGCTCTTTCAATACATCGTCGATCATCCTTTGAAATATTGAGGGGGCATTCTTGAGTCCAAAAGGCAATCTCAAAAATTCAAACTTTCCATTCATAGTAGAGAAGGCGGTTTTCTGCACATCACTTGCTTTCATCCTTATCTGATGGAAGCCAGATGTTAAATCGATCGTCGTGTAGAATTTAGAATTTCCAAGACTCGCGAGAACGTTCGAGATGTCCGGGATGGGGTAGGTGTCGGAAATCGTAACTGCATTAAGTCTTTTAAAATCTATTACCATGCGGTACTTCCGTTCTCCAGATGCGTCGAGTTTTTTTTCGACGATCCATACAGGAGAATTGTAAGGACTCTTGGATGGTCGTATAATTCCATCGCTTAAAAGTTTTTTGACCTGTTTGTCCACTTCGCCCCGCATGTGTACAGGGTATGGATAAGACTTTGTATAAATGGCCTCATCTGTATTAGTTTTTATTTCTGCTTCCACGTTAGTCTTAATTATATCCGAATCGTTCACTGGTCCGAAAATTATTTCATAATTTTTGATGAGGGCACGCAATTTTATTTTTATTTCTTGAGTTAAATGTTCATCTCTTATTTGTAGGCTATTAACTTGTGCAGATAGTTTTTCTTTTAAAGGAATTTTAATGTTCAGTGCAATTTTTAAGACGTTGTTTTTTCTGTCAATCACCGCTTGCAGTCTTTTCAGCAAGTCGTCCCCAATGATCCCATCGAAGCTCTTCAATCCTGGAAGCACAAAGAACTCGACCGTGATATTATTGCCAAAGTTTTCGAAGAATTTCCCACTAATTTTTTTCGTAATTATAATTTCGCCTCCGGCGGATCGTATTTTAAAGGGTTTGCTGGTAGGTATAGCATTTGTCGCAAGGGTAGATTTAATGAAGTTCTTGTTTGCACCTGTGTCAATGAGAAAATTCAACGTTTTGCCATTATGCGTGAAATATTCTATGTAGGGGACGCTTGAGAGGCGTTCGTCATAAAATTTAACTGCTCATTTTCTTCTCGTGATTGCTCCTCCGTTTCGGCGTCGTCTTCGTAATCGTCGAAGTGTTTGATATAGTCTTCGTACATGGCGTCCTGTGCCTCCGTGTGAAGATGATTTATCCTTTGCTCCTTTCGTGGAAAATTTTTGGAACTAGTTGGCCTTTTCCATGTAGGGGTAAAATTTGGCCTATTCATGTAGTTGATCTGCCTTGTCTGGATTGATCGATCAACTTCCATTGGCTCTGCCGGTTTCGGTTGAGACGGCCTTGGTGGTGGCTGGAGTCCGCGTTCGTGTTGGATATTGTACCCTATGTTCCTATTTCGAGGAGGTAATGAACCGAAGGGTTTCCGCGGACCTTGGTGATCTCGTTCGCGGCGGGCCGAATGAAATTGATTCACTGGAACAGTGATAGTGGCTGGGGTATCTCTTTTTTGAATGGCTAAGTTTCTATAATTGAGATTTTGAATTTCTAAACATGAGGTGTATGCCTCCGGTAACGTTTGTGGTTTTTGAATGGTTAACATCCTTGAAAGGTCTCCATTTAGCCCTCTTATGAAGACGTCAAGAGCCCTATTTCGATATGTTTCGGTTAGAACATTCATAGTTTCCGCGGAGTAATCTTCCGTTTTTAATTTGTTAATAATTAGAGAGAACTGATGGTTAACGTTAGCGTAAAATTCGTCGACACTTAAGCTTTTTTGAGTTATTAAATTGAGTTGATGCTCTAGGGTTCTTATGTCCCTTTTGTCGGCGTAATGAAGGGACAAACATTTCTTTATTGACGGCCAGTCATTATCGAAAATATTGTAGGATATTAGCGCGGCGTCTGCGTTTCCCCTAATTTTCTGGCGAATACTTTGTAAAATTGCGCGATAAATAGGTTTTCCACTAACAATTTCGTAATCACTTAGGATTGATTCTACATTGTGCACCCACGAAACGTATTGAACAGGATTGCCGTCAAAGGTTTGTAATTCCCTCACACAATCCGGCAACCTGCTTATTTCCTTTAATTCCTGCTCGTTCTTCGGACCTGGTGGAGTCGTGGAATTAGAAGGTGAAGCTTCGGTACTGGCCTGCACACGTTTTTCTAATTTAGCGAGCCTTTGCTCGATTCCCCTTGTCACCTCAATTTGAGCATTTACTGCACCAGTTAATTGTTTCACTAACTCTTGAAGTTGCTCCATTTTTTATTAGATTTTATTCTATGCGTATCACTTGTATCTGCACTAAATTCGGTTGCGTTCACCTTAGGTTTTCTTTTTATTTTCACTTTTATATTTAATAATTCACGATATTTCCTTTTATTACTGGTTTGGTTTTTGTTTGATTCTCGATTTGTGATAATTTAACAAGTAAGTAAGGAAAAGTAGGTACTTACGTTAGGATGATGAGAACTCTCATGGTGTGGATAAGCATGTCCTTATTTTCCGTAGTCAGTGGATTAGTGTTTCCGCTGCGAGTTCTAGTTGGTTCTCTCCGGGTCGGGAATGTGCCTTCAGATGGTGAAGTGGATGGATCGCAGTCTTCCTGTTTGGCTCGATAGTTTTTATGCTCACTGTCTGCCTACTAACGGTACGAATCGCACTCACTAACTTCACGATCGCGTTTTCGATTGTCGATCAAGAATTCCGTTCACTATATTCTTATGGGGATAGCGTTCGGGCGAAAGATCGCTAGATGCACTGATTTTACTAAATTCCTTAAATGGTTTTATCGATTAGTAAATGACCCGGTCCCTGCTCGGGCGCCAGTTAACAAATTTTAATTTGTTCAAGTTAAAAAAAACGATTTTAGGTTCCGGACAACGTCCGCGTTTATTGAAAATCCCACTAGAACTAATTTCTACAATGCTATTTAACTTACTCCTAGGTTCCAATTATTTTAACGTAACTTAATTCTAACTTACAAGCGGAATTTGATTCCGCCTTTCCGTGGGAACGTCTGCTACGGAGGTTTCCCGCAATTGCTGCATTTTGCGTGTCGTGTGGTCAGCGAATATGCTGGGCGTTGCGTATGCGATGTTCTTAACTTATATAATAATCATGTTATTTATGAATATTTTGCATTTTTGTAAACCACCCCCCCCCCCCCGGGAAATTTATTCCTGCGTTCGCCCCTGACCCTAGTGATTATAACATGCACTGTGTATAATGAACTCTCAAAACGATCCGCAAGGTCTCGATAACTGCACGCTTCGTGTCCAGCAAACCAGAAAAAAACAAGCAAGTGTTTTGATGCTGAAAATCTCTTATCTTCACGTAAGTTTTTGAAAAATTCATATCCTTCAAAACGTTCAAGAACTGTATGAAAAAGCGGACATAGTCCACAGACTACTCGGCCGCGAACTGTCGTCTAGGACTGACGGAGTCACCGCCAGAAATATCAAATCATTTTAAAAACTTGTCCGTCCACAGTTCGCAGTACATTTCACCCTCGTATACGGCCGTCAGTCCTGAACGACAGTCCGCGGCCGGCCGGCGGCCGGTAAGTGTGTGGGGCACCTCAGTTTCGTCCACGGCCGCCGTCCCGGACGAGAGTTCGTGGCCGGTAAGTGTGTGGGGCACTTCAGTTTCGTCCACGTCCGTCAGTCCAGGACGACAGTCCACGGCCGATAAGTGTATGGGCACTATATCCCAGGACGGACTGTCCGATCGGAACTGCGAGGAAGATGACTCCACACGAATGACTCCACACGAAACCAATTCACAATTACCACAGCAATTAGGGACGCACCATCAACCAGTGGGATGCAGTGGCCGAACTGAAGCTACCTCTCATTAGGGTAGCGGACGGTTGCTCACCTGAGAGGATGACCGCACCAGGACAATTCAGTAGCCTCTCATTAGGGCTAGGCGAATTGAGAGTTCTGATACGGTGCCCGACTAGTTCAGTCTGAGCATGAGAGCTCGGGCGTGGGTCGATCCACAAATTGGGCACCACACCTACCCCACCGACCTTTCTTTCAACTCCCCGGATGCGCAGGCTTCCCGGTGAGCTGATCCTGTTGTTGCTGATCGACAGTTGAAACACAATCAGCTGTCCGAGATTTTGACGAAAAATTTTCACGGTCATCGAAGATAACCTCTGAAATCAGCTACCGACAGCTAACAACACCGGCAAGACAATCGAGCGAGGGGAATTGGTTCCAGCTCCGCGGCCATGATCTGCCCGATCCCGATTGGTCAAATGTGGCCTGATTGGTAGCGAACCGGGACTGACATTCCAATCGAGAATGTTCGATCCTATGCGCATGCGGGAGGGAAAAAGACAGGTCCGTGCGGCTGCGTGGGGAAATCGGCACCGGCGAGTCTGGCAAGTGGCAGTCAGTGCGGAATTGTAAAAAAGCGAGGTTTTGTCTGGGAAGAATGATCCAATTAGCGGGACACAGAAAATAGTAGAATCGGAAAAAAGTGGTATTAATTATTGATCGTGAATTTTTGAATTGTTGATTGAAGAACAGCTTTGGTCGGAAAATAGTGTTCCGTAAAGAATTATACGAAGTGAGAAATACGGAAAATTTCGTCCCGCAAAAAAAAAAAAAAAAGAAAAGTTACGCTCAAGTGACGGAACGGGTTGTTGGTGCCCCCCAAACGTTCAAAAGAAATTAATGAATTAAGAAATAAAAAAGAAAAAAATAAGTCTGCCGGTGATTCGAACCCGAGTACTACGGATTACAGAGTCAGCGCTCAGACCATTGAGCCAAATCATATTAGGTTGTCACCGTGCTTAGTTGCAATTTTCTAATTGAAATGAGAATGTTCTAGAAGCTAGAAGCTAGGAAAATTCACATGTGCACAAGCACTCCAAATAGGACCGTTATCCCTTTGTGCATTTAACCCAATGCATTTCGGGGACTATAAATACGGTGGCTCCACAGCCATTTGGCACTGCATTTTCAGTCGGCTTAGAGGTAAGAACTGCTTTCAGCTCTTACTAGCTTAAACCATTGGCAAATTAAACTGCTTTCAGTTCTAGCCCAGGAAATAGCGACTCCGTTCAAGTGCATTCAAACCAGTGAAGCCTTGCAACCACGCTTTCCTCTGCTTGCGGCACCTTGGGCAGCATTTCGACTGACCTCCGCTTGCAGGATACTCCGAGTCCTCTATTGACTCGTATAGCACTTATATAGTGCTCGGCCATACTGCGTTTTCAGTCATAAGCCCATAAGTCAAGATATCGACTTATCGATGCACCATCATAGTGCATTGGGCCACCAATCGACCCTCAGTTATTACTATATCAGTCTAGATCTCCGTACGATTATACTAGGTATCAGTAGTACCATACTACATCCAGGTCTCCCTTTAAATATAGCTCTCAAACAAGTAACCTTTCTATTAACCACTTGCATCTCTAACTCTGCTCTCAGAGAATCACTCATAACGTAACCTTTGTCTAATTTCAGGCAATTAAACTAGTACAAGTACTGTCAATCACAGTCATTGAAATATACATTTGAATTAGCTGATTAAAAACTATACAGACTGAAGTTACCAATACATTTTGAATTATCAGATTTAGATTAACTATTTGTAAATAATTATATTTGAATTCATAACCTTTGATTGTTAGTTGTAAGAGAATTGTGATCTAGTCTTTTTAAATAAATATTACTTTTATTTTCGAATACAACCAACATCTGACGTTCTCATTTTCTGGCTGTCAATTCTTGATCCACCACCTATCCTACATTCAATAAAT
Organism: Leptogaster cylindrica; assembly: GCA_963082835.1. Taxonomy (NCBI): domain Eukaryota; kingdom Metazoa; phylum Arthropoda; class Insecta; order Diptera; family Asilidae; genus Leptogaster; species Leptogaster cylindrica. Next base: position 20,244,313 of record OY720107.1, read on the forward strand.
TTTTTAGGTTTAGCTTCTTATAGGCTAAAACACGGGTCGTATAAGACAAAACCAAAAAAGAAAAGAGTTTTTATTAAAATTTGGCATGTAACAAAAAATAAAGTAAGTAAAAAAAGAAGGGACTTATTCGCCCTATCGAGGCATCATCAGGCTATCGAAACGCGTCGCACTCCTTGTTAAAATAAAATAAATTATATCGTTAAAAGTTTTACAAGTGTGTTTTTCTCTAAAATATGGAAAGTTCAAGCAAGTGCCTTCGAAAAAATCTATACTCGCAGCACATCAAAAGCCGCAAACAATCTGATTTGCGATCGTGCGAACTTCCAAGTCGTCGTGCAGTAAAAGCACTTTTTAACTCAACAGGAGAGCTCAACTTAGGTTGCAGCTTTTCCAACTAAAGCTATACACTGTTTGAAAGGTATTTTCAATACGAACATTTTGGTATATATAACTTTTCCCCATGCGAACAATTTTTTTTCTATAAATCGATTTGAAATTTATGACTAAAATACTGTTTTTTTATTTATTTTTTCATATTTTTTCATTTAAATTGAGTATTTTAAATTTCTGTAAGGTGCTATTTCAATCTTTATTGGGTCGAGAAATTCGAGTCTGAAATTTATTTTTTCATAAAATGAACATTAGATGCCGCTGTCACGTATTTTTTCATAATATATATATATATTTATTATTTATGTATTATCACGCTAGCGGCCGTATTTTGAAAATATTGGAACCAAATTTTAATATGTTATTTCTGGGATTAATAGCTAGGTTAAGTTCGTTAATGAGCAAAACCGGTCCAAGGGTTGACTGGGGGAGGGGGTTGACATTTTTTAAAAATTATATCTCGGCCCCTATGCAGTTTAGAGAGACTTTATTTGCATAAATAAGAGTACTCTCTTTGAGATTAACGATGACACCACCGAATTAGGGGTTCGGCGTATTAGTGGGGGTGTGGGTGGAAATTCGAATTTTTCTAAACCACGTCTTGTGGGGTATCGTTGAAAAGCTTTTGACATGGCATCAACAAGTACAAATTTATCAAGCAGTGATTTTGTTGATTTAATAATAAATAAAGGCAGGCCTAGAGGCTGAGGTAGATTTCGAAGTGTTTTGATTGCGTTTATTGGGGTAATTTATTTTAAAAGCGAGAAACTAGTTATGAATTTATAAACTACTTATCAAGAGCTTTTCAACGATACCCCACAAGACGTGGTTTAGAAAAATTCGAATTTCCACCCACACCCCAACTCATACGCCGAACCCCTAATTCGGTGGTGTCATCGTTAATCTCAAAGAGAGTACTCTTATTTATGCAAATAAAGTCTCTCTCTAAACTGCATAGGGGCCGAGATATAATTTTTAAAAAATGTCAACCCCCTCCCCCAGTCAACCCTTGGACCGGTTTTGCTTATTAACGAACTTAACCTAGCTATTAATCCCAGAAATAACATATTAAAATTTGGTTTAATATTTTCAAAAATACGGCCGCTAGCGTGTTAATACATAAATAATAAATATATATATATATTATGAAAAAATACGTGACAGCGGCATCTAATGTTCATTTTATGAAAAAATAAATATCAGATTCGGATTCATCGACCCAATAAACATTGAAATAGCACCTTACAGAAACTTAAAATACTCAATTTACATGAAAAAATATGAAAAAATAAATAAAAAACAGTATTTTAGTCATAAATTTCAAATCGATTTATAGAAAAAAAATTGTTCGCATGGGGAAAAGTTATATATACCAAAATGTTCGTGTTGAAAATACCTTTCAAACAGTGTATAGCTTTAGTCGGAAAAGCTGCAACCTAAGTTGAGCTCTCCAGGTTAGCTAAAGTGTATAGCGGGCTTTAGTCTGGGGTCGAAATCGACCGCTGCAGCGTCGCGTTTTGGAGTAATTGTAAATTCACAATGTAATCTGATATGCATTATATTATGATTTTCACTGACCCGGGTATAACCGGGTAGACACCTGCGGCGAGTATATCTCTTCTCTATATATAGGTATAAAAGCGAAATACCATGTACTCACTTATATATCAGCGAATCACCGGAACCACTGAACCGATTTGAACGAAACTCCGAATACTTATACAGCTTACCGCATAGGTGCTCACTAAGAAACGGTTTTTTTTAAACTCAATCCATAAGGGGGTGAAAAGGGGTGACAACTGTTTCT
>OY720107.1:20246709-20431147 GCA_963082835.1 Leptogaster cylindrica
TAATAATGTTAGAAAGCAGAAGGCAGGTAGAATTTTTTATATCCAACAATTTTTCATCGAAATGATACTTTCAAAAAGCTATAACTCAGACACTATTTGACATAGGAAGTTCAAACTGAAATCAATTTCTTCAGTTTTTACAAGGTTTTATTTAACTTCGTTTTCGGTTTCTCTGTTTCTCGGTTTCTCTGTTTCTCTGTTTCTCTGTTTCACTGCTCGGAACAAATATTGCAGTTTTTAACCAATTTCTACCACATAAATTTTCATGAATTTTTTTTACATAGCACAGATTTCAGGAACAGAACATGTTTTAAAAAAAAATAATATGTTTATTGTCAAAATCATTGCAATTAGAGCATAATTGTTAATCAAGTATTACTGAAATTGCATACGCATTTCAGTCAATTTCAAGGCAAAATTAACATTTGCCAAGAAGAAGACTGCTTACTGCCTGCGCACATTTTTATGTCGCTGAGCTGCGGTGGTTCATTGCCGAAAACAAGTTTCCTGCTTCGAAACACGCACGCATATTTTCTCCTTGCTCTCAACGAGGGGGAGATTTTTGTGTGCTGGCGAGTTCTGAATTAGGATAAATTTGCGCCTATTTGGTCGATGCACATTTTTGTTATGATTCTTTTTTAGCTGAGGGGAGGGTAATTCTATTCTTCATATTTTTTAAAAGAAATGTTTTCTATTTCTCAAATGAGTAACACCGCAAGAAGTATGGAGTGGGAGCTTTTCTAATATGATTTTATAATCATTTACTAAAGCTGAAAGCACCATTAATTGCATATTATTATATATATGTATATCTATGTAATATTTGTATAACATATTATTTATATTATAATAATAAATAAATACTATATGAATATATTCAGTTGGATATGTTTTGTGGTAAACACCTGGACAATGTATGCGAATTGCGCATATAAGTATATATTTATTGATAACACCGTGCTCTCGGCTCACACGTTAAAAGGTAAGGTTCACCGAAGGAATCAGAAATAAAATTTTACTTAAAACATTAGATTAGAAAATTTTATTTTAAAAAGCACTAAAAACTAAGAAAATAAAAAATTAATAAATTAAAAAAATTAAATAACAATGTTTTATTTTAAAAAGCACTAAAAACTAATAAATAAACTTTCTACTTATACCACAGTATTTTGGTTACATCTAGTTTAAAATAAAAACTTGGGGTGCATCTTAGAGTATAAAAAAGGAAACGCTATAAACGTGTAAGCCTATTTGTTTCTCGCTCTAGCACATATTGAATTAACGCCTTATGTGTCACTCCATAGCGCCTTAGACCTAGTAGCGTGGAAACAAAATATTTCCACAATGAATAATATATTATATTAACCCCCTAAGTTTATCCAAAAAATTTCGCCGCCTTCGTGAAATGCTTCACTATTATGCGTCTCATAATCAATAGTTAGATAAAATTTAATATTTTGTATATGTTTCGTTTCAATGATAAGTAAAAGCAATCACTAACTGTTCATAATATTTCCAATTGATAATTTTAAATTTAAGTTATCGGTAAAATTATATTAGAAGTGTGTGAGTGTGCATTTTGTATCATCAGCACCCCAAGTTTTTATTTTAAACTAGATGTAACCAAAATACTGTGGTATAAGTAGAAAGTTTATTTATTAGTTTTTAGTGCTTTTGAAAATAAAACATTGTTATTTAATTTTTTTAATTTATTAATTTTTTTGCATTATTGTTTTTGTGGATTAGCGCATAAGTGAGCGGCTGGTGATCCGTAAGAATTGAGGTGCCATATAAAGAGTTTCTTAGAGAATTCAATGCCCAGATTATTGCGAGCATCTCCTTCTCGTTCCGCTCTGCTCAGGGTTCTCGAGATAAAGGTAATGGGTTTACCATCCTGCTCGAGGACTGCGCCAATTGCGTATTTGGAGGCGTCTGTTGTTAGTTGGAATTTTTTGTTTAAGTTTGGGTATGCTAAGATGAATTCCTCCGAGACTAATGCGCTTTTAATTTTGGATAATGCTTCCTTGGCCTCTTCGTTCAAGTGTATGATCTTATTTTTCGAAAAATTTTTGGGCAGTCGCCCGTCCTCCCCTCCCAAAAGTTTTGTTAGGGGTTTCGCTAATTTAGCGTAATCCCGAACAAAACGCCTATAATAGCCAGAAAGGCCTAGAAAGGATCGGAGATCTTTAAGTGTTCTTTGTTGTGGAAAATTAACTATTGTTTCTACTTTTGCGGGGTTTGTTTGGACACCTTCAGGGGAAATTAAGAATGCTAAGAATTTGACACTCAATTTAAAGAATTCGTATTTATCAAGTTGGATTTTCATGTTAGCTGCACTGACAATGAGGGTTTTAAAAATGGTTTCGATGTCCTTTACGTGTTTCTCTTCGTTTTCACTAAAGATAATTATGTCATCAATATATACGAAGCAGATCCTACCTATGTGCTCCCTTAGTATGTCGTCTAATGCTCGTTGGAAAATTGCTGGAGCATTTTTGAGCCCAAATGGCAGTCGGGTGAATTCGTACTTGCCATTATTCACTGAGAAAGCAGTCTTCTCTATGTCAGTTTCCTTTAACGGGATCTGATGAAATCCGCTTTTCAAGTCCAGCACTGAGGACAACTTGTTTTTGCCCAGTTTCATTAGTACTGTAATGGGGTTTTCGTCGGGACCCCGTACAAAATAAATTTCTGAGACAAGCCTATCTCGCCTGGGTAGTTGCAGTGGAGAATATAAACAGGTGGTGTCGTCTTGTATGTAATTTATTGTCTCTTTTTCTCCTATCGTGTACAATTCTACTTACTTACTATTTCTTCCTACTATCAGCTAATACAATTGATTGCTACTGTCTACCTTAGGGCTTTCCCTGGCGGTTTCTAGTGGGATCAGGAGGTTGGTTTTCGGCTCATCAAGCTTACTCTGCCAACGCGGTACGGATTGCGGGAAGTTGGTTTTCGGCTCAGCACGCTTACTTTGCCAACACGGTACGGTACTATTGGTTTTCGGCTCAACTCGCTTACTCTGCCAATACGGGAAGACCTGGGCGGATATTTTCACGTTTCAGGCCGGGACGGATCTTGTCTTCAGCGATCACTGTCGGGTTCTTATATCTTTCTTTCGTACAGCGATCGCGAATCATACGATGATGGAAAAAATGCTTGAGCAGCTCTGGGTTCGAGTGCTGGCAGCGGTGATTTGAGTGGACTACATTTTTCCTTGGATTTGCCCACTTTTTACTTTTTACAACGTTTATTTTGATTTTACTACAATTCCTAGTGTAACGAGATTTTGCCTCGTTACATCCCGCCCTTACTTCCTAGAGGATCGCTCCCGATCTTCTAACTACTAATTTAAAACTATTCTAACTTTCCTATGATTTCTTTATTTCAAACTTATATTATATTCTTTGCTCTTTTTTTTCCTTATTTACATTTCATAAACAGAATTATAACTTTATTTTCATTCATTGCTGGGCTTCTGGGGAATCCGGATGTTGTCCGTAGCCGATACGTTTTAATTCCGGTATGCTGGACTCGGTGGGACCGTTTTTTTCCGGGTCTGCAGGCTCGTCGGGCTGTCTCTGTCCTGGGTGTGGGTCGTGTCGTGGGGGTTGATGGTCGTCCGGATAGGGCTGGTGGCTGTACAGCTTCCACTGTGGCTGGTGGGGTTGCTGTTTCGTCCGGTTTCGGGGCCAGGTGGGGTTATTTTAGGCGGCGTATGGGCTGGTGGTGGTGACTCCGTGACTGATGGTCCTGCGGATAAGCTGGCGACTGCCCCTGGGCCTCGGGTTTCGGCTTCTCGGCGGTTGGGTGCTCTGGGTTGCAGCTTGGCCTGGCGGTTTAGTAGTTCGCTGGTCTTGGAAGTGGTGCGGGGTGTCGGCCCTAGTTTGGTCGATTTCCGGACTTTGGGTGGCGGTGGTATGGCCAGGAACTGGGTTCGACCCTGTGGGGATGCCGGGGTCGTACCTTCTTGCCCGTGATTAGCTGGGGTTGCGTAGGCTTCCTCCGTGTTGCTTCGTCCATGACTTTGCGCTAACTGATCCTTGGCTGCTGCTTTTAGGTCTTTGACGTGAGCGGTAATTCGTTTGGCGTTGGGGGCTCACGTTGCTCGTACGATGAAGATTACGGGTGACAGTTTCTTGATGACGCGGTACGGTCCAGAGTATTTTGGAGCTAATTTGGCAGCGAAGTGCTTTCCTGCCGGCGAGATGACGTGTTCCTTTTTGTACACTAAGTCGTTTATGCGTGGTTGCCATGCTCTCCGTTGGAGGTTGTAATAGCGTTGCTGTTCAGCGAAGGCCCTGGCCAGATTAATCCTTACTATCTCGTGTATCTCTTGCAGTCGGCTTCCTTGGCCGGCGGTGTGGTCGAGGAACTCGTTCGGGCTTTCGTTTAGGTCCAGCGGTTGTCGAAGCTCGCGGCCGTAGTTGAGGAATGCCGGGGAAAACCGGATGACTCGTGCACGGCTGTGTTCAGGCAGTATTGAATCTCAGGGATCCTTCCGTCCCAGTGCCGGTGGTCCGTTTGGCAATATTGTGCCATCATCGGCCCTATGACTATTTACGCACTCAGTCGGGTTAGTTTGCGGAGTGTACGGCGGTGTCAGGCGGTGTTTTATTTTCATCTCGTTCAACGCTTTTGAGTACTGGCGGCTGATATACTGGACGCCGGTGTCGGAGATGACGGTACGGGGGCACCCATGTCGGAGTATGACGAGTACTCGGAAGGCTTTGGTGACAACCTTAGCGGTGGCAGATCGGAGCGGTTGGAGTTCTACCCACTTGGTAAATTTGTCCTGGAAGACTAGTAGCTGCGTGTGTCCCTGGGTAGACCTTGGTAGGGGGCCGATTAGGTCGGTGGACATGATTTCCCACGGCTCTTTGGTGGGAGACCAATGCATCAGTCCTGCCGGTTTCGTGCATGGTGTTTTGTATTGGAGGCACGTGTGGCACTGGCGGACGTAATGCCGGACATCCCTCTGCATTCCGGGCCAGTAGTATCGTCGGCAAATCCGGGCTATGGTTTTGGCGGTTCCCATATGCCCAGCGATTTCTGAGTCGTGGTTCACCTTCAAAACGTCGAATCTCATTTCGGTCGGGACGCACAGCTTCCAAGCTTCATCGGTGATCTCACTGGGGAACCGGCGGTATAACTTTCCATCTCGTATACAGTAGTCGGGGTATTTTTCTGGTTCTTGCGTGATGTCGGCCAGGCGTTTGCGATACCATTTGCACGTAGTAGTGTTAAGCGTACATATGTCGGTGGGCAGGCTGGGGGAGACCGCATTGCGCGAAAGTGCGTCGGCGACTTTGTTGTAGGCGCCCTTGCGGTACTGCATTTCGAAGTCATATTGTTGCAACTCTAGCGCCCAACGGGCTAGTCTGCCGGACGGATTGTCAAGTGTATGGAGCCATTTCAGAGCCTGGTGGTCGGTGATAACTCGGAATCGATACCCTTCCAAGTACGGTCGCATCTCGCGAATGCCCCATATGTAGTCCATGGGCCAGCCAAATGGTAGCTCTTAAAAATGGCGGCCAATCCAAGATGGCGGATATCGAGTTTTAAAAAATCAACTATATCTCGAGAAGTATTTGTCCGATTTCATTACTTTTTTTTAAACTAAAGCTCTTTATGTGTGCTTTAATTATTCTTATATACATTGTTTCCGTAAAGTCAACCGTTAATTAATTATCAAAGAAATATTGAAAATTTTCTCATTTTTTTATTAAAAATTTTTTTTTAATGAAGTTTTCACAGAATATCCTGTACATTAGTAAAAAAGCTTCAAATGAAAGATGTAGTGTAATAAATTACCTTTAATTTGATGTATAACATGTATAGGTCTGATGGCTGCGAACATATACAAAACAAGAATTTGAGTTTATTTCATAGTCCAGTCGATATAACTGTAAATTGGGGAGTCAGCTGGAAAGTATTCCGAAGTTAATAAAATTTTGACACGTCATGTGGGGGTACTCTGGGGTATAGAATCTGAGTTTTCCACCTCGCCGCCCCTGTGCTAACTTTTCGCTAATAGCTCCTAAACTAAGCGTTTTTTGTGCACTATATATTTTAGAAAGTTGTAGAGCACTAAATTTGCTTCAAACTTCACTATTCACACTTATTTTTTTACTCAGTATTACTCGAGATACACAGCGTCAAAGTTGAAGAAAAATTCTCAAAATGTAAAAAATAACAGGGGTTTTGGCCCCATAATTTTTTATTTTCATCATTTCCAGGTGAATTATGTTAGTTACTCATCAATATCCACTACGATGAACAACACCTTCGGGAATGGGATACCGGTCTGCAATTGTTATGCTGTTTAATTTTCTGTAGTCAATTACCATTCTAAATTTCTTTTCGCCTGACCCGTCTTGTTTTTTTTGGTACGACCCATACCGGTGAATTATAAGGGGATCTGGATGGTCTGATTATCTCGTTGGCTAAAAGTTTGCTGATTTGCTTTTCGATTTCGCATTTCAGAGACATAGGATACGAGTAGATAAGCTATACCGGTTCTGCAACATTTTTACGTGTATTTTTAAAGGGTGGTCAAAATTCACATAAAATGGTATAAAAAGCTCGTCGGCTACGAGTAGGAGCAGTTTCAAGGTTGATGACGTCATGAAAGCTCTCTTGTGCTTGGGTTTGTGTCAAGGGTGTCCGGTGTGGGATGGATTCTAGGATCATGATGCAGATCACGGTTTCTCACCCCTGCTGAATCCTTTACCCCCAAACAAAAAATTAAGTAAGGTCTTAGAAAAGAGAATGATGATGGTGATGATGATGACTATGCCTTTCAAACACCAATAGAAAAGGATTGGAGCGAATTTAATGATAGCGCAGCCAGATACTTGCAAGAATTCTATGATAACAGCTCTAGCTTAGTAGTTTAGACACTACGTATGGGGTATACCGAGATGTAAGAAATCTTTGGAAAATCACCAACTCGATGATTCAATTTAAGAACAATAGAATAACCAAAAACGGAATGAAATACGACGAAACGCCTGGATTGTATGAATTACATGTTGCTTGAAGAGCCTAAAAATTATACTCAAGCTGATTTGGAAGCTTACCGCGATATCATTCTTAATACTAGTGTGCACAAACTGCATTATAATGCGAATGAAAGAATTAAGGGAAATAAAAGTAAAAAGTACCTATACGAAAATTGTATCCAAACTCATACATTCAGGCGAAAGGATAATCTTGTATTAAACACCAAGGCCGCTGCGCTCTGAAAAATGTGTTTGCACTAATGGATTTTTTAAATAAAACAGTTTTTTAAAACGTTATAAAATTCTTTTATTTTGCATATAACATCTTATTCTAATTTACAATATTTTCTTATAATACTATTTACATTAATCTACATTCATTATACTAAAATGACCCCACGGTAGCGTTTTGTTTGATTCTGGTATTAAATACCTCTTATCATCGTGAGGACTGAGCGCGATTTTAGACTGAGTGATAGTGCTAACCTGATGTTTTTGGCTCTGTATTAAATTTTGACTGATTAATTTCTCTGAACTATTATTCAAACATTCTAAATAATCATCAAAAGTTATTCTATTTTTAACAATATTTCTTTTTACGCCTTTGGACTTTTTGATTTTATCTTTGCCCTCTATCCGGATCGCATACATCTTTGATCTTAAGCCAACAAACTCTGTCATTATGAGGCCGTTGTTTTCATCCTTCATGAGACCAAGAACTTTTTTATTAACTAGAGGGATGTTCCAGATGTTATTGGGCGGATAGTCACTTGTATCGAAATGGGAATGACAGTCGCGTTTAGTTATTTCATATAAATCGGGGCAAGTAATTTCATAAATGAGGGAATCTGTGTCGGTATAACATACTGTACAGTTGGAATTGAATTGAGGAATCATGTAATTGTAATGGAAATCGTAAATTGTGGTTTTAGCCAAGTCGAGAATACACATACCCACATATATCGGCTTATTAAAATAAATTTCAGTCTTTTTAAGCTCAATGGCTACTAGGTTCTCATTGAAAATTGTTGAGGCCTTGAATTCGGGCTTGGAAATGAGCGCTTCAGCTCCATATCGCCCACACCACTTAGTTACCAGCTTAACAATGCTATGTTTCCGAACATTCTCCATAGTCTTGCCGAAAACAGCGTTGTTCATGAGCTTAAAGAGATTTTTCTGGAAATCATTTTTGGCCAATGCTCGAAGGCTGGTATTTAGATCAATGTAGGACTTTAACCATGTAGATTGATTAAATTGGAGAACGCGGTGAATTTTTGTGAATCTTAATCCGTGAAGGAGTGCTTGTTTCAAACTACGATAGTGAATAACGTATTTTGTTTTACTTGAAAGGGTGGCCATTAATTTTTTCTGTTTCGAATTTGGAGCGCTACAATGCTCGGGGCAAAAAGGGAGGTCTTTATGGAGGTCGTGAATTTCTCGGGGATACTCTAGATCCACTTCCAGAATGTAACCTATGGGTGAATCATCGGCTACATCTTCAACCTTAAAATTGGATACATTTTCTACCCACTTGAAGCCACTGTGAGGTAGAAGTTGAGACATTGCCCAACCATATTGGTTATTAATATCAGTGTACATGAGAAATTTTGATGGTTGAGAGGGATCATAGTCGGGCATGTACTTATTGTTGGCCTTTGAGTATCGCTTAGAGCATTGACTTAGACCCCCTCGAATACCTAGCTCTATAAATAAGAGGATATCCACATCAGTCAATAGCTCCAGGGTAACGCTAGTATGCTTGAGCATTGCGTCCCAAGTATACCCTGGAAGTGTATAATAGTGAGCAGGATCTAATCCATAAGTCTCACGGCAACTTGAACGGAATTGTTCGAAAACATCAGCTAGAAGAAGTACATCTGTTTTCAAATACAGATTGGAATATTCACCCAAATTCTGAATACCGAACTCCTTCCAAACGTTGCAGGCATGTGCGTAATCTTCCGGGCTAATGTTACTTTCATTTAATATATTGTAAAATTGCTCAATTTCAGGTAGTTTGGTTTCTAAAAATTTGGAAGTGCAATTGAAATAATCGTAGGGATATACTCCTTTACGTGTTAGTAGATTAAAGTGGGAACCTTTTAAATTTTGAAACTGGGATTTTAAGATTGGGAAAGTGGTTAAATAAGAGGAAAGGGTATCGAGGCTACTTTCCATGAATTTAAAGGAATCAATGAAGCGGAATTTAATGGGGTATTCATCTAAATGCTTAGTGAAGGAGATATACCGTTCTGTGTTAATTGGTAGGATATCAATGCGACCTTGGAGATCGGAAGCTATATTTTTAATAATGAAATGGGAATCGTAGCCGCTAAGGTTATGGAAAATTACTGGGATAGTGTGACTATCCTGAAAATTAATGTTACATCCCTCGTGTGCTGGGCCTCTGTACTTACCTGTCAGGTGACAGTGATCGCGCACCTTTTCGTCATCTGATGTGAATGGCTTCTCTCATATATGGCAGAGTGTGGAGGTCCCAAAAAACTCAATTTCCTTAGCAGTCATCTGATTCATGGGAAGAGGGCAAAGAAAAACAGTTTCTAAATCCTCAGCAAACTGCCCCAATTCGCTCACGAACCACTCAATACAATCCTCACCACGATATGATTTGAAAACCGATAGTGTGGGGTCATATGAACATTTAACATAAAAACCTACACTACATGGAATATGATTTTGATACTTATTTTTATCGCTACATTCTACTAATAAGCATTCTAAATCTGCGTAAATAAAAAAGGGGGCTTCTACCTTATTCCTAAAATTCTTGAATCTGAGCTCTGTCTGGTCTTCTGTTGTTAGCCGGATTTTGGAATCGTTGAGCTTTTGGCAGTCTATTACGTGTTGTTCAAGTGCACCTGGTGAATAGAAGTAATGAAGGCAGCGGTCACAAAAGTATTTTTGGTGAGCATCTTTTGACAGTTGTGATGAAAGGAGCCGGGAGAGATTTTTTATCCACACGTAGTGGTACCGGACGGGTTCATCGTCACCTTTTTTCTCCTCTTCCTCTTCATTCTCATCATAGTAGACGTTCTGGATCATTAGAAGGTTCACGTGCCGCTCTTTCTTTTCCTGTGTAAGGTATGTGGGGAAAATTTTAAATTGCTCGTTCCGCATCTTCCGCAGGATGTATACGTTGATGGAGTTGTCATTCTGCTTCTCACACAAAATGCTGAAATTTCTAATTGCTTGTTGGCCACTCATGACTCACTCTGATGATTATTTTCATAAGACGATGGGCTTTGAAACAAACATTATAGTTCTTTACTACTTTACCAAAACGGCATTTTTGATATTTGTAGTTGTGCGAAAGTTCTTACACACATAACCAAAAAGGTGTCGCTTTATTTAATAGATATTATAGTTAATAGTTTTTCTTTGACCATGATCCCAGAATCCATCCCTTGACACAAGAGAGCTTTCATGACGTCATCGACCTTGAAACTGCTCCTACTCGTAGCCGACGAGCTTTTGATACCATTTTATGTGAATTTTGACCACCCTTTAAAAATACACGTAAAAATGTTGCAGAACCGGTATAGCTTATCTACTGATAGGGGTAGAATTTTGTGTAAACCGGTTTGTTTGTTGTGCGGATTGTTCCTACCACTTTTGTAGTGTAAGTGAGCTTTTCGTCAGGGTCGGTGAACAATTCCTGATTCTGTTTGTTCATCGAATTTTGTTGATTTTTTGTCATATGATTGCTTCTAATAGCTATCGAATTTACGGATTGGGCTGTGAAGTGTTTTATTAGGATTTTGGTTGAATTTCGAATTATCATGAAATTGTGCTTAGTTTGAATAACGGCAGACAGCTCCTTTAGACTGTCGTTACCCAATATCGCGTGAAATGATACCAGTGAAGGTAATAGGAAAAATTTGATTCTTTTATCTCTAATATTGAAGAGATTTACAAAGGTGTGGTGGGTGATTTTAACCTGTCCTCCTACCGAGCTGGCAGAAAAACATTGGTCATTAGGAATGGGGTTTTTTACGAAACGTGGTTGAATATAATTCTTATTGGGACCTGTATCTATTAGGATTTTTAATAACTCTCCGCTTTCTGTTTTGCATTCGAAATATGGAAGCGAAGAGTTCCTTATTCTAAATAAAAAAAAATAAAATTAAAAATTTTATATAACCCCAGACACAAAAAAAACTCTGAAAAGTAAAAAAATAAAATTTCTCTCTCGGCCTTTTATAACTTCATTAAAAGAACCTATTAATATTTTTAAGATGAGCGTCGCCGTGTCGGGGGACCGACTAGAATTCTAGTGATTCGTTATACTTAGTTACTTATACTATTATATATATATTCTATAGAATTGCAGTGATTCGTTATACTTAGCGCAAAAGTCGTTCCAATTATCGGCAAGCTTCCAATTTTTCCCGGGATAAATAAAATCGAAGTCAATATTTATCTGAAAGATAAAAGAACTAAAAACTAATAGTTCTTACCAATATTGTACTATATTCGGAATGAGTGTACAATGTGTAAGGATACTTTCATGTCAGGAATTATTTGTTTTTTGAATTAAAACAATTTATCTTTCTTTTGCACCTCACAATTCATATATTTCATTTAGCTCTTTTTACATGTTTTCTCTACCCGAGGCATTCCTAGACTCGCATCCTTCTCCAAATCTTCTTCTTCCATTCTTTTCACAGTTCTTTTCTGGATCTCTTTCTAATTTAATGCTTAGAGTTATGCTTACAAATGGCCATTCTTTTAAAGTATCGAAATTATGTTCTCCTTGTATAACTGATCAAAGTGATCATAATCCAATCAAGTTGGTCAGCAGAATATATGTCATCGGCCCCGGTAACCTGAAGTGCAATTATGCACAGCTCAAATTCGATCCAAGTTCACCGCACCAGCGGAATTCTGCTGACCCGCCAAATAAATCAATAGTCAACCAATTTCTCAACTTAGGAGGAATTTGTAAATGCAGCAATTGAATTGGGCAAAAAATACATTAATTAGCAAATAAGAATTGTATATAAATCAGAATTAAATTAATAAAGAAGTCAGTTATTAACTAAACCTCCAGTTGATTGTCTTTGAGAATTCCGCCCACCTGCGAAAGTTGAAACTTGCTTTCCATTTCTTTATTACTTCAGTAGGATGGCAGTCATATCCATGGTGAGTAAGCCATGACTGCTGTTCACGGCCTTCTATTTCTTCAATGTCAGCAGGTCCTGCTGGTGCTAAAACACAATTATCCCCTTCACTCCTTTTATCAGATGAGATATTTGATTTCCTCAATTTGCTCTGTACGTTGAAGTACCTATCATGTAATTTGCCAGACGGGTGACGGGTGGCTCTTGGTGAGTGATATATTTCCTGTAAATATTTATATTTCATTATTTGAATAGACTAATATACTAAAGATTCCTGACAATGTCTTCACCGGGATACCTTTCCACAATTTTTTTACCAGGGAGTTTTAAATCGCTTATGGTCAATTTCTCTTTACTGGAAATACCAGCGTCTATTAAATAGTTGACAATGGTTTGTTGGTGATGTGGTGTCAAACTGTCAAAGTACACTTTGATTCAAAATATTTTAATATACCTTGCCCTTCTCGCCCTTGTTCTAATATGCTATCTATATCAAGCTAATTAAAAAGTAATTAAATTTATTCTACCACTCATATATTTTGAAATAATTACGTCGAATTTTTCAGTAGTTGTCGAATTTATGGAGGAATCTGTAGAAGCAGGTGCAGAGCCACATCGTTCTTTAATCCACCTCGAAACATCTGTGTTCATAGATAACGTACTACTATCATCACTGAACTATAAACACAATGGAAATCAATTTGACAAAGTTATACACAGAATATAACATGCACTTACATTGTCCTTTCTCCACTCTCCTAATTTTTCTCGGAATTCAGCTCCTATTCCTAAGAATGAAATATCTGAAAACACTTTTTCAAGATCTCCGCGATCCAAGTATTGTAAACGGCTGTAATCTATACTAGCACTTTTTAAATGAGAAAATATGGATTCCAGTCCCCAAGATTTCAGCAAATTCAGTAATAAAACATCACTTTCAGAACCAATAATCACCAAATTACCTTCTTTTTACCGATGTGAACTTTCCTGAAGAAAGGTGAAGGTTCATCTGATTACGTTTTACCGTATTCTTTCATTATGTCGTCCCTCCTAAAAGCCAACTGGATTTCGGTTGCAGTCATTGGCGATGGAGGCATGGTGCCTTCTTTTATTTTGTATAAGTTCCGTGCCATTTCGAAAAAGTTCAAAGTGCAATCAGAGGATGTTTCAGTTCTATAAAACGGAAATGTATTTAATACACTTACTTTGAAAATAATTTAAAGAACACTCACTCTGCAATACATTTATTATATACCGCTCGTATATTTCCAGCATTGTTACCAGCCAATGTCGAAATTGTTGCACATTTGCTTTCTATTTTTGTTTGCATTACAATTTTGTCGCGAAGATTTTTTTGTTGTACCATGATTATGCGGAACAAAACTATCTATGTTGTAGCACTTCTCTGTGCAAAGATCAAAGTATACTTTCGATTTGCAATCTTTTTCACGGCACTTGTATGTATATATATTTTTATTTTGCACTCTTTTGCAATATATTTGTTGTTCGTCAATGAGATATAATAATTTAGATTGTTTTCGGCTACCACATATAAATTCATATTTTATGTCGTGATTGGGAACAAATTGTACCGGCGCAGAGTGTAGGAAGATGACTTCAAACTCGGAAAAAATCGAAAGATTGGTTTTTGAGCATATGACATATTTATATAGCCAATTAGTAAAAGGTTTTAATAATAAATTAAACAAAATGTATTGGTATTAACGGTTTATTGACTTCCTTGACATTATTGAAAGCCTTTAGTTATCTGTTTAATCTGATGAGCCATCTTCATCCGTTTCTCTATTTTCTAAGGTTTTCGATGGAATATATGGAGCACAAATAAACAGAAAATAGAAATACTTCTTTTGGATAGTGTTTTAGACTTTTTTGTTGTAGTTTTCGAAAGCTCGTTATGACTGAGTCAGAGTAAATCATCATTGTTTTAAAAACGTCTTCATTGCATTTTTGCCTAGAACACTTTCGAGAGTAGTGCTCTCAATATTTTTTAAAGTTTTTGTTTTCAGCTTCCTGGGACTCTTCTGTTAATTGTTCCATTGGCAGTAAAACAGCAGCAATTACATCAGCTCCTTGTATGAGCAACTTATGGACAGTAGGTCTCATGTAAAACCAGGGGTACAACTGTACGAAAAGTTTAACTGTATGTAGGGCATACTCTCTGAATTTCTCGACCAACCCAACTAACACTCTCTAGAGTAAACCTCTTGAAAATTGTGAAAATATCTCATAAGACTCTCTTTTAAGACACTCCGATACTCTCATAGTGTAACTGTTGTCAAAAAATTTAAATTAAGTCTCATAATGTTCTTAGTATGAGATATTAACACTAGTAGAGTTTCCAAGAGTTTCATTCACATAACAAGATCTTCTTTGTACTCTTATTATGAGTGTACGGACACTTCTATACTTATCACAATGTCCTTATGAGAATTAAAGTGTTATAATACTTATAATAAAGCTCCTGTAAGAGTTCAAGTGTAGAGCTACTTATCAAAATGCTTTTATGAGAAGAAAAATGATATAGCGCTTATAGGAAGACTTTTATGAGTTCAAAAAGATTATTACTCTCATATGAAATACCATAGAATCTGTCAGTCAAAAACGCAAACATTGTTGACTACATCGTCCAAATGGAACGCGAAAACTTTAATTGAAGAAATGTTAAATAGTCTACTAATCTTCGTAGGAAAGTAATGAATATTTATTTTGGATTAAAAAGTAATGAGCCCAGTAATGTTTCAACAAAATAAAACGGTCATTGTGAATAAATATAATCATAAACGTTGTCTTAATAGTACTGTGCCGTCATTAATAGTTTTACCTAAAGAAAACTTTTCGCCTGATAATACAATTCAAAATCAAATATCTCCTATCCAAAACCGCCTGAATGAAGGTTGCAATGTTGATAATATAATAGCACTATCAGAGGTATGTTAATTTGCATTAACACGGAAAATAAATTAATAGAATGTTTTTCTCAGCCGCATGATTATGATAGCATTGAATTAGGAGATAGTGATGATGAGGAATACAAGTTAGTCGACACTAAGTTTAAAAAAAAAGAAATATTTGCGACTGAATTAAAAAATTTGGCAGTTCAGTTTAATATAATACCTTGGGCAGACGAGAGCACTGAAGTGAGTTCGTGACGTCATAGTGACGTAGCCCATGTTAATTTCCCATAAGAACTCGCCATCGAAACCCACCCCCGGGAACTCACTTCAACTCGACACACTGCTACCAGCGCCGTAAGTTCCACATGGTAGAAAATCTTTGTACTAAAAAGTAATCAGCTGTGAAATGTTATTATGTTGTTTTCCTAGAATTTTCGTGTTATCGTTACTTTATAGCCGATTTAATTTGAGTAAACATATCAACATTTCACCTTGTAATCACAAGCTCATCTCAAGAAACTCACTTGATCGCTGTTGCGAATCCATTTTATGTTTACTTTTCACAAATTTCAACAGATTTGTAAACACCGATTTTCGAGGGATCCGCTCGCGGCAGCGGAACTTACTTCACGTGATGTCACGAACTCACTTCAGTGCTCTCGTGTATCAGGGGTATAAGACAACAAGCATTAAAACGATTATTTCAAATATGAAATAAACGAAATATTAATTCATTGCCAAAGTATCCAAGAATATTATTGCTAACACCAACTGTTACCACAATTCACCCAGTTGGATTGAATGGTCGATATTGGCACCAAGGGCTTGCATTTTGCTTACAACAATGCTTTGCCAATATCAAGGAATCATTAGAAATTTCCATTAATATTAACACTAATGGTTTATACCGTAGACAGATCGCACCCCTAATTATTCATTAGCTAATTAATAATTAGCCCATTAGAACATTAGTGATGGTGCTTACGCACTGCCAGTTCTACTTTAGCAGAAAATCAGCTGACAGTTGTCAAACTTCTGTTAAAATGGATCAAAGAAAGGCAAATATTTTTGAAATGGCAAAATTGCTTTTTAAACGTAAGGTTATACAAAATAAAAAGGTGTACTTTAGGCGAAAATATATTGAGGCTGAAACGCGTTGTGTGCACATTGCAAGCAATTGATTACTCTAATTATTTGAATAGTTTAAACGTAAACGAAAATGACAAGTTTCATTTGACAAGTGAATTTCAGTCGTGTACAGTCAGTTGTCAAACAACTTCGATTCTAGTACTTTTTTCGTAATTACGGCTGTAATTATAAAGAAAAGTTGTTCATTAGGGCAGTCCGTAATTAGCAATATTGAGATCATTTGGCGGTCGTACTATCTTTACCCCATGACATATCGCGGCGTAATTATTATTTAGCGCTAATGAATGATTAAGGGCTGCGATCTTGCTACGGTATTACCAATATGTAAAAGTTCTAGAGAAGAGTTTTGGCCCATTTTGTTTAATATACATGAAAAACCTTATATCAATCCAATGGTCATCGGAATCTATAGAAGTAAAGGAAAACCATTTAGTCTCGAATTGTTCATAAGACCATTTGTGGAAGAAGGGAAAGAAGTATTTGCAAATGGGGTTACTATAAATGGCCAACATAAAGTCAGCGTTAAGATCCGTTCTTTTATATGTGACTATTCAACACGAGCGTTTATAAAAGGTAAAAATTAGTTTCATTATAAGAGGTTTTACGTACTATTCTTCAAAGTGTACAACAGTCGGCGAGTATTCCTACGTTTCACATTGTAATATTTTCCCCAGAACAGGATGTAATAAAAGAATTGACGTAATAAATTGTAATTGATGTAATAAAAGTATTTCGTAATCGAATTTGTGATTCACACCACAAAGTTAACAGTCCACTGGAAGAGCTTCCCGGTTGATAACTTTCCAGTTGCAGATTCTCTACATTTGATTGATTTGGATTTGGGTATAATGAAAAAGTTGTTAATTGGATGGAAGGATGGGCGTTTTAACAACTTTCGGACTAAATGGAGCGTAAGAGATACTTATTGCATTTCACAGTCCTTAGAAAACATCAAAATGCCTTCAGAAATTCACCGAGCTGTAAGGGGACTAGATTGCCTGGTACATTGGAAAACTTTTGAGTATGGAACATTTTTATATTACATAGGCGAGGTAATATTGAAGAATCGTTTACCATACGATGTGTAGCAGCATTTCCTTGTATTTTTTTGTGCTAGAACAATATGTTCTTCTATTGCATACAGTATGTATCTTGATTTAGCTCATACATTGTTCCTACACTTTATCGAATACTACCGAGATATATATTATGGTGAAGAGCATATAACTAGTAACGTACATAACCTGTCCCATGTTGTTGATGCTGTGAAAAGATTTGGTATATTGTGCTTTTTTGATTTTTAATTTTTTTTAATAAACTACATAATATACAATAAACTATATATTTCTTTGTAAATCTAAAATTTAACAAAGTATTAACTAGATATCTAGGGGAGTAATGTCGTCACTGTTATCGACAGCAACAGTACCAGGAATAGCAGCAGAAACATCTAAGGGAGCCTTATTTTCATTCCTTTCAGAGACACTCGTCGTTTGGTTAGACTTACGATTACAAACATATACCTTTTTTGATGAACTTAAAATTCGATGCACGTCAGTCTCACACCTCTTCCTCGCATTTTTCAAAATGGTTCCTAGAACCTCCTTACATTTCTTGTCATCAAAATCCTTCGCAGCCAATCTAACTAACGCGTTGAAGAGTTCAAGAATGTTTCTATAATTCTTCAACGCGAGTGTTGTCAACGCAGTGCGTCTTCCTTCACTCCACGAGACATTTAATAAAAATTCTCTTTCGAAAAAGTTCTACCAATCTATAGCAGCAATTAATTGCGTCGGCTGTTCCCGTTTTACGGATACGGATGGCATTTTTTCAACCTGCATAAAAGAAAGTAAGAAATTAACTTTGTGCAATCTGAATACTATATGCACTTTAAAACATACCAAATTCTCCAGTATTTTTTTTGTCATTTAACAAAATTTCCAATTCTTCCATTTCATCCCTATTTGAAATGGGCTTCTCCAATAAGGCTGGTGGTAAAGTTGCGCTATTGGTTGTTTCAAGGACGGTAGACTTTTTGTTTTTATTCAGTAAGTTTTCGATGTCATTAATGCAGTTTAACACTATTTCGTTAACCGCCCTTTGCTTTGATAGTTCCTGACTGAGCCCTTCATTGATGCTTTTTAAAACAAAGCCAATTTCAACTGTTTCCATTTCCGAAACAACGGGTGTAAAAAATTGAATGTTTTTTAAAAAACAGAAATTTAAATTTATTATAGTCTAACATATAAGATCTTAACTTAAATTTAAAAAAAAACTAACTTGTTGTACTGCATGCTGGAACGATCGTATATGCAATTCCTGATTTTGGTACGTTGCTGAAGATGGTAAAATTACAGAAGTAGAAGGGCTCTGCTATGACTGATGGAATGATGGGTCTGCAACAGTTTTCTTCTAGAACGAAAATGTACCTTGCGGGTATCTGATTTTATTGTAATAATTTTATGTACTTGTGTAAAGGTTAGCATATTATTAAAACTTTGGTCTACCCCATTGCCAGCTACTTTAGTACACACTGTTCTTTTTTTTCCTTGAAGGGATTTCTGCGTATTCTCATTCCAATTATCGGTGTCGCTATTGTCCTCCATTGCTGCAATTTTCTTTTCGGCAGCTTCCAAATTGCTGAAATTCTCTCTTTTTTTTCGTACACACCTGCGTCATCCAGTTCCCTTCAGGCTTCAAGTTAGCATCTCTCAGCAATTTTTGGAATTATTGAAATTCTTTTTGTATTCGGCCAATATAAAATACCCTACTTTCCCAAGCGAACGGCACAGCGGTAAGGCATACTTCCCCACATTCAATAGTTTGGACAATTTTATATGACATAATCCTATAATTTAAATAGTTAATTTACTACAAAATCTCGTAACAAAACCCATTTCCGTACCTGAAATTTCTTTTTAACACTTTATTTTATTAGAACACGATGAACACGATGTTACACTTCATGAACGCAAACGCAAAATGATAAATGATACACCAAGAGGGAATCGCTTATAATAAGAGACTTTTGAGAGTTATGCCTTCATAACAATCCAGTAGGAAAAGAGATCATCCAAAAGCTAATGAACGAGGTCTCCCTTGGGAGGCACAGAGATCTCCTTCTGTTTTATTTTATGTGCTCCTCTTCCCATAAGCATGTCCGGAAAAGCAAGCGCTCTTTTTGAACTCTTTCGGAGTACTCTTTATGTAGAATCTTGGGGATTGAAACTGGATGAATAGAAAAAGCTCTTTTTTCGACCGAAAAGTGCAAAGTGATCCCTTAGAACTCTTTCGGAATACTCTATATGTACAATCTTGGGGAATAGTTATACTATATCGAATGGACAGTTAGAAACACAACACTTCTACTTGCTCTGAACTATACTGAAAATAATGACGAAATTTCAAACATACCCCGTTAGACACATCGACATATCAAGATACTTTTGCAGCTGACAATTTCATTAGTGCGATACAAGTAAATTTTAATGAACCGACGTTCTCGATCTTCAACAATTTTTCCCATAACCTGTTGTAAAATGATTTTTGCTTGCAGCAGAACTTTATTAGAAATTAAATTCACGTTAAATAAGTACACCAGATTCTATGATTAATTAGATATAATAAGATAAGATTTCTTTACTTTATTCACATGTTAATTCTTTTGAATCATTATAACAAGTGAGAGAATGGAGAAGGACAAGTGACAGAAGAATGTCATCTGTCACACACAATAGGCCGTATTTATAAAAATCAAGCATTTGCTTTGAAGTAAAAGGAAGAAGTAAAAGGTAGCACTAGAAAGTCAGAGGTAGAAGTAAAAGGTTCTACTTCAAATCGTATTTATAATCTTTACCTTTTCCTTGCAAGGAAATACTTCACATAAAAGAAGTAAAGTGTGCAAAGAATTTACGATTCGGATTCCACACGTGTTACAAAAATTTCCGAAATTGCAATTCATATTTGGAGTTCAGCAATACGTATACAGTCTATTTATTTGTTCATGTGTTTCAAAATAATGAAATATATATATGTTGTTTGGAAAAACCTCTCAGCAACAAGAAATTGAGACTGGCGACAAGGTAAATCGTCTTCAACTATCGATATGTAATAAAAGGGTCACCTCAGAGGATTTTTAGTAAATGTCCTAGAATACAGTTAGATAATTGAACATCTTGATCGTTAAGTGGCGAGCGAGTTAAAAAAAAAAGTGGTGGTAGTTCGTTAGGATTGACACGTCTAAAAAACTAGTAAGGAAGCAATTGGTCACACCAATTACGTGATACCCTAGATGTAGAAAAATATACTCATTATATCAACATTTTTGTATAAAAACGACTCATGCTTATATGGCAACACTAAGAAGGAGTTGCCCGATTTTGCTCATCTTCGAACTTGACCTTGCAATTTTAATCAAATATTATTGTACCAAATTACAAGTCCCTAGCTACAAGCGTTCTCGAGTTATCGTCTGGCCAGACAGACGGGCATGCATAAAACGGTTTCTTTTCACTTCCCAATCATGAATATATAGTTCTTTCTTTTCTGTGACGATTATTTCTTGGCGTTGCAAACGTTCGCTCAAAACTAATATACCCTACATCTAGGGTATAAAAAGCAATCCTGATGAAATGCAGTTCATATTGCAATCGAACAGCTTTAAGGCTACAGCTCACGGACAAAATACACGACGCCCACGCAGCGTAACACACACCAAAATTTAAAGTTCGGACACGGGACAATAGTACTTAACACTAATAATAGTGAAAATAACGTTCAAATATTACAGATAGTTGCAACGACTTCGCTGATCAGTACTCGATCACCAACTACCGTTTTTCTCAACTTGGTCCCGAATTGGCCTGGTTGTCCGTGGTTGACTCAGCCTCATCGACCGCAAATTGTCGTCTCTACAATTAGTACCTAATATTTAATAACCTTCAAAGACGACGATAGAAATGATTGTCCTCCGACGAGTTGTGAACCAGGAGCATCCGCCTATTAACCAAAGGAAGAATTGCTGTAAAGTGTTTCCGAAAAGCTATATCCTCAAAAAGACTTCGTAACTCACTCACCTTCATTTCCATGAAATATTTAAGGGGGTGATCTACTCATCTGGCAAAAAATAAGCAAATCCTTCAGTTTTGAAGCGAATGCTTCATTTTATAAATAAGAAAAAAGTATAACCTTGCACTTTAAAGCAAAACCTCTCATCTCGAAGCAAAACCTTTTCCTTTACTTTTTTTTATAAATATAACTTGAAGCATATCCTTCATTTTCTGCAAGTAAAAGGTAATACTTCTTTTTATAAATACGGCCTAATATTTCCTAGCGCCATCTTAAAGTCAATGTAATATCCAACATAAACTCCCTTACTCATTACTTGAACTTCCTCAGGGAGATCTGTCCTTAACCTCCCTTTGAAAGATCTCCTCAAGTTTCCTACTGGGAAGAGTTAAATGTCTCATGTAGAACTTGAAGCTCTCATACGAAAAGTATGAAAACACTCTCATATGGCCAAAATTAAGGAGTAAAACACTTGTAACGATCGTTATCATCTTCTAACAAGAACTTTATTCTCATAAAAATAATTATGTATAATAAACCAGCGAGTAGCCATATTTTTCTTCAATATGGGGTTTTATAGTAGAACAAAATTCCATAAATGAAGCTTCTATACTCGATTTAATGTGTAGAAAATATAAAAAATTATGTTTCAACTAAATTTCAACTAAATTTTTGAGCAATACTAAAGCTTTTATTTTTTTCGCTTTAAAAAAAATTTCATAAAATATTTTAAATTTTGATTATTTTTTAGGCGCTTCGATTTTTTCGAAATAAAATGCTTATTATTATCAATAAAATTTCAATCGCATTAAAATATTCGTTTACATTTTCACAAAAATCTTATTCTAAAGTCTACATAATACATGATATATATTTTATTTCTGCTTTAGTCTATTATACTTCCATTAAACTGTTATCTAAAAATAAAAAACTTTAAAAAAGTAAAAAAACGGAAGCCAAGCACATGAAAAAGTTGAAAACTACAAAAAATAATTTTTGAAAAAACTCACATAAAAGAATTTTATGAAAAATCTGAAACGACGAATTCTATAAAATGAATCAAAAATCTAAACTTTAAACCAAAAAAATAAGGAAATCCAACTAGCAGACCAAGTACCCTTTGATCTACGAATCATAAGGTAACCACAGTTGCTTCAGTATCATACCCAGTGAAAATACAACAGCTTTTATAACGTCGATGATACTAGTAATGTACTGGTTAGTCCAAGAGTCCAATCAAATCTGATTTTTTCCACTGAAATACTTGGCGAGAGCAGTTAAGGAATTCACTTTAGGTTATCAGGGTTGATTTTTCATTCGGAATCTTTATGCCTGTCCTCGCCTTGTATAATATATATGAATGCTAGAATGATAAAGCTCAAAAAAACCCCAATAATCTGGAAAAAAAACAATTCTGGACGACAGGATTCTGGGAAGGACTTGTCCTCCCGCATCTGTGAGTATTAAGGTAGGCGACTCAGAACTTGGGCAACGCAATAAAACATTAAACTTACAAGAGTTCGACTATGCACATAATTTGTCAGGCCATCTGTGGCTATTAGTTAAATGTAAGGAATAACCCAGGCGGCAATTAGGGTAGTTTTGAGAATTAATAAATGTGCATATTCCACACTTAAGGAATTCGAGGAATAATCCCAAGAAGGGAAAACCGAGTTGTGATGCTAAGAGTCTTGAGGAGTGAGATCAGAATACGTTCGGGCATGGATGCGGGTTGACGAACTACAGTTCTTAAGGAGATTTTATATCATTTCCAGAGCAAAACAACGCGAGAACCACTAATGCCCAATTTCACAGAGCAAGCTTAAGCTCAAAAATAGGTTTAAAATTCTGCTTAAAGTATGCTTTGATTTCAAAGTGACAATTTTAGTCTTAAACTTTGCTTTAATTTAAGCGGCGAAATTTCGTCGCTTAACTTAAGTTTCATAAAAATGTAATGTCAAACAAACGTCATATGTCAATTAAAATTAATTCTTGATTTTGAATTGTATTTAATGTGCTTAGTAATTAAATGGTTTAATTTTTATAAAAATCAATTAAAATATAGGTCATAAACAAATAACATCGCTCAACAACAGCGGAATAACATTTTTGACAAATAGTTCACCGTATACAGCAGACTACAAAATTGAGTCTTATAACTTGAACCAGGTTTACTCAAGTATCAACTTTGAAATCCGGCAGAATTAAACTTTAGTTTAAGCTTCCTATGCTCGCTTAACTAAGCGAAAACTTAAGTTTCAACTGTGAAATTGGGCATAATTAAAACATCTAAGTTTTAATTTATCCTAACGCGAGTTATAAGTAACGCGTGTTATACTATCTAAACATTATATGGAACAGACGATTGGTTTTACAGATCTCGAATGGAGAAACTTTCATGAAAAGGTGTAAGTTAATTAATTCAAGAAGTTATTTTGTAGTTTGGTCCTGGCTCATTTGCCCTAAAACTGCGCCAAATATTTCAGTGGAAAAAATCAGATCGGAAATTTCGATTTTTAGAGCCATTTCCGAGATATTTCAGATATAAATCGCGTTTTAGGTTAGAATTTCATTTTTTCCAGTAAATAAACACATAACGTCTCGACGATTTTTTTCACGTACTTGGCTTCGAGACTCTACCGCGTCTCTTGAGCTCGAATAATTTTCTTATGAGAGTTATTTACTGCAAATAACTCTCATAAGAAATTATTGTTATTCTAAATAAGATTGCCGAGCTCTTTGCCATTTGCCAAGTCGAGCAAAAAAGCGGCACGGCCGTACCATACTTTTCTCGAAACAGTTCAGGCCATTTTCGACCCCCCTATAACTTCGTTGTGGATAAAACTAGAAGCCCGAATTTTCAGAAACCAAGCAGGAATTGTATAAACACGGTATATTTCAAATTTCATTCAATTTGAACCAGTAGTTTACGCATTATAACTAGTCAAAGTTTCTTAATTTTGTCACTCACTCACTCACTCACTGACTGACCGATCATCAAAACTCTAAGGCACTTCTAGTACCTAGACATAGAAGTTTCAAATTTAGAATACAATTAGTATTTAGTGTATAAATCAAGGAAAAACTAAAATACTTTGCAATTTCAGTCCAGTTTTCTAGATACACCAACTGCATAAATAACTTTGTAACCCCATATAAATATATAGGATTACAAACTTATATTTGCAGTGAATGAATTAGTGTACCTGTATATGCATATCTACAAAAAGAAATGAGATGCCATCAAAAACATAACTTGTAAAAAAACCAAGTCTCGCAACTCAGTTCTTCTACCGTAAAAAGTTGTGAGATTCATGTAATACCAAGTCGGTTAATTCATCCAGTCCCTACTTAAGGGACCTTCTGTCTTAAGTTATTTCGTAATCAGCTAACCTAACAATATCTTATAGTGACCATATCAATATTAAAAATCTTTTATCTTTTAAAAAAATAGATTCACTTGGCAATCGCACTAAACAATTAATTAAATATAGTATGTATTACTTGTGAGATATATTGTGTTTTCATGCGATGGCAAGAAGTAATTAACAGTACCTTATATCACAGTAATTCAGTCGGTAAATTGACATATACAGTGCTGTAGAAGTGCAACAGAAATCTAATTCTAATAACAAATTCAAGTATTTCCAACCAAATTGAATTGAACCATCTAACAAAAACTTTTGGCCGGGCCAGGGAAATTCCTCCCCGGCCATGTCGGAAAATCAAAATTTCAACTATACCAGGATTTAATACCAGGTTAATACTAGTTATAATAATAATTTAATAATAATAATAACTTTATTGAAGGTGCTAGATGCCACGAGTCTTACAACTTTTAACGAACACCAACAAGGCGGTATGAGCAATAGATACAAGATAATCAAACTGAATGAAAAATAATGTAAAAAGTTAAAAAATAATAAACTAAATTATCCAAAAATAAAATAAACATATGAAAGAATCTAAAAATGAACAGAGAAAAAAAAATTTAGTACCCGAATATGAAAGTTGGTACCCTAAGCGTTCCCGAGTTAGTAACGAGATGCCCGCCACGGAAATGCCAACCATGATAACCATCTTCCTATGCTTTGGTGACTGAAGTGAAATAGATTGTAGTATAATTAAAGTGACTCTTCTCTACGTATAATTTAAGGTGTGGATTCGAAAATTCCTTTCGGCAGGTAGATTTCGAAGTGTTTTTGATTGCATTTTTTGGGGAATTTTTTTCAGAATCGAGAAACTATTTCTAACTGCTAAACTACTCATCTAGAGCTTTTCAACGATATCCCACAAGACGTGGTTCTAAGAATTTAGAAGTTCCACCCCCACTCCCACTCACATCCCCAAAAACGCGTGACTCGTGGGTGTCATCTTACACTTCAGAGAGAGTATTCTAATTTATGCAAATAAAGTTTCTCTTGACATGAGGAAAACTGCAACTGACTCAGTGTGAAAATTTGGATATCGGAGAACTATATTCCACGGTTGTGCGGTTGAAAGCACGAATATTGCGGTGAACAATGTTCTGTCAAGGTGCCCTTGGAATTACCCGATGAAATTTTTGCAAGCAAAATGGCCGCTGTGCTAGAAGGCTTCCAAAATCCATTTACTAGAGCACAAAAAACGGCATATGCCTATTCTGATACAAAATATCAATCAAAGAAATGTGATCAGAATATGGCAGTGAGGAACTGGATTTACAATCTGACGACTGCTACACCATAAGAATTGTGTGAAGCCAATCCTCTGAGTACTTCGTCCTCGAACCCATCATCCAGGTATAATGACTTCTGTGACACAGCGAGTCAATTCTCTCTCATCGAGGAGTGAAGGAGCAGACGGATAAATAACGAATATTTACAATTTATTCGTAAATGATTTGTGATTGTCATTTGTAATTTTTTTTAGTAAATAAATTTCCCAAAGAAATAACGTTCTGATGGCAGCTACAAAGGAAGGACAAAAAACGTCAATAGAGAAAGATATTCTGCTCGTTTTCTAACAAAAAAAGCTAAAAAGGTATGTTCTGTAAACACACACGGCTGCTTTTAATTCACCCTTAATATTTTCACAGTCCCTTGGAGTACCAAAAACTATTATAAGAACAACACCAGTCTGCTCATCCGCTATCACAAGTGGTGCCGTGCGGATAGTGATGATGAGTACCTGGAGCGTAGGAAAGTAAGAGTATTGTAAGTATGCCAATTATTTTCAAAATTTTACAACCCAATGATTAATAATTAATTTTAAGTATTATTAATCAGTTTTTTTCTCATCAGCGTGTTTTAGAAGACTGCAGCGGCAGCCCATTATTGGATGATAAGGAAGATATGATTCCGGAAAATGTAGAGGTAAATTTCGTATAAAATGAAAACTTGCCTGAGTTGCCTCCTTCTTCTTTATAAATTACATTTATTTGAAAGATTCGGAGTGTCAAACATATAAAAAAAAATTAAGTAAGGGATTTCTTTAGATATACAGTGAGCGGCAAACTCGATTCCCTAATGTTTTTCGTTTGTAAATCAAAAAGTTAACAGAAAATTTAAGTTCGGTCGGTTTTATTATAAAGTTGGGGTCAATACAATTTGATTAGACTATGAGTGAAATATATCGCTAACATGTAAATCGATTCGAGCGTCGACGAAGTGTCGGTCATGTTGAATTTTCAAAGTTCAGTAAGTAAGTAAGTAAGTCGAAATTTAATTTTTTTGGAAATCGCTCAGTTTCTTTAGAGTTCTGGTGGCCCCCCAAAGAGTTCTATCGATTTTCCTTATGACTGCAACCGATTCGAGCAGAAATGAAAGAGTTCTAGGTCGACGAAGTGTCGGTCATGTTGAATTTTCACAGTTCAGTAAGTCGAAATTTAATTTTTTTGAAAATCGCTCAGTTTCTTTAGAGTCCTGGTGGCCCCCCAAAGAGTTCTATCGATTTTCCTTATGACTCCAACCGATTCGAGCAGAAATGAAAGAGATCTAGCTCGTTAAAGTGGGCGATTTTGTGAAGTTGGCCCCCCATTTTTATACCCTAGATGTAGGGTATATTAGTTTTGAGCGAACGTTTGCAACGCCAAGAAATAATCGTCGCAGAAAAGAAAGAACTATATATTCATGATTTGGAAGTGAAAAGAAACCGTTTTATGCATGTCCGTCTTTTTGTCTGTCTGTGTGTCTGTCTGTTTGTCCAGACGATAACTCGAGAACGCTTGTAGCTAGAGACTTGTAATTTGGTACAATAATGTTTGATTAAAATTGCAAGGTCAAGTTCGAAGATGAGCAAAATCGGGCAACTCCTTCTTAGTGTTGCCATATAAGCCTAAGTCGTTTTTATACAAAAATGTTGATATAAGAATGAGTATATTTTTCTACATCTAGGGTATCACGTAATTGGTGTGACCAATTGCTTCCTTACTAGTTCAAATGCCTTTTTAATTGCTTAAAACGCCAGAACTATTTCTAAAACCGATTGAGAACTCTAGAACTCTTTAGGGGGCCACTAGAACTCCAATAATTTTTTTCAAATTTCGAAAATGAGGGGCCAACTTCACACAGGTCCTTCTTTGTTAGTTTCTGAATTTTCATGTGCCCTAAACTTCTCAATAGCTCTCTTCCAGTTTGAAAAAGCAACATTTATAAAATTATTTTCTTTTTTCTTACTAAACGTTAACAATCCTTTAGCGTCTGCATCTTTACAAGTTTTACAAAATACATTATCAGTAGAAGCGTTCCATTCGATTCAAGTTAAAGAAGCGATCCTTGATTTTTGAAACGTTCTTCCTTTAATGGTTGCCTTTTTGCTAATTGGTTCGAATGTCGGATGCGCAGCAGGTTCTTTGACTGAAGATGTTCGGACAGAAGAAGTAGCGGTTGATGCCGCCTCACTGTCCAGCCGTGGTTTTTTTTATAACAAATTTATCCATTTAGTACAGTTCTATGTAGAGCTACAATCTACATATATTAAAAACACTATTGCTGGGATACTAAGCTTTCACTTGTTTTTATGAATTAGCAGTCATGCACAAACAGTAAAATTAATTCGCAATACTAACTATATATTCCACAATAAATAGTCTAATAGTTGAATAGTCAATCGGTTAATCTGAATAAGGCGCGGTTCCACTGTCGCGATACGATTATTACTATTAGTGAATGCCTTCTTAGTCACTTCACATGATTTCTCCACAAAAAATCGTTAAGTTGTGGCACACTGGCCCCAGTACTTTTTAAAAATAGCACTAAAAATTTTCTACTACGTTGGTACTTTATAGTAGAACTATCTGCAATCGCAACTGCTTGAAAACTAACTGATGATCTCGAAATCCGAGTTCGTTCATAGCGGTTCTAGCCTTTCTCATCATCGAGTTCGCAGAATGCAGAGCATTTTCATTCCTCATGCGGCTAGGACAGAATTCCGTGAAAAATTAAATTTGGTAACAAAAACTCAATTTATCTCTTTACCTCGACCCGCCTGGCCTAAAATGCCTGAACACTTGCGCTAATGTTGAGTTCCTTGAAATGTAGGTCAAGAATATCATAGAAACATCTCTCCCTTGCAGCACGTATCTAGCTCGTAATTGAGGGGGATGGGGGAGAGTTTGAAAAGGTTCAACACGTGAATATACTAAGTTCACAGAATCCTTGGCTACTGCCACAGAATTGTATAGTTATATTTAAAGTAAGTCATGCGGTATGCGCAATGCGCGTGGTCATCTCTGACGGAAGTTCCCAATTCCAATAGATAGAAAGATCAGAAAGAAAGGACCTATCTCTGCGAGGAATTGCAGCGATTTTGTTGGGTGGGTTGGAGCGCCGTTGTCGGCGTATTGGGTGGGCTCGAGGCTCGAGCCCCGCGAGCCCCCAGTATTCGGCGCCTATGAATGGGGGCAGAAACTTGAAAAAAAAAATCAATGTTAATTTTTATGATTTAAACAGTTATAATCGCATAGAATGCGTTTTGTGCTTCTCAAAAATACCTACAAACGATTTTGTGCTCCTTCGAGGAGGGTGCAAATCCGCAAATCAATTCCCCTGAATCCCCAATCAATTTCCCCTCCTCAAAATCTGTCGATCGGATCCTCGAGCTGGCTAGACCGTTGTCCGATGGCGCTCGATTTTTGAACAATATTTCATTGATTTATTTCCAGGAGTTTTCCCCGACTGCAATATCCTTTCCACCATTTAAGTTATATTTATATAATACATAGTCTATACATTATTATTTGCTTAAGAGGTATCGAACACATAAACATTTCATATTGTGTTATACATTGCTTTTACAAATTTCTATAGATTAAATATAACTTGTTTTTCGCTTTTCAGTTGATACATCTTAATGCAGTCGGGTTTTTTATTTTTTAAATAATTTATTTTTTATTTCTAAGTTTTCTTTAAACTAGTCCCAAGTCTGTTGGGTATTAAATTTTACAAATAAAATAGCTTTAACGATTTCAATTTTCATCTGATTTTTCTCCGATGTTCATAACTTGTTCACCGAAGAGAAGACTCTCTCAGTCGGAGCATTTCTACCCGGCAAGCAGAGGTAATAATCTACTATTCCTGTTATTTTTTTTAAAGGAATGTAATTTTCTTTAAAATGGGAAAATATTTGAACCCACTTCAAATCAATTTGAAGATTTTGTTCCAACCACTCTTCTTTTTTATTGATTATAAATTTATTGATTAGACAAACTTTATCAAATAGATCATTCTCAGATATATTTGAAAATATTTCATTGAGTTCTGAAAAACTGTTTTGGACATTTTCTCAAAGAAGACAACTTTCTAAAAATAGGTAATATCCATTCAAAGTGCCCAATAGTATCAAAACTAGTAAGGAAGCAATTGGTCACACCAATTACGTGATACCCTAGATGTAGAAAAATATACTCATTCTTATATCAACAATTTTGTATAAAAACGACTCAGGCTTATATGGCAACAATAAAAAGGAGTTGCCCGATTTTGCTCATCTTCGAACTTGACCTTGCAATTTTAATCAAATATTATTGTACCAAATTACAAGTCTCTAGCTACAAGCGTTCTCGAGTTATCGTCTGGGCAGACAGACAGACAGACAGACAGACGGACATGCATAAAACGGTTTCTTTTCACTTCCCAATCATGAATATATAGTTCTTTCTTTTCTGCGACGATTATTTCTTGGCGTTGCAAACGTTCGCTCAAAACTAATATACGCTACATCTAGGGTATAATGAGCAAACCACTTGTCTAAGTAATTGGAACAATTACCATATAAAAATTTTTTAAGTATGACAAAAACGACTTTTGTGACAATTCTCCGTTTTCTGCAAGTTGGTTTGTAATTATTCTTAAAGGTAGTGGTATAAATTCGCTTAAGTTCGTGCTTTTAATTTGTCTTTCAAAATATTTATTTCTTTGAGGATTTCAATAATTATATTTTTGTTTCCTTCGATATTTTTAAATGCGGTGGAGAACATGGAAGCTTGACTGTGAAGAAATTTAAGCCATGCTTCAGCGCAAGGATTTTTGAAGAAATTATCAAGTACTTTAGGGCAATTTTCTATTGATTGCAAAATATGCTTTTAATGGATCGAATAGTTTCAATATTCTTTTGATTGCCGTCAAGAGAGCCAACCATCTTGTCTTGCTAAAACCCAACAGTTTTTGGTGTTCAACAACTGCGTCAGCAAAAAAAGTTTTAAGTTTCTCTACTATAACCGTGTATATATAAAAAAAGGAATATATTTTATTATAATCATTTCAATATCTACAGGTAACAAATCGGCAGCTGATTGGATTGCGTTATGAATGACGTGTGCAGCACATCCAATCCCCAAAATTTACTTCTTAATGCAGTCGGGTTTTTTGTTTTTTCTAAATAATTTATTTTTTTTATATGCGCTTTTTGAAATCTACATGTCTCAAAAGGCAAAATGTCAAAATTCCAGGGAGGAGGGGGTTATAATTTTTGATTTCGTGCTCGATTCGAAAAGTTTATTATTAGAAATAATAATAATAGCATATATTCTTTACCAATTTGCTGCAGAGCCAATAAGGTAATTATAAAGGGTGGTCCACATTAAATTTGTATTTTGATGTATAGGTTTTTTTTTTTGCTCTGGTAATGCTTATGTCGTTCTGGTTTTAACAGAAATTTAATTTGAAGTCTGAAGCATACGAAAATGGTCAAGTATACGCTCGATGAAGGCTGGGAAATACTGAAAAATTACTTTCAAAGTGATTTTGAAGTTTCAGGAACAGTGCGGAAATCCAAATCGCGACATGCTGAATGAAAAATTCTTTGCGGCCATTGAAGATATAGACTTGGAGAATGTTTGGTTTCAACAGGACGGCGCGAGGTGCAACACAAGCCACGCATCGATTGACTTAGTGCGCTCGAAATTCGAAAATCGTGTTAGCAGCAAAAATGCTGATGCGAATTGACCACCTCGAAGCTTCGATTTGACACCGTTAGACTATAATTTGTGGGGCGCCGTTAAAGACAAATGTTACAACAATGAACCAGCAACGATTGACGAGCTTAAACACAATATTATCACCGAAATTGGCAAGATACACCTGCAAACAATCGAAAATATGCTAAAAAATTGGGTCAACAGAATGGGCTATTGTGAGGCCAGTCGCGGCAGCCATTTGAATGAAATCATATTCCCTCATTAATGTACAAGGATATAGCTTGCAAATAAAAAAGACCATTTGAAAAAATATTCAACGGTTTTGTTTTTATACCCATTTATATCATACAAATTTTTTTTGGACCACCCTATATAATGTACAGTATTTATATTAAATGCATAACTTAATTATCTAATGATGAACTTCCTTTGTAAATCATATACAGGCTAATGTCTCTTTGGTAGTAAATGAACATAAGGATCAAATACATATATATGAGTTATAGGATAAATGTAAATAAACTTTATGTTATACTAAAACACGAATTTCTGCACTTGTTCCGGTGCGACTTAAAACAAAGAAAAAAAAGAAATAAATCCGTATGTATATTATGGTAAAGTATCTGTAAAGGATTCTATTAGAAAGTGATCATGTCTCGTCTTAAGATCTTAACTAGTGTACAGGGCCATGTGACAAGATATTCTTCTTTTGCTGGAGACAACGCTGGACTTGTCCTTCAGGTCATTAAACTCTTTCCCATCATGGACACATCATGACGCCTGCAGTATGCACATAGTGCCCTGGTGCACTTTGGTTTGATGACTTTCAGCCAAAGAAGCCTACTAATCCTCTTAAATTAAACATTGTGCCCTGGATGCGAGCATGGGTGGGAACTTCCGAGAGGCAAATGGAAAAACTTATTTTCCGTCTTTCACTATTCTCCGCGGTCTCCACGAACAAGTGACTTGAAGAGTGGCTCCTTTTAATGCAGCGGACGCCTTCGCAATATTGTTTTTTCCCCAACTTAGCGCCGCATTTGTAAGCTCTGTTTTCGAACTTTGCTTCTAACAGTGATTCAACCTGTTGCATGCTGTTGAATGTTAAAGAAAAAGAGTAAATTTCACGTTCTCGTATTTTCTCGGGGCAAGATTCAGAGTCACACTTGCTGACCTCTGTTGCACACTGGTGCCAGGTTAACATTTGCTGTCGAAGGGCCATGACTGCAATTTCGCAGGGCACATGTAACACAACTCCAGGCATCTGCCGGGTTGTGTAAATGTTTATAAGCTCCTCTGCCCGAAGTCGGTACACCTGCGCGATTACACCTTTTTCCATCATAAGGCGTACGATCTTTCCTGTCCTGAACTCTTCCACCCGATCTAGATACTCTTTGTAGGCACTACTGTCACAGTAGCTCACACATAGTACCTGCACGAACGAATCGTAGGCGCAGGTATTAGACAGCGTATACTGCTTCTCACCAATCTTCACTGCTTGTAGGCCTTTCCTGTGACCATTTTTCAAAACACCATGCCAGCCTATTTTCTTGGATTTCTCAAGTCAACGTGCAGCCACTCTTTATTAGGATTAAGTGTGGATTTCTTATTTCTTTTCATATTTTTAGTCTGATTTCTCCAATTTTTTTCTTCTTCCATGTCCGTCCGTCTACCTGATATTCCACCCATTCCTTGCTCTTCCTGGCCTGTCTCTTTGTCAATATTTATGTCGTCAGTATAATTTTTTGTTCCATCTTTCGTTTCATTCTCGATTTGTA
Source organism: Leptogaster cylindrica (assembly GCA_963082835.1). Taxonomy (NCBI): domain Eukaryota; kingdom Metazoa; phylum Arthropoda; class Insecta; order Diptera; family Asilidae; genus Leptogaster; species Leptogaster cylindrica. The sequence goes on from OY720107.1 coordinate 20,280,157, forward strand.
CTAAGGGTCCCATTTCTTCGCTTTTCACTTGTTGCTCTTCCTCTAAAAGTATGTATGTATGTGCCAAGTTCAAAATGTCCTGAAGGATATCTGGGGCAAACTGCTGGTTTCCACGATCACCACACTGGATATAAGCGACTATTTCTTGGGCAATTCCTTCAACCCACCGTGAAAATTGGTTCTTCTTTGCACTGTCAGTTGGAGTTGTTGGTGGCAGGCGTATAGGCTCATTATCCTCTTCATCAAGCGTGGAAGGAATGAGCCCACCGATCAGCTGCAAAAGTGTCTGTTTGCTAAGTTCACATGATGTGGTAAAGTTTGTGCTCAAGTCTTTGCCTTCTGTCTCTGAGAGAGCAACAGTGAGTATGTCTCGCAGCATACTTTTCAGCTGGGGCAGACTTGTGCATTGAATAGCCTGCCCCATGCATCGACGATAAAAACCGCGGGACAGCCGGTGCCCTCCCTTTAAGGATGGCCAGTCTTGGACCACCTTGATGACATGAGTGACATCATTCCGCACAAAGTAGTACGGCAAATTTTGTTGTGGCGCAGGAGCAGAGACAGAATCAGTTTTCATGTCCTCCAGTTGGAGGAGAGAGGAGCACCAAGTCACAATCGGTTTTCGTATCCTGATCCAATAATCGGCTGGGGATGCAAATTTTGTGAATGCTTGTACACAAGCCACATCAGTGCCAGGGTTTGGTCCACAACAATTTCACGGGGAATCTGTGCCGCATCTCTCAACCACATGCCGAAGTCAATGCCGAAGAGACTCCGTATCATGGTTATCTGATTTAAGCGTGGTGACAGGAAAGATTTTGCCAGTTTTCACATCTCTTATTACGGCATTATATGTAAAAATTTAACCAGATTTGATGCCATTACCTCTTGCGATGCGTGCCACCGTGTTTCCGGTCGCATCTATCTTTAGAGACGGTACATGTTCTTGCTTGCAGTATTTATTGTAGACATGTGTCTGGCATTCACTTTGATACCATACCGACAAAGGGTCGTATTGTACGGTTCGTATTATGCCCTGGTAGGGAACTGTGTGCATACCTTGTGCAGTAGCCACTATAGGGTCGGAATTTATCCTTTCTTTTTGTAAGGCTGTGCACTTTGCAACTCTCATTATATTATTTGAGGGAAGGTGTGCTGGTATGTTGTCCCCAAACTCCATGAAATCATCTGCATTCAATCTTCGTATTGCCCTGGCAGACATTTTTTCTTTGATATGACGCTCGACACATGGTGCCTTGCTGCACCTGAAAGATTCCTCCGAAGATTTGGTGGGTGGTTCTGTTCAAAATGGCCTCGGTAGGTGCATTTCATGGTGATAACTTCTCCATCTTTTGGAATCTTACCAGAGTACGGAAAAGCACACCCACGAGTCGTTCACGGGCTTTATAATAAGCCCACGGCACACAGGTTCAAGGAATAACCCATGAAACAAATGTTTAAAACACACTTTCCTTAACACAGCTCATGAACGTGTGCAGGGTGTGAAAAACAAACGGGTTTGCTTTGACCCATGAGTTTTATTCAAAGACCCATAAATACTATGACAACCCCATGGGTTTTTAAATAACCGCTCATTGAACATGAGTGTGTTAGTCTTTCAGCACATGTGTCGATCGTGAGCGTTTCGTGTGTTTAATGAAAAACCCACCCATGAGTTTTTGGAAACGGTCTTGGACAAGGACAAGACTGTGCATTTGCAAACTAATTTTAGGCGCCGTGTTGGTAATAGCCATAATAATAGATTAAATGTATATTATAACTAAACAAACTTTTATAAATGATTAAAATATATATACCCCTCAAACTCGAATACTACAGCATTTTATTCTTCGAACTTGACCATACAATGTCAATAAAGTATTATTGTACCTATTATTTTCAAGCCTTTAGCTACAAGCGTCGTGGAGTTATCATCTGGGCAGACAGACAGACGGACATGCATAAAAAGATTCCTTTTCACTACCCAATCGTGAATATATAGGTCCTTTTTTTCTGTCAACATTATAGTAAGCACCCATGGGTCTTATTTTGTGGTCGTGGGCTTTATTCAAAAAGTTCGTGGGTTCCAAGATTAACCCATGTGTTTATAGGATACGACTCACGCACACGAATGTGCGTTACTTTTAATACAGTGGGTTGACCTCAAGCAATGTGTTTTTACACGAAAAACACACGGGCAACTGAAAGACACATGTGCTTTTCGAATAAGACTCACACTTGTGTGTTCATTACTGTGCTATGTGTCAAATGTGTGCAGCTCACGGGTGTGCTTTTCCGTTCCCTGAAACTTACGCATAACTGCCTCAAAAGATGCACCGCAGTAAATACATCGACCGCGCACAATAATGTACATATGAGAGCCATCTGTGGAAGAGGCCTTTCCACCGCGGTACCTGAGCGCGCAGGGGAGACGTGTAGCCCTCCAAAAGTGGTTATTGATGACATGTGTCGATATTCTTCTTTTGAGAACGGAATATGTTCTTTGCTACGTCCATTCTTATTATTGTAGGCCACTGACTCGGGTGAAATTCTACGCCACTCATCGTCATTGAAGGTGAAGGAAAATTGTATGATGTGCATGCCTACGTCTGCCGTAGCAGCATCACGTAATTTACCTCCCTCTTCATTTTCCATTGTCCATATGTCTTCATCATCCTCAGTGCTCTCATCCCCAAGATCTTCAATATATCCATTTCTACTAGAACTCTATTAAAATCTTCACTTGAGGTCTCCAATGCTAGGGCAGAGCGGGCATTATACCTGTTAACGCACATTGACATTTATCAAATACATTTAGAAAACATTCTCCAAAGATATTACTAAATAATACTACATGTTCCCACCTAGTTAAATTAAATTCAAGTAATTTCTAATTTTATTTATTTTGAAGCTGACTCTGTTTCATTTTGAATTATTAGCCTAAGTAACGTTAAAATGAATTTCTCTAATCAATCCAAATTTGAGTTGCACTTTGTCATTGAATTTGCCAAATACCAAACTGTAATTAGAAACGAAATTGAATAATTGAAAGGAGTAGCTGTAACAGAAGTTAGTGAGCAGAGTCAGTCTGGCAGTGGAAGTTGAAGTAGTTGGAGTTAAATAGTAGAACTGGAGTTAGTTAAAAATAAAATATATTGAGTTTCGTGCAACCCGGTGTTTTCTTTCGTCAACAAAAATCCTAAAGTGCAATCCTGTGAAGCAACACAGGAATTCAATAAACAAACTTTCATAGTGATCAAAGTGCGGATCTAGTGCTCGACGATAAACGGTCAAGGTGCGGACCACAAGTGCTCCGAAGTTACCCCAGCTCCACTCCAGACGAAACATTCATTGGTCCTTCGAGCCGGATAGGCAAACAGCGACAAGGATTTTTCAAGATAAGTACAATCTTTGTTAAATTGTCGTAGAAAATTCGCCAACGTAAGAGCGGAACTCAGGATAGTCAACGGAATTCAGCTAGTTCCCGCTGTGCACGCGCGCACACTCACAAAATTATCCCGTAACTTAATCGAATCGGCTATTGTAATTCAGTAAATATCTCATCATGTCTGAAAAGGCCGAATTAATTCAAAAGCGAGGTCGTGTTAAAGGTATTCTAACGAGACTGAAAACTTTTGCGGAAAATATGACTTCTAATACGTCGATAGAAGAAATAAACATTAAACTTCAGAAAGTAGATGAAGCATGGGATGAATTCCAAGACATTGAAGACAAATTGTTGTTGATTGAAGATCAAGTTTCTGAAATGATGGAATATGAAGAAAAATATTATGAAATTAAAATTTTGCTAGCACGAGCATTGAAATCACGTACTGTTCCCCCCGTCAACAATGATAATTCTCTATCGGATCAACTCAATTCCACAATGAACCAATTTATATCTCAGCAGCAAACCTTTTTACAAAACTTTGATCGCACTTCCGCCCATCCACAAGGCAGTCCTAGACTACCAAAATTAAATATCCCAGTCTTTTCTGGAGAATACCGGGAATGGATTTCTTTCCAAGATTTGTTCGAGTCGTCAATTGATTCAAATCCTGTTTTAACGGGTTCCCAAAAGCTGCAGTATCTCAAAGGGTTGCTATCGGGTCAAGCCGCAAATGTTATACGGCATTTAAAAATAAGCGACAGTAATTACACCGAAGCCTGGGATAGTCTCAAGAAACGCTTCAACAAGAAATCCCATATAACCTCAGCGCTCATTAAAACCTATTTTGATATTGCGACAGCAACGCAGCCCTCGGTTAAATTACTTAGAAATGCAACTGACACATTCGACGAAGTAGTGCGAGGTTTAAGAGCTTTAGGAAATGAGGCAGAAAAAAGAGATCCATGGCTAATATACATTGCTTTGACTAAATTAGATCCCGAAACAAGACAGTTGTGGTCGCAAGAAGTAGCTAACAAAGACTTTCCAACTTTCTCAGAGTTCCTTGAGTTTTTATCCAAACGTTGCAACGCTCTGGAGACATGTGGAATAATCAACAAGCGCGCAACCGTTCCTGTTAAAACCTTGCATGCCTACACGGCTGCAGAAACTCAATCAACATGCCCAAAATGTTCCCACAATCACGCACTCTATAAATGTGAAAGTTTTAAAGCAGATTCTCCTGCAAACAGAAGATCCCTAGTAGTAGAAAAGGCTCTATGTTTTAAATGCTTGGGTTCCAATCACTCGGTTAAAACATGCCGCTCTAAATTACGTTGCGGTCAGTGCAAAGGCAATCACCACCATCTGCTTCATCTATCTAAAGGAACTGTAAGTCCGAAGGTTGTGGCTCACCAATCAGAACAAGAAGCTATGGAAACAAATCCGCCACAAGCTGTTTCATGTGTAATGACACCAATCAACAGTCTTGAAACTTATAAGATTAAGAAACCAGAACTTTCGAATGCGTTTGCTAAGAAACAAACGGGTGAAGCAAATCACGAAGATAACTCCAAAATTCATTTATTGCCCACTGTCGTAGCAAAGGTTTTTGACAGCCAGGGACGGCTTCAGCCCATTCGGATGCTTTTAGATTCTGGTTCTCAGGTATCTCTAGTCTCTGAATCCTTGATGCAGAAATTAAACTTGAGAAGGCAAAACGCTCGTTTAAGAATATCTGGCTTGCAGTCATCTTGTGTAGGTACAACCAGAGGCACAACAGAATTAAAAATATTGTCCAAGGACAACGAGTTCTCTATCAATGTTAAGGCTTTTATAATGACCAAGCTGACTAGTCTCATACCCTCGGGAAACTTCGTGCTCTCAGATTGGAAGCAGCTCTGCAATGTTGAGCTTGCAGACCCTTCTTTTAATAAACCTTCAGCCATTGATGTTATACTAGGCGTGGATCACTTTTTCGATATTTTAAAGGAAGGAAAAATCTATGGAAAGGAGGGAGGAGTTATTGCGCAAAACAGTAGCTTTGGATGGATTGTTTGCGGTGGATCATTAGAATACAACAGCTCCATTATCAGCCTTAGCAATAGTTTGGTTGACATCGACAGAACTCTGAGACTGTTCTGGGAGACAGAAGAGCTCCCCAAGGAAATTCCTTCTTCTTTCACAGTTGAAGAAATGGAATGTGAGAATCACTTCAAGAAATACGTTTCGAGAAATGAAAAGGGACGTTTCATAGTTTCTTTGCCACTCAAGGAAAATACTCCTCAGCTCGGTGAATCAAAGCAAGCGGCCTTTAAACGTCTAAGCGCTATGGAAAGGAAATTTGAAAAGGATACTACGTTCAAGAACCAGTATTCGGATTTTATGCAAGAATATCATGCGCTGGGACACATGGAATTAATTCCATACGCTGAGCAAGAGCCAACTACAGCATCATGCTTTTACCTACCACATCATGCTGTCTTCAAAAATTCGCTAATTCCCAAAATTCGCGTCGTCTTCGATGGATCTTGCAAGAGTTCATCTGGCGTGTCACTGAATGAAAAATTACTGGTCGGCCCAGTAGTACAGCGAGATCTTATAAGCATCATCTTGAGCTTCAGAAAACACGTTATTGGATTCGCTGCCGATATTGAAAAAATGTATCGACAGATTCTTATATCACCTGACGATAGAAATTTTCAACGAATTCTTTGGAGGACCTCTACGGAACATCCAATCCAACGTTACCGCCTTACCACAGTGACTTATGGCACATCTAGCGCACCATTTTTGGCAACGAGAGTACTGAATCAAATTGCGGAGGACAACTATAACAAATACCCTGAAGCGTCAGCAGTCCTTAAGAACGACTTCTATGTAGACGACCTTTTGAGTGGATGTGATTCTAGAACCGCAGCGGCAAAGATGAAGCACGACTTGTGTCAGATTCTTCAAGAATCAGGATTTCAACTTACCAAGTGGCAATCAAACGCTCCTGAGCTGATAAGTGCAACTGACAATGTAGACAAGACAACTACAATAGATAGCAAGGATCAAACAGTGAAGGTTTTAGGAATCTACTGGAACCCATCCGAAGATGTTTTCTCATTCTGTTCATCATCATTTTATTCAGGAGGTGTGTCAAAGCGGATCATTTTATCAGAATCATCGCGAATATTTGATCCCTTGGGTTGGCTATCACCCGTCGTAGTGTTGGTAAAAATTTTAATGCAGAGCCTCTGGGTATTAAAATGTGGCTGGGACGATATTCCTCCCGATCATGTTGTCAAAAAATGGGAAACTTTCAAGAACGAGTTATCACAGTTAACTAAAATTAAAATACCCAGACGCATATACTATGAAACCAGGAATCTTCAACTACATGGATTTTCAGATGCATCTGAAGATGCATACGGGGCGGTGGTCTACTGCATATCAACCGATTGCTACAACAAACCAATTGTACGAATTGTAGCTGCGAAATCAAAGGTATCACCCGTGCAGCAAGTAACGCTGCCCAGGCTAGAGCTATGTGCTGCTCTTCTTTTAGTTCGTTTAGTTGAGAAAATCAAGCAGGTCGTGGAATTTAAACAAGTAACTGTTCATGCGTGGACAGACTCCACCGTAGTCTTGGCATGGTTATCAGAAATCCCACGGAGGTGGAAAACCTATGTGGCAAATAGAACCGCAGAAATCCTACAGTTTATTCCGCGCTCACAATGGAGGTACGTGCCCTCAAAAAGTAATCCTGCGGACCTGACTACAAGAGGAATATCGCCAGCGGAACTACCATCGTTGGATCTTTGGTGGAACGGACCAAAATGGCTCACAGAATCGCCCGATGCCTGGCCGGCGGATATATCCATCAGCATTAATTCCGCAGCACGCAAGGAGGAGAGGAAACTAAAGGTTCTGCTCTCGTGTACACAAACGACAACAGTTGAAGACACGATCCAATATTTAACTTCAAGAGTTTCCTCGTTCAGCAAATTAATCCGCATCTTAGCATATTGTCTACGGTTCAAAACAAAACCGGCAATTCATCCTCGACTTATCTCAGCATCAGAAATTCAAACCTCTACTAAGGTCTGTCTCCGTAATCTTCAGCAATCTGTTTTTTCAACTGAATTAAGAGATTTAGCCATGCATCTACCAGTTTCATCAAAAAGTCAACTTGCTAAACTGTCTCCTTTTATTGATGATCATGGAATCTTGCGTGTTGGAGGACGACTTCAAAATTCAACCCACAATTTCAATGCAAAGCACCCGGCAATTCTTCCTAAACATCATCCGCTATCCGAAATGCTTGTTCGGGAACTACATAAGTTATATCTCCACCCTGGCCCCTCACTTCTAATCGGTATAATAAGACAGAGGTATTGGATCTTGGGCATCAAAGATATAGTGAAGAAGGTATGCAACTCATGCTTGACATGCTTCAAACATCGAGCTACCCGATCAAAGCAACTCATGGGAAGTCTCCCAGAAGCGCGTGTCATGATTTCACGTGCTTTCTACAATGTGGGAATCGACTATGCAGGTCCTGTTGCAATATACATGAAGATCAGTCGCGGAGCCAAATCCCAGAAGGCATATATTGCACTTTTCGTGTGTCTGGCCACCAAAGCACTTCATTTGGAGTTGGTTAGTAGCCTAACATCGGAAGCGTTTGTAGCTGCATTGCGGCGTTTCGTATCCCGTCGAGGAATACCTGCGAAAATATTTTCCGACAATGGCACAAATTTTGTCGGTGGTAAACGCTACTTAAATGAATTACATGAACTTGCCCTAAAATCTTACACTAACGAAGACATTTCTCATTTCTTAGCCCAATATGCGATTGAATGGTCTTTCATACCACCAGGAGCACCCCATTTTGGCGGTATATGGGAGGCGGGAGTGAAGTCGGTCAAATGGCATCTGCGGCGGGTAATAGGAGAAACAATTCTCTCCTTTGAAGAAATGACTACGCTCCTCACCCAAATCGAAGCTGTGCTCAATTCCCGACCGTACGGAAACCTTTCTTCTAATCCAGACGATCTCGACGCTTTAACACCAAGTCACTTCCTCATTGGTGAACCATTGACTACACTTCCTGAGCCAGATTATTCCGAAATAAAAACAACCAGACTGGGCAGGTGGCAACATATTCAGGCAATGGTGCAAGGATTTTGGAAACGATGGCGGGTTGAGTACCTTACTACCCTTCAAGAGCGGCCTAAATGGCGGAGTGAAAGGAAGCCATTACAAGAAGGCGAGTTAGTCATCATCAATGAAGATCATCTACCACCCTCAAAGTGGTTAATGGGTCGAGTTACTGAAACACATCCTGGAAAAGATGGCCTAGTTCGTGTGGTTTCTCTTCGTACGGGCAAAGGTGTCATAAAACGAGCAATCAACAAGGTTTACAAATTGCCTATAAGTTAAGAAGCAGGTTCTTAACTGGGGGGAGGATGTTCCCACCTAGTTAAATTAAATTCAAGTAATTTCTAATTTTATTTATTTTGAAGCTGACTCTGTTTCATTTTGAATTATTAGCCTAAGTAACGTTAAAATGAATTTCTCTAATCAATCCAAATTTGAGTTGCACTTTGTCATTGAATTTGCCAAATACCAAACTGTAATTAGAAACGAAATTGAATAATTGAAAGGAGTAGCTGTAACAGAAGTTAGTGAGCAGAGTCAGTCTGGCAGTGGAAGTTGAAGTAGTTGGAGTTAAATAGTAGAACTGGAGTTAGTTAAAAATAAAATATATTGAGTTTCGTGCAACCCGGTGTTTTCTTTCGTCAACAAAAATCCTAAAGTGCAATCCTGTGAAGCAACACAGGAATTCAATAAACAAACTTTCATAGTGATCAAAGTGCGGATCTAGTGCTCGACGATAAACGGTCAAGGTGCGGACCACAAGTGCTCCGAAGTTACCCCAGCTCCACTCCAGACGAAACATTCACTACATGTCCGTTCAACACGATTTTTATTTTTTTACTACTTTTTTCATTCGACTTCTCGATTCTAATCTTTTACAAATTTCAAACTTACTAACAATAAGATAAAATAATGAATTCATAAAATAAGTTATACTTATAGTTATAACTAGCAAAAAAAAAACTCTTAGCGAGTTTAAAACTCACGGGGTGCCCAATAGCGCATTAACCTTTCTACTTTTTTCCCATTAATAGGTTCACTTTTAAAAAAGGCTCGCGAAAGGAAACGGTAGTGTTCTCCAATAAGTCGTTTTGAGGCCTTAAAGTCAAGTGTATTATAATTTTGTTTTATACCATGTGTTTATCGAGAATTACGGGGAATAGCTCAATAAAGAAAAATGGAGTATTTGTTGTACAAATATTAATTTATGTTTTTATTACTGATTATATTTACAAACTTGATGCCGCGACTTTAATGCTTTACGAATACGAGATAAGCAAACGATAAATCGCTGTGAAATCAGCTCGAAGTAAACGATATTACTGAGCAGTTATTAACAACGATACTGCTGCGAAATCAGCTCGAAGTAAACGATATTACTGAGCAATTAAAATCAATAGAATACTTCTGCATGTAGGCTGCCTCGAGGTCGGCTTACTTCCTACGATGTCCAGAGCTGACTGACTTAACTTGTGCTGTTTTTATACCCTAGATGTCGGGTATATTAGTTTTGAGCGAACGTTTGCAACGCCAAGAAATAATCGTCACAGAAAAGAAAGAACTATATATTCAAGATGGGGAAGTGAAAAGAAACCGTTTTATGCATGTTCGTCTGTCTATCTGTCTGTCTGTCTGTCTGTGTGTCTGGCTGGCTGTCTAGACGATAACTTGAGAACTCTTGTAGCTAGAGACTTGTAATTTGGTACAATAATATTTGATTAAAATTGCAAGGTCAAGTCCGAAGATGAGCAAAATCGGGCAAGTCCTTCTTAGTGTTGCCATATAAGCATGAGTCGTTTTTATACAAAAACGTTAATATAAGAATGAGTATATTTTTCTACGTCTAGGGTATCACGTAATTGGTGTGACCAATTGCTTCCTTACTAGTTAATGGTGCATGCCAAACTTGCATCGTTGGGTTATACCATAGACAAATGAAGTATTTCATATGTAGATGGGACATACCGAACAACGAAATAGTGACGCTTTTTTTCGTAGAGCTGACCCGAGATTGCCTCCCAAGCGAGGCAAATTTCTTAGGCGAAGGAAAAACTTTCAAAACACCCGTTTGACCATGTTGCTAACCAAAGCGAGCCTCCTGATTGTGTCGTGGGCTGTGACATCGGAGCAGTGAGCATCTTTTTGGAAAGGGAACCGCGCTGTTCACTTAGACAAGGGGGAGAAGCAAACAAAGTGTTGCTTATCAAATCGCCTCCCATAACATGTTGCAACTAGATATCACGCAAGCATTTGGTCGCGAACCTCAATTTTAAATTTTAAATTTAAATTTATGTGGTGTGCGTGCATTATTGTTCCTTAATAAAATCAATAAAAATTTACAAATACCTTTGCGCTTGCAATTGTTTCTTTGAGGTATTTGGGTCATTCCAGGTGAAAACGACAAATCGGTGTGCCACATGTTTTTTGATTTTGATGAAAAAAATTGAGGGTGATCTTTTAGGCACTAAATACGAAAATTCATCGCCATTTAATTTTTTCATTACACCCCTCCCAGTCGGCCTTTGTTAGAAATCTTAAATTACGTCATTTTCATACTCTTCTATGATCGGCTATAACTTTTTTCCTATGGCATATATTGGAATGATTATAATTTTATTTTCTTACTTAGGTAACGTGAGTACAAAAATAAATGCAAATATGTAATTGGTACCTTTCACCAATAAATGATGGGTTAGTGAAAATTCGTTAATAAAAGTTAAATTTTGAGGTTTTCATCTGACTGCTATGATAGAACTACTAAACCTGGAGAGTTGATTTCTTTCACACATTAAGTGCTCATACAATGGAAAACGTAACGGTAGTTTGAAGATCCTACATTATCATTTTCTTGGAGCAAAAACTGGTTCAAATTTCAAAATTTTGAAAATTGGTCCACTTCACCTCTCAAAAACTTCATGTGGGGGAAGGAATAAAAACCTGACATTTTCGGAAAATCTAGTCTCAACCCTTTTCTCTTTAAATCATTTAGTCCTGTTTTGTTATTTTCATCTCTCTAAGAGATACAAATTTTTAAAAATGTTTGTTTTGATATTATACTTCTTAGAAATAATTACTGAAATTTGAACCAGTTTTTTCTCCAAGAAAATGATAATGTAGGATCTTCAAACTACCGTTACGTTTTCCATTGTATGAGCACTTAATGTGTGAAAGAAATCAACTCTCCAGGTTTAGTAGTTCTATCATAGCAGCCAGATGAAAATCTCAAAATTTAACTTTTATTAACGAATTTTCACTAGCCCATCATTTATTGGTGAAAGGTACCAATTACATATTTGCATTTATTTTGCAACTCATGGGAAGTCTCCCAAAAGCGCGTGTCATGATTTCACGTGCTTTCTACAATGTGGGAATCGACTATGCAGGTCCTGTTGCAATATACATGAAGATCAGTCGCGGAGCCAAATCCCAGAAGGCATATATTGCACTTTTCGTGTGTCTGGCCACCAAAGCACTTCATTTGGAGTTGGTTAGTAGCCTAACATCGGAAGCGTTCGTAGCTGCATTGCGGCGTTTCGTATCCCGTCGAGGAATACCTGCGAAAATATTTTCCGACAATGGCACAAATTTTGTCGGTGGTAAACGCTACTTAAATGAATTACATGAACTTGCCCTAAAATCTTACACTAACGAAGACATTTCTCATTTCTTAGCCCAATATGCGATTGAATGGTCTTTCATACCACCAGGAGCACCCCATTTTGGCGGTATATGGGAGGCGGGAGTGAAGTCGGTCAAATGGCATCTGCGGCGGGTAATAGGAGAAACAATTCTCTCCTTTGAAGAAATGACTACGCTCCTCACCCAAATCGAAGCTGTGCTCAATTCCCGACCGTACGGAAACCTTTCTTCTAATCCAGACGATCTCGACGCTTTAACACCAAGTCACTTCCTCATTGGTGAACCATTGACTACACTTCCTGAGCCAGATTATTCCGAAATAAAAACAACCAGACTGGGCAGGTGGCAACATATTCAGGCAATGGTGCAAGGATTTTGGAAACGATGGCGGGTTGAGTACCTTACTACCCTTCAAGAGCGGCCTAAATGGCGGAGTGAAAGGAAGCCATTACAAGAAGGCGAGTTAGTCATCATCAATGAAGATCATCTACCACCCTCAAAGTGGTTAATGGGTCGAGTTACTGAAACACATCCTGGAAAAGATGGCCTAGTTCGTGTGGTTTCTCTTCGTACGGGCAAAGGTGTCATAAAACGAGCAATCAACAAGGTTTACAAATTGCCTATAAGTTAAGAAGCAGGTTCTTAACTGGGGGGAGGATGTTCCCACCTAGTTAAATTAAATTCAAGTAATTTCTAATTTTATTTATTTTGAAGCTGACTCTGTTTCATTTTGAATTATTAGCCTAAGTAACGTTAAAATGAATTTCTCTAATCAATCCAAATTTGAGTTGCACTTTGTCATTGAATTTGCCAAATACCAAACTGTAATTAGAAACGAAATTGAATAATTGAAAGGAGTAGCTGTAACAGAAGTTAGTGAGCAGAGTCAGTCTGGCAGTGGAAGTTGAAGTAGTTGGAGTTAAATAGTAGAACTGGAGTTAGTTAAAAATAAAATATATTGAGTTTCGTGCAACCCGGTGTTTTCTTTCGTCAACAAAAATCCTAAAGTGCAATCCTGTGAAGCAACACAGGAATTCAATAAACAAACTTTCATAGTGATCAAAGTGCGGATCTAGTGCTCGACGATAAACGGTCAAGGTGCGGACCACAAGTGCTCCGAAGTTACCCCAGCTCCACTCCAGACGAAACATTCACTACATGTCCGTTCAACACGATTTTTATTTTTTTACTACTTTTTTCATTCGACTTCTCGATTCTAATCTTTTACAAATTTCAAACTTACTAACAATAAGATAAAATAATGAATTCATAAAATAAGTTATACTTATAGTTATAACTAGCAAAAAAAAAACTCTTAGCGAGTTTAAAACTGACGGGGTGCCCAATAGCGCATTAACCTTTCTACTTTTTTCCCATTAATAGGTTCACTTTTAAAAAAGGCTCGCGAAAGGAAACGGTAGTGTTCTCCAATAAGTCGTTTTGAGGCCTTAAAGTCAAGTGTATTATAATTTTGTTTTATACCATGTGATTATCGAGAATTACGGGGAATAGCTCAATAAAGAAAAATGGAGTATTTGTTGTACAAATATTAATTTATGTTTTTATTACTGATTATATTTACAAACTTGATGCCGCGACTTTAATGCTTTACGAATACGAGATAAGCAAACGATAAATCGCTGTGAAATCAGCTCGAAGTAAACGATATTACTGAGCAGTTATTAACAACGATACTGCTGCGAAATCAGCTCGAAGTAAACGATATTACTGAGCAATTAAAATCAATAGAATACTTCTGCATGTAGGCTGCCTCGAGGTCGGCTTACTTCCTACGATGTCCAGAGCTGACTGACTTAACTTGTGCTGTTTTTATACCCTAGATGTCGGGTATATTAGTTTTGAGCGAACGTTTGCAACGCCAAGAAATAATCGTCACAGAAAAGAAAGAACTATATATTCAAGATGGGGAAGTGAAAAGAAACCGTTTTATGCATGTTCGTCTGTCTATCTGTCTGTCTGTCTGTCTGTGTGTCTGGCTGGCTGTCTAGACGATAACTTGAGAACTCTTGTAGCTAGAGACTTGTAATTTGGTACAATAATATTTGATTAAAATTGCAAGGTCAAGTCCGAAGATGAGCAAAATCGGGCAAGTCCTTCTTAGTGTTGCCATATAAGCATGAGTCGTTTTTATACAAAAACGTTAATATAAGAATGAGTATATTTTTCTACGTCTAGGGTATCACGTAATTGGTGTGACCAATTGCTTCCTTACTAGTTAATGGTGCATGCCAAACTTGCATCGTTGGGTTATACCATAGACAAATGAAGTATTTCATATGTAGATGGGACATACCGAACAACGAAATAGTGACGCTTTTTTTCGTAGAGCTGACCCGAGATTGCCTCCCAAGCGAGGCAAATTTCTTAGGCGAAGGAAAAACTTTCAAAACACCCGTTTGACCATGTTGCTAACCAAAGCGAGCCTCCTGATTGTGTCGTGGGCTGTGACATCGGAGCAGTGAGCATCTTTTTGGAAAGGGAACCGCGCTGTTCACTTAGACAAGGGGGAGAAGCAAACAAAGTGTTGCTTATCAAATCGCCTCCCATAACATGTTGCAACTAGATATCACGCAAGCATTTGGTCGCGAACCTCAATTTTAAATTTTAAATTTAAATTTATGTGGTGTGCGTGCATTATTGTTCCTTAATAAAATCAATAAAAATTTACAAATACCTTTGCGCTTGCAATTGTTTCTTTGAGGTATTTGGGTCATTCCAGGTGAAAACGACAAATCGGTGTGCCACATGTTTTTTGATTTTGATGAAAAAAATTGAGGGTGATCTTTTAGGCACTAAATACGAAAATTCATCGCCATTTAATTTTTTCATTACACCCCTCTCAGTCGGCCTTTGTTAGAAATCTTAAATTACGTCATTTTCATACTCTTCTATGATCGGCTATAACTTTTTTCCTATGGCATATATTGGAATGATTATAATTTTATTTTCTTACTTAGGTAACGTGAGTACAAAAATAAATGCAAATATGTAATTGGTACCTTTCACCAATAAATGATGGGTTAGTGAAAATTCGTTAATAAAAGTTAAATTTTGAGGTTTTCATCTGACTGCTATGATAGAACTACTAAACCTGGAGAGTTGATTTCTTTCACACATTAAGTGCTCATACAATGGAAAACGTAACGGTAGTTTGAAGATCCTACATTATCATTTTCTTGGAGCAAAAACTGGTTCAAATTTCAAAATTTTGAAAATTGGTCCACTTCACCTCTCAAAAACTTCATGTGGGGGAAGGAATAAAAACCTGACATTTTCGGAAAATCTAGTCTCAACCCTTTTCTCTTTAAATCATTTAGTCCTGTTTTGTTATTTTCATCTCTCTAAGAGATACAAATTTTTAAAAATGTTTGTTTTGATATTATACTTCTTAGAAATAATTACTGAAATTTGAACCAGTTTTTTCTCCAAGAAAATGATAATGTAGGATCTTCAAACTACCGTTACGTTTTCCATTGTATGAGCACTTAATGTGTGAAAGAAATCAACTCTCCAGGTTTAGTAGTTCTATCATAGCAGCCAGATGAAAATCTCAAAATTTAACTTTTATTAACGAATTTTCACTAGCCCATCATTTATTGGTGAAAGGTACCAATTACATATTTGCATTTATTTTGCAACTCATGGGAAGTCTCCCAGAAGCGCGTGTCATGATTTCACGTGCTTTCTACAATGTGGGAATCGACTATGCAGGTCCTGTTGCAATATACATGAAGATCAGTCGCGGAGCCAAATCCCAGAAGGCATATATTGCACTTTTCGTGTGTCTGGCCACCAAAGCACTTCATTTGGAGTTGGTTAGTAGCCTAACATCGGAAGCGTTCGTAGCTGCATTGCGGCGTTTCGTATCCCGTCGAGGAATACCTGCGAAAATATTTTCCGACAATGGCACAAATTTTGTCGGTGGTAAACGCTACTTAAATGAATTACATGAACTTGCCCTAAAATCTTACACTAACGAAGACATTTCTCATTTCTTAGCCCAATATGCGATTGAATGGTCTTTCATACCACCAGGAGCACCCCATTTTGGCGGTATATGGGAGGCGGGAGTGAAGTCGGTCAAATGGCATCTGCGGCGGGTAATAGGAGAAACAATTCTCTCCTTTGAAGAAATGACTACGCTCCTCACCCAAATCGAAGCTGTGCTCAATTCCCGACCGTACGGAAACCTTTCTTCTAATCCAGACGATCTCGACGCTTTAACACCAAGTCACTTCCTCATTGGTGAACCATTGACTACACTTCCTGAGCCAGATTATTCCGAAATAAAAACAACCAGACTGGGCAGGTGGCAACATATTCAGGCAATGGTGCAAGGATTTTGGAAACGATGGCGGGTTGAGTACCTTACTACCCTTCAAGAGCGGCCTAAATGGCGGAGTGAAAGGAAGCCATTACAAGAAGGCGAGTTAGTCATCATCAATGAAGATCATCTACCACCCTCAAAGTGGTTAATGGGTCGAGTTACTGAAACACATCCTGGAAAAGATGGCCTAGTTCGTGTGGTTTCTCTTCGTACGGGCAAAGGTGTCATAAAACGAGCAATCAACAAGGTTTACAAATTGCCTATAAGTTAAGAAGCAGGTTCTTAACTGGGGGGAGGATGTTCCCACCTAGTTAAATTAAATTCAAGTAATTTCTAATTTTATTTATTTTGAAGCTGACTCTGTTTCATTTTGAATTATTAGCCTAAGTAACGTTAAAATGAATTTCTCTAATCAATCCAAATTTGAGTTGCACTTTGTCATTGAATTTGCCAAATACCAAACTGTAATTAGAAACGAAATTGAATAATTGAAAGGAGTAGCTGTAACAGAAGTTAGTGAGCAGAGTCAGTCTGGCAGTGGAAGTTGAAGTAGTTGGAGTTAAATAGTAGAACTGGAGTTAGTTAAAAATAAAATATATTGAGTTTCGTGCAACCCGGTGTTTTCTTTCGTCAACAAAAATCCTAAAGTGCAATCCTGTGAAGCAACACAGGAATTCAATAAACAAACTTTCATAGTGATCAAAGTGCGGGTCTAGTGCTCGACGATAAACGGTCAAGGTGCGGACCACAAGTGCTCCGAAGTTACCCCAGCTCCACTCCAGACGAAACATTCACTACATGTCCGTTCAACACGATTTTTATTTTTTTACTACTTTTTTCATTCGACTTCTCGATTCTAATCTTTTACAAATTTCAAACTTACTAACAATAAGATAAAATAATGAATTCATAAAATAAGTTATACTTATAGTTATAACTAGCAAAAAAAAAACTCTTAGCGAGTTTAAAACTGACGGGGTGCCCAATAGCGCATTAACCTTTCTACTTTTTTCCCATTAATAGGTTCACTTTTAAAAAAGGCTCGCGAAAGGAAACGGTAGTGTTCTCCAATAAGTCGTTTTGAGGCCTTAAAGTCAAGTGTATTATAATTTTGTTTTATACCATGTGATTATCGAGAATTACGGGGAATAGCTCAATAAAGAAAAATGGAGTATTTGTTGTACAAATATTAATTTATGTTTTTATTACTGATTATATTTACAAACTTGATGCCGCGACTTTAATGCTTTACGAATACGAGATAAGCAAACGATAAATCGCTGTGAAATCAGCTCGAAGTAAACGATATTACTGAGCAGTTATTAACAACGATACTGCTGCGAAATCAGCTCGAAGTAAACGATATTACTGAGCAATTAAAATCAATAGAATACTTCTGCATGTAGGCTGCCTCGAGGTCGGCTTACTTCCTACGATGTCCAGAGCTGACTGACTTAACTTGTGCTGTTTTTATACCCTAGATGTCGGGTATATTAGTTTTGAGCGAACGTTTGCAACGCCAAGAAATAATCGTCACAGAAAAGAAAGAACTATATATTCAAGATGGGGAAGTGAAAAGAAACCGTTTTATGCATGTTCGTCTGTCTATCTGTCTGTCTGTCTGTCTGTGTGTCTGGCTGGCTGTCTAGACGATAACTTGAGAACTCTTGTAGCTAGAGACTTGTAATTTGGTACAATAATATTTGATTAAAATTGCAAGGTCAAGTCCGAAGATGAGCAAAATCGGGCAAGTC
Source organism: Leptogaster cylindrica (assembly GCA_963082835.1). NCBI lineage: Eukaryota > Metazoa > Arthropoda > Insecta > Diptera > Asilidae > Leptogaster > Leptogaster cylindrica. Next base: position 20,298,434 of record OY720107.1, read on the forward strand.
CTTCTTAGTGTTGCCATATAAGCATGAGTCGTTTTTATACAAAAACGTTAATATAAGAATGAGTATATTTTTCTACGTCTAGGGTATCACGTAATTGGTGTGACCAATTGCTTCCTTACTAGTTAATGGTGCATGCCAAACTTGCATCGTTGGGTTATACCATAGACAAATGAAGTATTTCATATGTAGATGGGACATACCGAACAACGAAATAGTGACGCTTTTTTTCGTAGAGCTGACCCGAGATTGCCTCCCAAGCGAGGCAAATTTCTTAGGCGAAGGAAAAACTTTCAAAACACCCGTTTGACCATGTTGCTAACCAAAGCGAGCCTCCTGATTGTGTCGTGGGCTGTGACATCGGAGCAGTGAGCATCTTTTTGGAAAGGGAACCGCGCTGTTCACTTAGACAAGGGGGAGAAGCAAACAAAGTGTTGCTTATCAAATCGCCTCCCATAACATGTTGCAACTAGATATCACGCAAGCATTTGGTCGCGAACCTCAATTTTAAATTTTAAATTTAAATTTATGTGGTGTGCGTGCATTATTGTTCCTTAATAAAATCAATAAAAATTTACAAATACCTTTGCGCTTGCAATTGTTTCTTTGAGGTATTTGGGTCATTCCAGGTGAAAACGACAAATCGGTGTGCCACATGTTTTTTGATTTTGATGAAAAAAATTGAGGGTGATCTTTTAGGCACTAAATACGAAAATTCATCGCCATTTAATTTTTTCATTACACCCCTCTCAGTCGGCCTTTGTTAGAAATCTTAAATTACGTCATTTTCATACTCTTCTATGATCGGCTATAACTTTTTTCCTATGGCATATATTGGAATGATTATAATTTTATTTTCTTACTTAGGTAACGTGAGTACAAAAATAAATGCAAATATGTAATTGGTACCTTTCACCAATAAATGATGGGTTAGTGAAAATTCGTTAATAAAAGTTAAATTTTGAGGTTTTCATCTGACTGCTATGATAGAACTACTAAACCTGGAGAGTTGATTTCTTTCACACATTAAGTGCTCATACAATGGAAAACGTAACGGTAGTTTGAAGATCCTACATTATCATTTTCTTGGAGCAAAAACTGGTTCAAATTTCAAAATTTTGAAAATTGGTCCACTTCACCTCTCAAAAACTTCATGTGGGGGAAGGAATAAAAACCTGACATTTTCGGAAAATCTAGTCTCAACCCTTTTCTCTTTAAATCATTTAGTCCTGTTTTGTTATTTTCATCTCTCTAAGAGATACAAATTTTTAAAAATGTTTGTTTTGATATTATACTTCTTAGAAATAATTACTGAAATTTGAACCAGTTTTTTCTCCAAGAAAATGATAATGTAGGATCTTCAAACTACCGTTACGTTTTCCATTGTATGAGCACTTAATGTGTGAAAGAAATCAACTCTCCAGGTTTAGTAGTTCTATCATAGCAGCCAGATGAAAATCTCAAAATTTAACTTTTATTAACGAATTTTCACTAGCCCATCATTTATTGGTGAAAGGTACCAATTACATATTTGCATTTATTTTTGTACTCACGTTACCTAAGTAAGAAAATAAAATTATAATCATTCCAATATATGCCATAGGAAAAAAGTTATAGCCGATCATAGAAGAGTATGAAAATGACGTAATTTAAGATTTCTAACGAAGGCCGACTGGAAGGGGGGCAATGAAAAAATTAAATGGCGATGAATTTTCGTATTTAGTGCCTAAAAGATCACCCTCAATTTTTTTTATCAAAATCAAAAAACATGTGGCACACCTATTTGTCGTTTTCACCTGGAATGACCCATTTGTAAACTCTTATTGATTTTATATTATAGTTTTGATTATTTTTAAAAATTAGTTAGGCTCGTCCATTCAAAAATCATTTTCTGAGAAAACGCAGGCAGCTGGTGGAGTATGATAAATATCTTTGGAAGGGATACAAATTAAGGATGTTTTTAAGTTATTTGAAGGGTGATACACTGGGTAGTTTCTTTGATACAGATAACGGAACTTACAGGACTGATGTGAAAAACTACTTTCCCTGGTATTATTTTGCCTTTATTTTTTTTTATTTTGGACCTTGTACGCTGCGGTAATATTTTTTTTCGGTGGACTATTTCATAGCACAACAAAACAACACAACTGAGTCCGACAAAAAACTCTAATTAGATGCATTATTGGCTGTTAACAGCTATAACACCCCTGTTCAGCAGAAAATCGGAATTTCGCGAATATCTCAAAAACCATGCGACTTTGGACTATAACATATGTGGCTCAAAATATTCACAATGACCCCCTCCCCCCTATCCATATACAAAATATCTGCAACCCCCCTCAAAACACCCTGTATAATTACCTTATTGGCTTTGCAGCAAATTGGTTAAGAATATTAAATCAAAAATTATAACCTCCTTCCTCCCTGGAATTTTGACATTTTTCCTATTGAGAGATGTAGATTTCAAAAAGCGCATATAAAAAAGGGAATCCACCGACCGCCGGTTCCCATCCGCCAACCAGGCTATTTCTCGAAAACTCCTTTAAATAAATCAATGAAATATTGTTCAAAAATCGAGTGCCATCGGACAACGATTCTGCCAGCTCGAGGATCCGATCGACAAATTTTGAGGAGGAGAAATTGATTGGAGATTCAGGGAAATTGATTTGCGGATTTGCCTCCTCCTCGAAGGAGCACAAAATCGTTTGTAGGTATTTTTGAGAAGCACAAAACGCATTCTATGCGATTATAAATGTTTTAATTATAAAAATTGAATTTGATCTTTTTTTCAAGTTTCTGTCCCCCTTTACCGTCCTCTTTTCTGACGAGCACAGATTTATATTTTAACGGCACAAAATAGCACAAATCGAGCACATTTTACATCTCTCTTCCTGGTTCATTTTGTGTGATTTGGTTTTTTCTGGTTAACTTGGTCCAGCATTCTGGTTTTGTCCAATATCTCAAAAAATAAAGCACAATTCAGCACAAATCGAGCACAAGTTGGAACTTTGGGGGTCCAACTTAATGGGGGCAAAACTAGGTACGAAAGTCCTGTCCCGTCCCCTTCGTCGGTCGCCCTTCCCTTACAATCATTTTTATCAGCAAGCACCAAGTACTAGCCGAAATGATAGTGATGCACAAGACAACCAGAAAGCGAAGCCCAAGGAAGGAAAATCGATATTTTTTGCGTTTTTCTGAAACCCAGAGAGCAGAGAGCAAAAATGCCGTCGCTACACACACAAGCAAAAGGGACCTGCAATTGTGTGGTATGACTTGTTTGTGGTAGTTTTCAACTGGGAAAAATTTTTAGGTGCATCCTACCTCCTCTTAAGGTGTGTATTATGCATACGAAAATGCGCATCAGAGATAAACAAAAAATTCCGGGATATGGATAAAGCCGGAGGTACACGATACGGAGAACGTCATATTTATAAGCGATATGCCATATTTCATATCGTGTGACTCAACGATAAGCAATATGGTGTATCGCGTATAAATATCCCAAAAATTTCGGAATATTTCCGGCACATCAAAGGCATTTGCGGGGTTCAAATTTCCCGAGTCACGCCAAACAAAATTTTATGTACACAGTTTTGAGATTACTGCTCTTACGGGCATCGCGGTAGTCTGTTAATTGCAAAATACAGGTTGCAAACTCATTTTTGCTTATCGTGTGACTCCATGTCACAAAAATATCCCACAAAGATATTTCGGTATAAATATGACGTTTTCCGTATCGTGTACCTCCGGCTTATGAAAATATGTTTGAAAATTGTGTTGGAGGCAGAAATAGAATCATCAAGTGACGAAGAAAGTGATATTATGACTGCATTGGAGAATTATAAACTTTTGAATGTTGTTTGTTTGCTGCTGGCTCCAAAGAGCCAAAATAAAAGGAATGCATCGGGGGATATGCAGAGAATGTTGTCTTGACTTACAGCGACAACGAATTTAAAATGCATTTTAGAATATCCCGTACGCTTTTCGATACTCTTGTCGATCGTTTTCAAGAATATGAACAATTCAAGTTTTTTCATGACGATAAGAAGTTTTCAGCAACGAAACATTTGCTTGTTTTTCTGTTGTGTGCTGAACATGAGGTATGTCAACTTCATTACAAAATTCTTTCAGAGCTTCCACACGAACAGTATATATATAAAAATGTGAATATATTTTTACAATTATAGATTCAAAGCCTACAGGCAGACAATCCGCTGCAGTCTTGATCGCATTATGAATTATGTGAGCTCCACATCCAATCCCTATCAATTTTCGTTCGAGAGATAAATTCAACTTTGTATAATCATTGTTGATGCCACGTCGCTTAATTCCGCCAAAATTGCAATTAGTGTTATCTCCACAGAATGCTACAACTTTTGAAGTTAAATCATTTTCCGTCAATACTTTTATTAGAGGATTTACAATAACGTCTGATGTTTCTCCCGGTTGATCTGCAAATTCCAAAAGTTTCACTTGTGTGTCTTCGTAAGGTAAAAAGAAGCGAACTAAAACAGGGAATATTTTCATGGGTCCGTGGTTTGAAGAATCAGTAAATATAGTAATACAGTTGCATTCTCTGAGACGATCTTTTAGCTCACCTATTAGCATTGGCGCTAACACGTTTCCGACAATAGCTTCCGTTTTTGTTCGAGCACATTTAAATGTCTGTTCAAACCATGTTTGAATTAATTTGGAAGCACAGTCGTTTGAACGAAAACTCTGGTTCTCTTGCACCGTGTGATAAGCCCAAGCTCCTTCTGTTGCAGCAATCTCCAGATCTTTAGAAGTGTGTGAATTTGTGTTCTTAAAAAAATCACGTAGTGAAAAGCTCGAAGCGGCAATACAATCAAAGTTTTTAAGTTTTTCTGATTTTACATGTTGTTCGATATCACTGGCACCTCCTCCATAGCTTGCAAATTGATATTAAAAGTACACTTACGTTTCGGCATTGCTGCAAATGAAGAAATAGAAATTCACGAACCTAAAAGAAAAGAACTAAATAAAACCATGCGCCATGCTTCGCTGCGGCAGCAGCTAGTTGGCGCTGCCATCGAATTCTTGCATTTTTTTCCCGTATTTTTGAATTTAAAGCGTGGAGGTCTAAAAACGGGACATTTTGCTGTCCCGAAGCAATGGTTGGGGACAGCGGGACGGGCTATCTGAAAAAGGGACGGTCCCGTTTAGAACGGGACGTACACATATGGTCACATTATGCATACCCCGCACAAGTTCCTTTCATCCACGCTGTCTGAGGTGGCAAAAGAATAATAAACTAGTAAGGAAGCAATTGGTCACACCAATTACGTGATACCCTAGTATTGAAAAATGTACTCATTCTATCTAAAAATCTAGACATGCATTTTCTTATGTCACTAAGGCTAGTTGTCCGCGACTGCTTAATTTAATAGTACTCAGCATGAGCTTTAATTTGATATCACACACGCCCCAAATTGGACAACTCCAAGGGAGATAGTTCCAACCCCACCCCCACAACCCCAAAAAATATAAAAAACAATTTATCCCACCAGAAAGATCCCAATTAATTCATTCATTCTATATCAAAAAACTCCATGTGAATCCCATTACGTTTACCATCTTAAAACTGCCGACGTTTTCTTCCATTTCTATAATCTTAATATCGTGTAAAAAAAGACCGTGCAAAAAAAAATTAATGAATTAATTATAATCCGTATTTATAACAATATTTAACGAAAATAATTCAAAATGTAAACATTCAGTCAACAAAATCAACATTTTTGTATAAAAATGACTCGGGCTTATATGCCAACACTAAGAAAGAGTTGCCCGAATTTGCTCATCTTCGACCTCGACCTTGCAATTTTTATCAAATATTATTGTACCAAATTACAAGCCTCTAGTTACAAGCCTTCTCGAGTTATCGTCTGGACATAAAAACAAAGAATATCTAAACTAAGAAGGGAAATTTGGCGTAAACACTTGGTGAAACACGCTTGCTTAGTGGTAGTCTGCCGTCAGTAAATAGCAACAGTATAGCAGTTGAGTGAGGGAGAAATGAAGAGGCCTGGCCAGTCCCCGCACATTTTCCCCGTGACCAAAAATGAAAAGCAAAAATCAGTAGTGAGGAGATTGGTGATGAATGTAAAATTGTATTTATAAAAAACAGCGGCAAAAACATATGAAGCACGTTTCAGCAGAGCAGAAATAGTGCGAGCTCTTTCGGCCTTATGTGCATTGTGTACTCTTGTACTATTCTTATTTTTTTTTTTTTAAAAAAGTTTGAATACATATGCAGCAAGAGTTTCCCTTCTTAGTTTATATATTCTTTGCATAAAACGGTTTCTTTTCACTTTCCAATCATGAATATATAGTTCTTTCTTCTCTGTGACGATTATTTCTTGGTGTTGCAAACGTTCGCTCAAAACCAATATATCCTACATCTAGGGTATAAAAAGATTACCCCAGAAAACAAGCAAAATTTAGGCCTCAATAGCAAAATAATATGTTTCTGGATAGAGTAAACCGAATACGGATCCACTGCCATTGAATGAAAGCAGCTCTGTGACGAATTCTCTAAATGCGCATGCGCTGATCTGCTAGAATGACTCCACTCGCGCTGCCCGAATTTTCTTTTTTGTTTCGTCTTGTTTGCAAAGTGTCTCCACTACTGCGGTAAATTGTCTATGCTAAGAAAACGATTTCTGCTCTAGGTAAATTTGCCTTTTAAGCTACACGGTAGTGTGACAAAAAAAAATTTGCTCTGCCCGTGAATGCCTTAGTACACTTACTTTCTCGACATGCCTCGTATTTTAATCGCTCTATTGCCTATTTGCGCACTTTTTATAAAGTACAGTAAAATATTTTTCATATACAGGTTTTAGGATGTTGAAGACAATGTCACAATACTCATATCTCAACTAGTTTTTATACGTACATAATTGTTGCAATTACTCCAAATTATTCAAAAACCGGAATAATATTCTTTGTATTAGTTTCTATAAAATGTTGCCTAGACACAACAAACACATTGAGAAATATTTGAAAAAAAGTTCACTAAGAATTCTGTAATAGTAATGAATGAAACATAATTTTACGAAAAATTTTAAGTTTTCATAATTTGTTTTATAAACACTATGTGTTAGTTACAAGAATAATAGTGCGGACGGTATGCTGTTGGATACTGCACTTTTGATTAGCGCCTTTATAGTATTTTTCCAGATTTCTTGCTATTTTGACAGCCTCAAGGTCTAAGAATAAGTATTTTTGGTCAATATTTGTTGAATACTCATATTTTGTTTCTACTAACAGTTCGGGAAGCGATTCCCAATAAACCATATTGGAACTTCAAAAAAGTTCATAATTAATTAGAGACTTAAATATTAGTCGTATAGAGTCAGGAGTTGTTTCAATCAACTCGCTATGGCTGAAATAGTAAGAATCGACAACTTGTACGCCACTGTACGACCTATTGCCAATTTTCGAAATCTGGTAGTCATTTTGGCAAAAACGGTTCAGATAACTGATTCCATCAACGAAACAAATGTTGATCAGTTCGACTGAAATTTTTTCTTATAGCCCGTAGAAGCTATGTACCTAGTTTCAAGGCGCTAACGAAGAGTGCAGTGTTTTAGGAGTTTTTGTCGCGTACCCACCGTACTATAAGTAAAACAGTTGTTACAAAAAAAAAAAAAAAAAAACTATTCTACTTCACTTGTGTTATACAACTGCAAATGTATACTTTTATTGATATTTGATACTATAATAAATTATGGTTGTAATCGTCAACTAAAGTTGAGTAATTATATAATTGAAAACTATAAGAGACTAAATAATTCAAAAGTTAAATAAGTAAAAGTAAAGCAAAATATTAGTAAATGTAAGTAGTTCTTAAATGTAAAAAAGCTCGTCATCGCTCTACCATACTAAAATGTACCAGTTCTCTTGAATGAGGATTTTATATGGAGACAATTTCATCATGTTTGGCGTCATCAGGAAGGTCTAAAAACGGAGGAGATCCTTCATAAAAAGCACCTTAATGTAATCACATTCAAATTCATTCATTCATTTATTCAAATTCTAAAAGCATTTTATCATTGTACAAAACAATCAGACATAATTTAAGTGACTGCAGCAATATTAAAGACTTCGTTCCTTGCACAACGCTAAGAAAATATCTGAGGTTGTTGGTGAAGTGTGCAATGCCCTTGTACATTAAAAAAGGGTTTAATTAATACGAAAAAGTAGTTCACGGTAAATGCGAATATCGTGGATTCCAAAACTAATCAAATTGAACACTTTTCCAATACAAAAGCACTTTATGCAAACGATATTTAATCCAGATGGCTGCAATTATTATTTGTAATGTTTACAGTGCAAACGGTTATGAACAAAAGCTCCAAATTGTGATTTAAATCATTAATTAAGACGATTGTGACAAAAAGTGATTTCTTGGTAACTGTAATCGCAATACAAGGATTAAAACATTCACTTCGATATAAGAGTTTTCGGTTGCTTTTATTCGTTTGAATTCGAACAAGAACTTTTGCCAAAAGTCCAACAAGAAAAATGCTGTTTGTGTGCTTATTTTACAGTTCAAAGCGGACCTCGTGCAGTGCGTGAACATTACAGAGGAATATACTTTTTTGATTGCATCCTTTATTACTTGATGCAGCAAAATGGAAAATCACTTATTGGCCACCAGTTGTACAATAAAAACAAAACTCAAAGAAAACTTTCTTTACGGAAGTTTGTAGTGTGGTGTGAATATAAAAATAACCGGCAAATATATTTAATACCAAAATCGTGTTAAGTAAAGTTTTAGCCCGCAAGTGAATATAATGAGCAAGAACTTTACTACAAATAACTTTTGTTATGAGAAACTTTTTCTAAGAAATTCAATATGATTCCAAAATCCGGGCATACCTGATTCAATTTATGTTGACAAAGTGAATATAGTTTTTGATAAAATTAATCAATAAAAAACAAAAAAAAAATTACCAAAAGCATATTATAATAAAATACATATTAGTGTCAGTGAAATTATTGAACAATTGCTGTACTATAAACAACTTTCGTCTTAAAAAAATTTTATTAAAAGTGAGGAAACCTGAATATTGAACTGTGCGAATATTTCCGAAATTTATTAATACAACATTCTTCAAAGACAAAATGCAAATTACAACTGACAACAAAACAGTAGGTGATGTTTGGGAGGACTTTTATGTTTTCGTTTGCAGTTAAAAACAAGTCAGTTGTACAGAGTATGAATTTCCCAATATTATTTCTCAGTGTCTACTAAAAATTAATTCTATAATGAGTTACGAAAGTATTTAATACTACATTCAAAACGGCTGCAATAAATGTAATTAAAAAAAAGAAGATTTTTTTAATTGATATGAACTGTTTTCATTACATTAAGTACTAAATAGCATATGAAATATTACGTTAAATACACTATAAATATATTACTAGATTAAATGTTTCAAATCGACTTCCTAGTAAGTTTATGGAAGCAGTTAATTGCTAATTAAGGTTTTGTCACAAAGAAAACACATATTTTATAAATCAATTTGCTTTGTAAAGTCATTTACTTAAATTGACTAATATATGAATGAAACACAGTTTCTATATGTCGTATATACTGAAAAAATATAAGCGATTAGTTACATGCACAAATATATGAAAGATTACAAATGTAAATTAATTTCGTTTTAAATTCGACATGGACCACTTTTCAAATATACTTATATGTGAGGTTTAATATGCGGTTTTAGAAAAACAGAATAATTGAATGAACTGTCTACATTAAGCATATGATTTGATTTATATTTTATATTTAATGATAAAAATGGGTTTTTTTGAAGAGAAGTCTACAACAATTGAATTTTGTTTAAGTTTCCTGCACAAGTTATCCTTTAGAGCAGAGGTGGGCAAACTGTTCAGATGTACGGTCGTGTTGGGGAATTCAAAAGTTCCGGTGTGGAGAATGGTTACTGAATGTTTACATTTTGAATTTTTTCGTTAAATATTGTTATAAATGCGGATTATAATTATAATTAATTAGTATTTGGGCCTTGTGTGATATCAAATTAAATCTCTTGCTGACTATTATTAAATTAAGCAGTCGCGGACAACTAGCCTTAGTGACATAAGAAAATGAATGTCTAGATTTTTACATGGAATGAGTTCATTTTTCTACATCTAAGGGTATCACGTAATTGCTGTGACCAATTGCTTCGGTACTAGTTTTTATGAAATATTCCTTCACAAATGGCGGATTTTCATACACACTTTCATTCCATATTTAATTTTACCCGCTCATTGGTGGGATTTCAAAAGATCCTGGTACACGTGTTTCCTTATTTCTAACAACAGCCAAATAACAATTTTTTATGATTAGTTTGCTTAAAAAATTTCGGATTTAAATACAAATATTCATCCCTTATTTTACTTCCTTAGGGGTGGAATTTGAAAAAATCTAATACGCGTGTTTCTTTACTTCTAACAAAGAACCAATTATATTAAATAAAAAAATGGCAAATTCCAATACAAACTTTCATCCCATATTTTACCCCCTTATGAGTGGAATTTGAAAAAATCCTGATAAGCGTGTTACTTTATTTCCAACAAAAGACCAATTTTTAACTTCAAATATAGCGAATTTTCATTCATACTTTCATCCCTTATTTTACCCCCTTAGAGCTGGAATTTCAAATAATCCTCCCTATACCTCTTTCTTTCTTTTAACAATCTTCAAAAATGACGAATTTTCATTGAAACTTTCATTCCCTATTTTAGCCCTTTAGGGGATCAATTTAAAAAAAACAGTGATATACGTGTTTCATTAATTTTATCAAAAGACCAAAAACCAATTTTTAAAAATTTTTACTTTGAAAATGGCGGATTTCCATACAACCTTTCATCCACAATTTCAGCCCCTTAGGGGCTGAATTTAAAAAAATTAACGAAAGTCCTCGTGTTATTGATCGAGGGACTTCAGCGCATTTTTGTGTTAGCGATCAAGATATATTTGAAAACTTTCGGCGATTTTAATGCACTTGAAAATTATTAATTATAGTATAATTAGAAGGATTTTTCATTTAACGGTTTTTTGAAACTCAAATTTTATAACTGTAAAACAAAATTTTGGCAGGTTACACTGTACTGAAATTAAAAAATCATTAATTATAGTATTTAGCAATGGTTTTGAGCTTTCAAAATATTCGATACGCCAATAACTCGATGTAACTGAGCTAATGCAAAAAACTAGAGCTCTCTACGATGTCTGGTTGCTTCTATCTCGTAACACAGCCGAACAGCCAGACAAAGTGCATTATTAAGCTACCTTTTTAAAACAAGTTTCAAAAATGCGCTAAAATCTCTGGTTTCTAAATGTTCTTCAAAAGACTAAATAACAATATTGTTGTGATGCACGGGGCTCCGGTCGCCCAAAGGGTTTAAGTCACTGAAGTGGAGGTTGGGCCGATGATTAAAATGCCAGCACTTGAATAGGGCGAATTAGGTTCCTCAGAATCAAAGCTTCCTGTGTCGACGAACTCGAGCCCATATTCCCTTATTTTTTTTTGTAAATCTTCTGATGTGAAGCTTTTCACGGTTTCCAGTAAGACATTTAAAAATTTTAATTTTATATCCGGCCAAACCATAGGTGCAATTATTGCATCCCAGGATTCATCCTCCAAATTAAAATATTTTCTAAATCGTTCAATTAACGCCTCCTGCATTTTATTACTTATTGTACGAAAATATTTTAGATTTTGGTTTTCCAATCTGTGGAGTTTCACTTTTATTGAAATGAGAGTTGGAACGAAGTATCCAAAATACATGTTTTTTTCACTTTGGAGGAAATCGAGAGCTTCAACAATCGGTTGCATCAAAGTTACATATTCGGAGAGGTATTCAAAATCGCTAATATGAAACTTTGCGATTTTTAGCTGTTGGCATAAATCATTCTGTTTTTGTTTATGTGTAAGAAGCTTTTTTATACAGTCGTACAAAGAATTTCATCGTGTAACACAGGGACGACGAAAGCATTTCCTTAATTTTTTCAGCTGACTTTGGTCGATTACACTTGTTATACCAACAAATAAATGTTGGATGTAGCGTAGGGTGCTCCTTATTTTTTGAATTTCGTAATTTTTAATTTCGCACCCCGTATTTTGTTTTTAATTGATGTAAAAGTAAGCTCACAAAAAGATTGAGCCATTCACATAATTGTAAGTGGTGCCCCAAAGGAGGTCATTTAGAATCATTCAGTGGAAATTCAAGAAATTTTAAAAAATTTTCTGACCTCATTTGTTCCGATGTTTTTAATTTTTTTTTACAGGTACTGGTAGGTAATATGAGACGGGTTTGGTAGTTTTTCAAACAACGTCCCCGTTTGTTAGATAACGGTACTTGAAAATGAAAATGTTAAAAAACGTGCATTTTTCAAAAAATCACTGCTCCTGCAAATATAGCTGTATTCTGATGATATAAATCTCATTATAAAGAAAACTCCTTAAAGTTTTCGAAAAAAATACACACAAAAAAATATATCCTAAAATGGACAAAAGAGATAAAATATCCCAAAATGCTTGAGAAAGAAATTAGAAAAGGGAAGATGATTTTAATTTATAAATTTCTACAACATTTAGTTTACTTTAGGATAAGGGTTCATAAAATGAAACTTGAGACTGATTAATTACAAAAACAACGCGTCAAATTTATTTCAGAATTCTAAAATTAAAATGGTTTTGTTAACGAATGTTTTGAACAAGATGGAAAATGACTCCTAAAATCCTTGACAACTTGCAACAAATATTGTTTTTGATCTTAATCGTTAGTTAAAAGTTTGTTAAATTCTTCTATTAGTTTTACACCTCGTTCTGCTATATCATTAACGACTCTCCGATTTCTGACTAAAGTAAGCCCGTGTTGATAATCGGGAAGCGAATTCCAAATTGCTGGATCTTGATCAATAAAATTTGATGACAACTTAAACCTCTTAGAAAATGTTGACGTGCTTTTTGTTACAAAGTTATGTAACTGTTTTTGTACAATTCGTACAATTGTACAATTGGTTGATTCCTTTTCTTTAAATGTTTTGGCCATCTTTTCTTTTTCCTCAACAGGAATTGTGTCGTCATAAAATGCTAAGGCAACTGCTTCTTCAGTAAGATACCATAAATGGCCACAAAACTTTTTTACTGTTGCTTGGGAAATTTTCTCATTTATGTCTTTATAAAAGTAAAGATTTTTTAAAAACATCAAGTCTTGGAATGGTGCTTGGCAGGCTAAAGGTGCATTGTACCATGCTTTTATGTATAATTTTACAAGAAATATACAAAAATCTCTCAAACCTTGTAATTCATGCCGCGTCAAATGAAACTCATTTCGGAAAAGGAATATTTTTAATGAATAAATAGCTTTCCCCATCCATCTGGCATGATGAAAAGCACCAGGTAATCGAAAATTTATTGTTTCAGTTTCGACTCCACCTAAAAATATAAGAACTAACTGAAGGAGCTCTTTATAATCGTCTCTTGTCTGTTGAATAACAACTTGTTTCCTAGCAAAATCAAGTATAATATCTCGGTCTTGGCCAATACTGTTCATTACAAGTTCATCCTCAATTCCGACAGTGTACTTCGAAATGTCTATATTGACCCAAGATTGTCAAAAACGTATAAATAATCCTGTTTCAAGCCACAACGTAGTACCAATACATATTTCAAAAGCGGATTTTAATACTAACTCATATATATGGTGCCTGCAAGGTAGGTACAACAGATCCTTTTCTAAGTTTTGTTCTAGCAAAACGCAGGCGCCATTTATTCTTCCTGTATTTGACGCTGTGGTGTCACAGCACCTGGCTTTCACTGTATCTAAAAGCTGCATTTCTGCATTGAGTGTATTTACTGAATCAAATGGCCGTAAGTTGAACTGTCTGGAAATTTCGGCAAACTCTGGTCTGATAGTGATAACTTGAGACCCGGTCTTTATCGTGGGAAGAACGGTTACATGGGAATGTAACTCACTTTCACCTGAAGACTACACTAGAATATTAATTGTACATATCATGCGTCATCGTTTTTATCTTTCCTAGATACACATTCTTCACCCCACTCAAGAGTAAACATTACTCAGAATGTCTTCAACATTATTTCGACAAATTAACTAAATTACTGTTCGACCACAATCCTTTCGATTTTAACCCGAACACTTTTGGATTTATTATTCCCTATTTTATTTATTATGTGGCCGTATTATCCGTCCGCATAGGTTAATATTTTGCAAAAGCATTCTTGGGTTTTTTATGATGCTGTAATAAAATAACCAGAAATTTTACGTACACAGGTAAACAAAGATCAGTTTTGTAAAGAGAAAGATTGTTAATAAATACATATTCCTAGAACGAGCATCCATAATTACTGCGCAAGTAGTCATGCACGTATGCTCTGCGGGTGAGGGTGAATAATTGGAAATACCAATTTTTCATCCATTATAAAAAAAATATTGGTAATCGCATGGAAAACTATTTGAATTTGTGACGTTTGCATGGACAAGCATTGGAATTTCAGACATTTGCTTGGAAAGGCATTTGTTATGATCAATTCGACCAAATTAGAAGTTAATTGTAAACAAAGAGCAATTAACTCCAAAAGTGCAAGCGCATAATACATACCACCGCAAAAAGCGTAAGCAATGGCTAACGACCTAGGGCAAGAAATGTAAACAAAATTGTACATAGCAATACAAGGTCGAGCCATGACAATTAAATATATGCTTGGGCCAGTTACGATAAGCGCTCGCATAAAAAGAAGAAAACAACACGGTAGCGAGTCACGTTGCTCGAAGTAAAAAAAAAGAATGCGAGAAGCGCAAGTAACTGGGCCGTCAAGAAAATTGTCATAAACGCAAAATGATGGGAGTCAGCATAAATAACCATATCAATATATCGGGTATGGATTGACCCCATCGCGGTAAACAATAAAAGCAATTTAGCAAATTGCAATTAATAAGTAAAATAAAATTAAACAACCTATTGATGGAACGTGCACTATTGGAAGGTGATTGCCTTTTGCGTTGCAATTAAGCAAGTCAGCGGAATTGCGCAAGCGTAAGCATTCCTTAGGGAATGTATTGCTATTTCAGGGGTTAGGTAAAAAGTACATTGTACCTTACCAATAATAGCAATTAATCAATTATTGAAAAAGAGTAGGGAGAGCTTTGTACAAATTAAAATGTATAAAAGTAATTGTCACCCTAGAATAAATGTTCAGTTTATTGGTAAAAGAGCTAGAGGAAACTCTGCCCGATTGGGTATCGAATTGTTCAGTTTTATTGTTAAAAGAGCTAGTGGAAACTCTGCCCGATTGGGTATCGAATTATTCAGTTTAGAAAGTACTCGAGCCAAGAGCAAGTTCTGTACGGTATTGTCAGTAGTAGTTGAACGACAATTTAATAAGTGAAATAAATACCGGATTATTTTGAGGAAACCATTGCAGTTGTGAATTGAAGTGAGGTAATTTCAACCCTTTACCCTGGAGTTCTGCATTCGTGCTGCTCCAACCGATCCCCGGAGTTAAAGCGAATCCTCGCTGCTCCAAATCCTCCTCAGGAGTTAAGGCGCTAGACGCTGCTCCGCCCAACCAAAATTATCCACGGCTCGCAGCTCTGCCGCGGCCAGCATTACCTACACCCAAGCCAGCGAACAACGCGGCAGGGTTTCATCCCTCAAGCCCGCTATCCCAGCGGCCCAACGAATAATTACCATCGGAGCTTTCTCCCAGAGGTGTCCTCCACATCACACCCTTTGTTTTCGCATCCTGGTAGAAGAACCAGATTTGCGCTCAACGAACGCACTAGGTACAAGAACCTAGTGTATCTCTCCGCTGTCTGATAGATTACCGATTCTCTCCTGCACACAAACTTATCCGTCGTATCCAAAGCTAGGGAAGACCATAACACATTGGACTTGCCTTAACTATAGCTGTTAAATTTAACTGAGCATTAAAAATTTTAATGTTCAGAGAAAAAGTGTGAAGAGATCGATAATTTAATGTCCGGTTTTAATGGAGCTATTAAACTTAATGCTATTTTGGTTTTGGTTTGTCTATTCCTATTTTCTAAATAATAGCTGATTGCAAATTTGGAAAATTTATCGATAAAATTGATGAATGAACTTTTGCTATTAACATATTATATGTCTACATGTATTATTTCATTAGGAGTAGAAGGAGTTTCAGTATGTTCAAATTTCTTTTTGACGGGATTTCTGTCATACTTAGCTGCAGAGCAGATACTACAATTGGTAATTATTTCGTGTACCTTTAGACACAGATTTGGACTATATATTCTTCTTTTAATCCCCTTGTAAGTAGCAATGATGCCAGAATGGCCGGACTCGTTCTTATGGAAAAGAGAAATCTGTTTCCTAAGTTTTTCGTCATCTTCAATGTCATCAGCTAGAAAGGTGCATTTAACAAATTTAACAATTTTTTTGGCAGGGAATAATTCGAGTAATATTTTGAGTAACTTCTTACATTCGCAATTATCTAACTCAGAGTAAATGCCGACTTTTTCTTTATATATGTGTCTTCTTAATATGTCGATAACTGTTCCGTCGATTACATCCTTCTTATCGATGTAGATTTACTGTTTTTAAATACACGTTGAAATTCCTTTTGCTTACTTTCTTGGAAGATTATTTGGGTTTTAAAACGATTTACCACTGTTTCCAATGTTGGTATATAATCGCTTTCCTCTTCATCTTGAGAGTGAATTGTTTCCAATTCTTCGTTGGAGCTATTCTCCATTCCTTGTTCTCGAGTGTTCAAATTTTCAACACTGTCTGTGAACAAGTTTTTTGATTTGATACCCAAATTTTCGGGATTCTTCCCGACTTTGTTTATAGCATTTATTTCCTTATTTTCGACATTAATTCTGTTAAGAAAGTCTGCTACTTTGTTATTCTTTCCTTTAATATATTCAACGTTGATATTGTATTCTCCTAGCTGTATTAGCCACCTTTGAAGTCTGGGGTTAATATCTTTACCTGTATACCTTGTTTGTAACCATTTTATGGGTTGGTAATCGGTTTGAAGATCGAATTCTTTTCCAAACAGGTATGGCCTCAAGTGTTTCACTCCCCACATTACTGCTAATAGCTCCACGTCAAAAACAGAATAATTTTTTTCATGGTCATTAAGTGTTCTCGAAGTGTTGGGTATCAACATCAACGATATATTTTTTGATTTTGCTGGATATTTAAAGGTCCAATCAAAAGGCAGAATCCAGAAAAAATACTTCAATTTATTATCTTACTTTAAATATAAAAGGCTTAATTCTATAACACTTAATCCTAAATGGCACTAAATTTTAATAATATTATTTCAATTTTAACTAAATTCACTTGTTTTTAATTTTAAATGGTGGTGTTTTGTTGTGTCTTCTCTGATCAGTCTCTGTATTTTTGTATTCTGAAATAGACTACTCAGATTAAAACTCTAAAGGTTTTGATATGCAGATTACAACTCTGCGTTTGGTTTGGTTGGTGCCTTAGATTGAATTGTCTAAGGGTTTGTAACTAGATTAAAACTCTAGTGGATGTAAAAGGAACTTTGTAAGATTTGTAGGAATGGGAGACAGATTAAAACTCTGTAAGTATATTCAGATTAGAACTCTGATAGTTTTTAGTTTACCTCAAATTATAACTCCGAGGGTTTTTGGTGATGGTAACAGATTAGAACTCTGTTTGTTAAATGCCTCTGATTATAACTCTGAGGGCTTGGTAGACAGATTAGAACTCTGTGATTTTTTTCAGATTACAACTCTGAAAGGATTTTGGTATTTATTTACAGATTAGAACTCTGTGTCTTTCAGATTAAAACTCTGAACTTAGTAGATTATAACTCTACCGTGGATCGACACGATCTGATTTTTGTCAAGAACGTTTCCATTTTTCTACCCATTTCATGGGTGGGGAAACGTTCTAGAATGATCTATGTTAGACCATTTGGGATGTGGGGAATGTTGTGTGGTCTAAGGTTGTGGTTGTGGTGAGAATGTTGTGTTTCATTTATTGAGGTTTTTGACATTTGTCAAAGTTTTTGTGTAAACACAACACGAAGCATAGCAGATTAGGTGGCCATCCTGGGTTAGGACGGCACCAATGGGCAAGGGCAAAGTTACTGGCATCCGTTATTAACTCGAATTTTTTTCCGAAATCCGAATATTTCAAAATGGGATAATTAATAATAATGCCCTTTTATTTTTTCCAAGGCACATATATAGTTGGGGTCGTTGACATTAATTCTTGAGTTCTTTTTTAAATATTTTATTATCAGATGTGCTATTTTCGCGTAATCTTTTATAAATTTTCGATAATATCCTGTAATGCCCAAGAAGGACTTTATTTGTTTTTGGTTGCTTGGTAGTTTTAGGTCTTGGATTACATTTATTTTGTCACGTTTCGGTTTAACCCCAGCTGGAGTTAAAACATGGACTAGATAATTTGTTTCTTTCTTTAGGAAGTTACATTTATCGACTTGTATTTTTAATCTAGCTTCTTTTAATCGGTCGAATATTCGTTTGATATTATCTAAGTGTTCCTCCAAAGTGGTGCTGAAAATTAAGATGTCGTCGAGGTAGACTACACAAATTTTGTTAATGTAGTCCCTGAGAACGGAATTCATAACTCTTTGAAAGGTCGAGGGGGCATTTTTCAGGCCAAACGGCATCCTTATATACTCGGAATGGCCGAAGGGAGCAGAGAAAGCAGTTTTCTGTCGGTCTTTTGGGTCGACTAAAATTTGGTGGAATCCTTTGGCCAAGTCGATGGTACTGAAGTATTGGGCCTTTCCCAATTTATCCAATATACTGTCTATATTTGGAATTGGGAATTTGTCATTAACGGTAACCTCGTTCAATTTTCTATAGGCTATCACTATCCGCCATTTTTTTTCCTGAATTATCTGACTTTTACGGTACAATCCACAAAGGGGAGTTGTACGGCGAGTTGCTTTCTTTAATGATTTTTTGTTCGAGCATTTCTTTTATTTGTTTTTCTATTTCAATTTCGTGAATTTGCGGATAGCGATAGATTTTAGAATAAATTGGGTGATTTGTGGTCGTTATTATGGAGTGTTGTACCTCGTGGGCAAATATTAACTTGTCCCAAAATAGTTCCTCGTATTTGTTCAACAAATTTTTTATAGATCATTGCTCCTCAACATTTAAATGGTTAAGTTTATTAATTATATTTCCTTCGTTTATTTCCGGAGTTGTTATTTCGTGGGGCATATAGGGGTAATAATAATTATTGCGATCCTCAAAAAATATTCTATTACTATTTATTTCGAGATATCTTTTTTCTAGGTTAATTTTAGCTTTAAGTCAGTTAATAAGTTTTGCCCAATGATACCGTCATATTTCCGACCAGTTATGTCGATTATTTTCCAGGCAATTGATCCGGAGATATTAAATTCTTTCGGAAGTGGGGTAATTAGTTCGCTACTTACTCGATTGGTGCCATTTATTGTACTGTAATGTAAGAGATTATAAAGTTTCTGCACGGGGAGCTCACTGAACGTATTTGGTTTGATTATACTTGTATCGGATCCCGTATCAACCAGACACTTTACACTCCTATTTCCTACGGTTAAACTAACTATGAGTAAATTGCTTCTCGAGGCTTGTCTGTAAAATTTGCGGGTAGCCGCTGGATGTTGTCAATTGCCAACGGTTCAACATTATTTGAGTCATTAATCGAATTATTATGAACATGGTTACGGTTAAAACTATTGTTGAAATTACTCCTACCTTGATTACTATTGTACAGATTATGATTTCTAAACCGTCCGGAATAGGCATTGGCATCGTTTCTGGGCTCTCTAAAAATCGTGAACTAAATAGTTCGATTAACCAACAGTGAGAAAGGGTGGATCAAAATCAATATGCTCGCCAAAGTAAAACACTGATGAAAATTAACAATTAATATATTCAAATACAATATTAATTAATTCATAACAATACTTATCAATCTAAAAACAAATGGAAATATTAAATTCAATTCAATTCAATTTCGATACTAATGAATGCAAATGTAATAAATATTAAATTCAATGTTATTGACGTTGTGGAAGAATATTTGTCCTTGACTTTATCTCAGTGGTTACTGGTTCGAGACGTCGTTGTTGGTTGCTGTAAAATGAACGCGTTAAATACAGTATATGTGAGAGGGCCCGTCACCCGAACAATCTCAGTTCACTTCTCACAATTGGTTATAAAAAAAAATCTTAATAACTCTTGATATACTAAAGATATTGACATGATTCCTTTTTTATTTGGAAGATAACTTAAGGGTACATGTTTTTTTTAAAAATATATCCTTGTTATACAGGAAATTTTTAAGGACGAAGTATAAAAATGTAGGTTTTTAACCGAAATTTTTCAAAATTTTAAGTTTGAACATTCATATTTGCCACATTTGCCAACGGATCCAGACAGATGAGATACTGTTGGAAAGGCTATAATGCGTACTTATTGACACTATGATTGTCCTTCTGCCGTATTCAAAACACAAATTATAGCGTTTTTTATGAGCTTACCTCCCTGCACAGACGAAAAATTTCAATCCTTAAAAAAGGGGTGAAGGAGGGGTTGTACGACAAAATGTCTCATGGTAATAGTTGATCAGAACACTTCAAGGAATCGATTGGTGTATGTTGGAACACTTGCTAGCGAAACACCCTGTATACACGTTCAATTGAGACGTACGTAGGTGTACTTCCGATCATTCTTTAAGAATAGTTGCAGTGTTGAAAATAATTATCATTTTGTGCATTTTTTTTTTCAAATTCTAAGAAAATGAATTCAGTGAGCCAATTTATAACTAATCCTTGGCTTTTACTACAAGACATTATTGGGACACCTTACAGGTGGCCTTTTTACATAAGGAAAATGTGGGACAAAAATTTAAGTGATATAAATCGCTTAAAACTTGTAACATTCAGTTACCAAAACGGTGTTTCTGCTGAACTACTAAATGATGTACTAACGTTCACATTAAAACAGCATTATACTCGCGATAGATCTCGCCAAATATTTGCGAGATACTGATATTTGACGACCCTAATTAGGGATATGCAAGAAGAGAGCGTGCGTATGCAGTATGCACTAAATTAACTAAAACGTAAAATGTTAAATTTAAATGGTAAACCCATTCAAAGATAAATATATATTTTTGTCAAATTTTTAAAGTTCAATTTATTTTCATTGTTTATTTACTGTTAAACATTCAGTGTACTACATTGTAAATTAGTAAAACTAAATACAATCTATTAATCCAATGTGTATAAAAAGTATTTTTATTTTTTTTGACTTTCCAAATGGCCCATGAGGCAGTCAAATCATTCGTTTTTGTTAACGGGGTATCGCCAGTAGCCCTAATCCCCAAAAAAACCTCCTACTCATATTGTTCATCAAATTCCTATTAAAACAATAGCTTTTAAACATATTCAATTATTCAAAATCTTCTCACCTCCGAATTTAAGGACCCATTACCTCCGCTCTCCCCCATGTCGCAGCGCGGCCCGGCTACATATTAAAAAATTAAATACAATAAAAATTTACCACCAAATAACACCATCCTACAGCGGCTCTTGGAAGCTCTTCGCCAGATGCTGCCCTTTCCTGTGAAAAATTTTTCTTAATTGAAATTACTAAATTTGTGAATATTCACTTTACCTCCAACTCTGTGGACTCGTCAACATATCGTCCGTAGGCATCGTAAAGGACTCCTGCCGCCTTAAAAAACTCCACGGTGGTATCGAGATCATTCACCTTACAAAAGTGAAGAAACATAATTTTGGCAAGATAACCAACAAAGAAGGACTTCCTCCTATTGTATTCGGGCAACTTCCTTTTGGCATGGCGCCACATTCCTTCGACGGTATTGCTATGGGCACCTGTTTCCGGATCTTTAAAGTTAACTGAATGAGTAACTTTTAGATACGTGAACATCGCCTCATCCAACCCACAACTTCCCTACAAAAGGAGTTCCAATCTACAGCCGTAACGTTGGCCATACGGCTTTCCGCCTGAATAATTTTTAATTCAATATTCTTGCCCCACATATGGCAAAACATCACAATCTAATATAAAAATTTTTACTTTCTAAACAAAAATTATACAATGCGATAATTACTTGCTTAAGACTAAGCTTTGAAATATCAAAAAATGTATTTTTTCCAATACTTTGGCGCCTCCGGCACTCACAGTTTTCTTCTTTTTAATGATTTGGCCCAGACACTCCCACTTGAACCCGTCCTCCCTGCTCACACTCTTCAGTTTCATGACCTGTCCACACTCCCTGCATATAAGCAGGCCTTCCACCGCAATCAAAAAAACGGCTCACGGCAAGCACGCATATGTGTTTTAAACTAAATTTTAATCATAATTCATATATTATGTATAAAAACTAATAATATAAACTAACTATTTAAATTGCTTCTTATAATTACAAAATGATTGGCAATAAAAGTACTTATCATTTTCTCAATAATTTACACACCTACACAAGATTACGGGACTGAAGATAGCCGAAAATTTCCAGCCGAAAATTTTTTCCCCAAGGAAATGTCGATAGTGCAGATCCAGCCGATAATTTTTTCTTAAAGAACATTCTATAGTATTGTTTGACACTTTATTATTTGAAAAACGTTAAAATTAGTTGAGTCAGCCGATAAAAAAATATTAGAAAATCTTCTTTTTTTTTTTATTTAATTAACTAACTAATTAAATGTAAAATAACGATCAATTCATTATATCGTCGATATGACCTCCGCGAAAAAAATTGCAATCCTAGAAAGTAGGCTTTTAAATTGAATTTTTTAAAAAAAAATTTGTATCGAAAAAAACGGTGTGGAGAGTTCCATAGAGGTTTCGCCTACTTCATGTAAGCCAAAGTGGGAGCCGAATACATGTAAAAACATGCTAAAAAGATCAAATCGTCGCTATGACCTCCGCGAAAAAAATTGCAACCCTAGAAAGTAGGTCTCTAAATTGAATTTTTTTAAAAAAATTTGTATTTTTTATAAATTATAAAATTAATTTGTAATTATAAAATTAATTTCTTTAACATAAATAGAAAATTTGTGTATACAAAATATTCATTCTTTTACAAACGTACTCTAGTCCAAATCTGTAATTGACAGCAGGAAAACCATGGCAATTGACATTAAGTGTAAACAAAGGCTTTATGCGTTTGTTTTGTGATTTTACGGACCTGTGGACCACTTAGAAGGGAAAACAGGATTGGAGATTGTTCTTTAAGGAGGTTAGTGTAAGTTTGATAAGGACGAAATGTGTTTAAGTGATAACAATGCGGTCAAATTGACTTGTCAATTTGAAAATTTCAAAGTTGAATATTTCCGAAAATAAATAAAATGTTGATAAAATTCCTTCGGATTCGTCCTTCAGATGTTAAGACACACGTCCTTACAAAATTTCATGACAATCCAACGTTTCCTTATGGGTGGTCCGTGTCCCTAACTTAAGCCCTGAAATTTACGGCTCTTTCGTCCTCTAATAGTTTCAATTCGGCAAATTTATTAAAGATTTCTATTAAAGTGGCATTGTTTGGGGCATGACCTCGAAATAGATTCTCAATTTTTTCTAAAACTATCCCTACAAGGTACTTATCATTATTTGAAGGCGAATAATTAATGGGTTTGTCATCGTCGAATTCATAAAGATCATTCAAGTAGTAGTTTGTGGACTTAACTATGTCAAAAAGTTCTCGTATATTCGTTACATTTGTGTTTCTGCACTCGTTGATTAACTCGGCGTAATCTTTCCTGGGACGGAAATGAAGCTTTAGCTCCCTTTTCGCGGCTGTCCAGGTTGGGTTGTTACGCTGTATGCATCGTTTCGCCTCCCCCTGGATTTTTTCGTTGATGACGATCCTTAGTGCATACTCCCAGAGCAGTGCGTTTTCCCCGCAAAGTGCGACTGCATTTTCCACGAATGCGATGAATTCCTGAAGGGTGTACTCCCCTTTCCCATTAAATGTCTTGAGTTGCCGGAAATGGTTGAGAACTTGTTCGGGTGTAAGCCGAAACGTATTTTCCGCAGGTTGTTGTGGGCGTACTTGGAGTTGCTGCGCTATCTGTTCCCTCAGTTCTATTATTTCGGCCTGTTGTTGTTGAATGGATTGCCTCAAAATATCTAGTTCTTGTTCTGCTGTCATCCCTCTATTTTGATCGAAGATCCGGTCTCTACTATTCCATGTACAATGTGTTGTAACCTTTTATTGCGTTTTAGTGCACTTTAACACTAGTCAACACAAAACAAAGTAGGTTAACGTAAACTCTTAGCAGTTGTTTGATTGTCTTAATCACGTTCACTATTTTTTTTTTTTAAATTACGCTCTTTAGTGTGTTACACAAAAAAAAATTGTTTTTTATTTATTTTTTTTTTGTGGTTGCTTAGTGAAACAATAGCTAGTTAAACTGTAAGTTCACTTATTCACTGGATTGTTAAGCTTTTCATGGCAATCCTACCGACTGCGCCAATTATGTGGTTGAAGGATTTTTTTTCCAAATTCCGCATAGCCCGATCTTAACAACCCCGAATTCTCAACTGACTCGCTTTTTAATTCTCGATCTTATCTACCAGGTTGAATCCGTCGTTCCCACGATAAAAATGACAACAGAGCTTTCTTGAATTTTGTCAATTAAGCATTTCTGCATTGAGTGTATTTACTGAATCAAATGGCCGTAAGTTGAACTCTCTGGAAATTTCGGCAAACTCTGGTCTGATAGTGATAACTTGAGACCCGGTCTTTATCGTGGGAAGAACGGTTACATGGGAATGTAACTCACTTTCACCTGAAGACTACACTAGAATATTAATTGTACATATCATGCGTCATCGTTTTTATCTTTCCTAGATACACATTCTTCACCCCACTCAAGAGTAAACATTACTCAGAATGTCTTCAACATTATTTCGACAAATTAACTAAATTACTGTTCGACCACAATCCTTTCGATTTTAACCCGAACACTTTTGGATTTATTATTCCCTATTTTATTTATTATGTGGCCGTATTATCCGTCCGCATAGGTTAATATTTTGCAAAAGCATTCTTGGGTTTTTTATGATGCTGTAATAAAATAACCAGAAATTTTACGTACACAGGTAAACAAAGATCAGTTTTGTAAAGAGAAAGATTGTTAATAAATACATATTCCTAGAACGAGCATCCATAATTACTGCGCAAGTAGTCATGCACGTATGCTCTGCGGGTGAGGGTGAATAATTGGAAATACCAATTTTTCATCCATTATAAAAAAAATATTGGCAATCGCATGGAAAACTATTTGAATTTGTGACGTTTGCATGGACAAGCATTGGAATTTCAGACATTTGCTTGGAAAGGCATTGGACTTGCCTTAACTATAGCTGTTAAATTTAACTGAGCATTAAAAATTTTAATGTTCAGAGAAAAAGTGTGAAGAGATTGATAATTTAATGTCCGGTTTTAATGGAGCTATTAAACTTAATGCTATTTTGGTTTTGGTTTGGTTATTCCTATTTTCTAAATAATAGCTGATTGCAAATTTGGAAAATTTATCGATAAAATTGATGAATGAACTTTTGCTATTAACATATTATATGTCTACAATGTATTATTTCATTAGGAGTAGAAGGAGTTTCAGTATGTTCAAATTTCTTTTTGACGGGATTTCTGTCATACTTAGCTGCAGAGCAGATACTACAATTGGTAATTATTTCGTGTACCTTTAGACACAGATTTGGACTATATATTCTTCTTTTAATCCCCTTGTAAGTAGCAATGATGCCAGAATGGCCGGACTCGTTCTTATGGAAAAGAGAAATCTGTTTCCTAAGTTTTTCGTCATCTTCAATGTCATCAGCTAGAAAGGTGCATTTAACAAATTTAACAATTTTTTTGGCAGGGAATAATTCGAGTAATATTTTGAGTAACTTCTTACATTCGCAATTATCTAACTCAGAGTAAATGCCGACTTTTTCTTTATATATGTGTCTTCTTAATATGTCGATAACTGTTCCGTCGATTACATCCTTCTTATCGATGTAGATTTACTGTTTTTAAATACACGTTGAAATTCCTTTTACTTACTTTCTTGGAAGATTATTTGGGTTTTAAAACGATTTACCACTGTTTCCAATGTTGGTATATAATCGCTTTCCTCTTCATCTTGAGAGTGAATTGTTTCCAATTCTTCGTTGGAGCTATTCTCCATTCCTTGTTCTCGAGTGTTCAAATTTTCAACACTGTCTGTGAACAAGTTTTTTGATTTGATACCCAAATTTTCGGGATTCTTCCCGACTTTGTTTATAGCATTTATTTCCTTATTTTCGACATTAATTCTGTTAAGAAAGTCTGCTACTTTGTTATTCTTTCCTTTAATATATTCAACGTTGATATTGTATTCTCCTAGCTGTATTAGCCACCTTTGAAGTCTGGGGTTAATATCTTTACCTGTATACCTTGTTTGTAACCATTTTATGGGTTGGTAATCGGTTTGAAGATCGAATTCTTTTCCAAACAGGTATGGCCTCAAGTGTTTCACTCCCCACATTACTGCTAATAGCTCCACGTCAAAAACAGAATAATTTTTTTCATGGTCATTAAGTGTTCTCGAAGTGTTGGGTATCAACATCAACGATATATTTTTTGATTTTGCTGGATATTTAAAGGTCCAATCAAAAGGCAGAATCCAGAAAAAATACTTCAATTTATTATCTTACTTTAAATATAAAAGGCTTAATTCTATAACACTTAATCCTAAATGGCACTAAATTTTAATAATATTATTTCAATTTTAACTAAATTCACTTGTTTTTAATTTTAAATGGTGGTGTTTTGTTGTGTCTTCTCTGATCAGTCTCTGTATTTTTGTATTCTGAAATAGACTACTCAGATTAAAACTCTGAAGGTTTTGATATGCAGATTACAACTCTGCGTTTGGTTTGGTTGGTGCCTTAGATTGAATTGTCTAAGGGTTTGTAACTAGATTAAAACTCTAGTGGATGTAAAAGGAACTTTGTAAGATTTGTAGGAATGGGAGACAGATTAAAACTCTGTAAGTATATTCAGATTAGAACTCTGATAGTTTTTAGTTTACCTCAAATTATAACTCCGAGGGTTTTTGGTGATGGTAACAGATTAGAACTCTGTTTGTTAAATGCCTCTGATTATAACTCTGAGGGCTTGGTAGACAGATTAGAACTCTGTGATTTTTTTCAGATTACAACTCTGAAAGGATTTTGGTATTTATTTACAGATTAGAACTCTGTGTCTTTCAGATTAAAACTCTGAACTTAGTAGATTATAACTCTACCGTGGATCGACACGATCTGATTTTTGTCAAGAACGTTTCCATTTTTCTACCCATTTCATGGGTGGGGAAACGTTCTAGAATGATCTATGTTAGACCATTTGGGATGTGGGGAATGTTGTGTGGTCTAAGGTTGTGGTTGTGGTGAGAATGTTGTGTTTCATTTATTGAGGTTTTTGACATTTGTCAAAGTTTTTGTGTAAACACAACACGAAGCATAGCAGATTAGGTGGCCATCCT
Organism: Leptogaster cylindrica; assembly: GCA_963082835.1. Classification (NCBI taxonomy): domain Eukaryota; kingdom Metazoa; phylum Arthropoda; class Insecta; order Diptera; family Asilidae; genus Leptogaster; species Leptogaster cylindrica. The sequence continues at coordinate 20,326,042 of OY720107.1, forward strand.
GGGTTAGGACGGCACCAATGGGCAAGGGCAAAGTTACTGGCATCCGTTATTAACTCGAATTTTTTTCCGAAATCCGAATATTTCAAAATGGGATAATTAATAATAATGCCCTTTTATTTTTTCCAAGGCACATATATAGTTGGGGTCGTTGACATTAATTCTTGAGTTCTTTTTTAAATATTTTATTATCAGATGTGCTATTTTCGCGTAATCTTTTATAAATTTTCGATAATATCCTGTAATGCCCAAGAAGGACTTTATTTGTTTTTGGTTGCTTGGTAGTTTTAGGTCTTGGATTACATTTATTTTGTCACGTTTCGGTTTAACCCCAGCTGGAGTTAAAACATGGACTAGATAATTTGTTTCTTTCTTTAGGAAGTTACATTTATCGACTTGTATTTTTAATCTAGCTTCTTTTAATCGGTCGAATATTCGTTTGATATTATCTAAGTGTTCCTCCAAAGTGGTGCTGAAAATTAAGATGTCGTCGAGGTAGACTACACAAATTTTGTTAATGTAGTCCCTGAGAACGGAATTCATAACTCTTTGAAAGGTCGAGGGGGCATTTTTCAGGCCAAACGGCATCCTTATATACTCGGAATGGCCGAAGGGAGCAGAGAAAGCAGTTTTCTGTCGGTCTTTTGGGTCGACTAAAATTTGGTGGAATCCTTTGGCCAAGTCGATGGTACTGAAGTATTGGGCCTTTCCCAATTTATCCAATATACTGTCTATATTTGGAATTGGGAATTTGTCATTAACGGTAACCTCGTTCAATTTTCTATAGGCTATCACTATCCGCCATTTTTTTTCCTGAATTATCTGACTTTTACGGTACAATCCACAAAGGGGAGTTGTACGGCGAGTTGCTTTCTTTAATGATTTTTTGTTCGAGCATTTCTTTTATTTGTTTTTCTATTTCAATTTCGTGAATTTGCGGATAGCGATAGATTTTAGAATAAATTGGGTGATTTGTGGTCGTTATTATGGAGTGTTGTACCTCGTGGGCAAATATTAACTTGTCCCAAAATAGTTCCTCGTATTTGTTCAACAAATTTTTTATAGATCATTGCTCCTCAACATTTAAATGGTTAAGTTTATTAATTATATTTCCTTCGTTTATTTCCGGAGTTGTTATTTCGTGGGGCATATAGGGGTAATAATAATTATTGCGATCCTCAAAAAATATTCTATTACTATTTATTTCGAGATATCTTTTTTCTAGGTTAATTTTAGCTTTAAGTCAGTTAATAAGTTTTGCCCAATGATACCGTCATATTTCCGACCAGTTATGTCGATTATTTTCCAGGCAATTGATCCGGAGATATTAAATTCTTTCGGAAGTGGGGTAATTAGTTCGCTACTTAATCGATTGGTGCCATTTATTGTACTGTAATGTAAGAGATTATAAAGTTTCTGCACGGGGAGCTCACTGAACGTATTTGGTTTGATTATACTTGTATCGGATCCCGTATCAACCAGACACTTTACACTCCTATTTCCTACGGTTAAACTAACTATGAGTAAATTGCTTCTCGAGGCTTGTCTGTAAAATTTGCGGGTAGCCGCTGGATGTTGTCAATTGCCAACGGTTCAACATTATTTGAGTCATTAATCGAATTATTATGAACATGGTTACGGTTAAAACTATTGTTGAAATTACTCCTACCTTGATTACTATTGTACAGATTATGATTTCTAAACCGTCCGGAATAGGCATTGGCATCGTTTCTGGGCTCTCTAAAAATCGTGAACTAAATAGTTCGATTAACCAACAGTGAGAAAGGGTGGATCAAAATCAATATGCTCGCCAAAGTAAAACACTGATGAAAATTAACAATTAATATATTCAAATACAATATTAATTAATTCATAACAATACTTATCAATCTAAAAACAAATGGAAATATTAAATTCAATTCAATTCAATTTCGATACTAATGAATGCAAATGTAATAAATATTAAATTCAATGTTATTGACGTTGTGGAAGAATATTTGTCCTTGACTTTATCTCAGTGGTTACTGGTTCGAGACGTCGTTGTTGGTTGCTGTAAAATGAACGCGTTAAATACAGTATATGTGAGAGGGCCCGTCACCCGAACAATCTCAGTTCACTTCTCACAATTGGTTATAAAAAAAAATCTTAATAACTCTTGATATACTAAAGATATTGACATGATTCCTTTTTTATTTGGAAGATAACTTAAGGGTACATGTTTTTTTAAAAAATATATCCTTGTTATACAGGAAATTTTTAAGGACGAAGTATAAAAATGTAGGTTTTTAACCGAAATTTTTCAAAATTTTAAGTTTGAACATTCATATTTGCCACATTTGCCAACGGATCCAGACAGATGAGATACTGTTGGAAAGGCTATAATGCGTACTTATTGACACTATGATTGTCCTTCTGCCGTATTCAAAACACAAATTATAGCGTTTTTTATGAGCTTACCTCCCTGCACAGACGAAAAATTTCAATCCTTAAAAAAGGGGTGAAGGAGGGGTTGTACGACAAAATGTCTCATGGTAATAGTTGATCAGAACACTTCAAGGAATCGATTGGTGTATGTTGGAACACTTGCTAGCGAAACACCCTGTATACACGTTCAATTGAGACGTACGTAGGTGTACTTCCGATCATTCTTTAAGAATAGTTGCAGTGTTGAAAATAATTATCATTTTGTGCATTTTTTTTTTCAAATTCTAAGAAAATGAATTCAGTGAGCCAATTTATAACTAATCCTTGGCTTTTACTACAAGACATTATTGGGACACCTTACAGGTGGCCTTTTTACATAAGGAAAATGTGGGACAAAAATTTAAGTGATATAAATCGCTTAAAACTTGTAACATTCAGTTACCAAAACGGTGTTTCTGCTGAACTACTAAATGATGTACTAACGTTCACATTAAAACAGCATTATACTCGCGATAGATCTCGCCAAATATTTGCGAGATACTGATATTTGACGACCCTAATTAGGGATATGCAAGAAGAGAGCGTGCGTATGCAGTATGCACTAAATTAACTAAAACGTAAAATGTTAAATTTAAATGGTAAACCCATTCAAAGATAAATATATATTTTTGTCAAATTTTTAAAGTTCAATTTATTTTCATTGTTTATTTACTGTTAAACATTCAGTGTACTACATTGTAAATTAGTAAAACTAAATACAATCTATTAATCCAATGTGTATAAAAAGTATTTTTATTTTTTTTGACTTTCCAAATGGCCCATGAGGCAGTCAAATCATTCGTTTTTGTTAACGGGGTATCGCCAGTAGCCCTAATCCCCAAAAAAACCTCCTACTCATATTGTTCATCAAATTCCTATTAAAACAATAGCTTTTAAACATATTCAATTATTCAAAATCTTCTCACCTCCGAATTTAAGGACCCATTACCTCCGCTCTCCCCCATGTCGCAGCTCGGCCCGGCTACATATTAAAAAATTAAATACAATAAAAATTTACCACCAAATAACACCATCCTACAGCGGCTCTTGGAAGCTCTTCGCCAGATGCTGCCCTTTCCTGTGAAAAATTTTTCTTAATTGAAATTACTAAATTTGTGAATATTCACTTTACCTCCAACTCTGTGGACTCGTCAACATATCGTCCGTAGGCATCGTAAAGGACTCCTGCCGCCTTAAAAAACTCCACGGTGGTATCGAGATCATTCACCTTACAAAAGTGAAGAAACATAATTTTGGCAAGATAACCAACAAAGAAGGACTTCCTCCTATTGTATTCGGGCAACTTCCTTTTGGCATGGCGCCACATTCCTTCGACGGTATTGCTATGGGCACCTGTTTCCGGATCTTTAAAGTTAACTGAATGAGTAACTTTTAGATACGTGAACATCGCCTCATCCAACCCACAACTTCCCTACAAAAGGAGTTCCAATCTACAGCCGTAACGTTGGCCATACGGCTTTCCGCCTGAATAATTTTTAATTCAATATTCTTGCCCCACATATGGCAAAACATCACAATCTAATATAAAAATTTTTACTTTCTAAACAAAAATTATACAATGCGATAATTACTTGCTTAAGACTAAGCTTTGAAATATCAAAAAATGTATTTTTTCCAATACTTTGGCGCCTCCGGCACTCACAGTTTTCTTCTTTTTAATGATTTGGCCCAGACACTCCCACTTGAACCCGTCCTCCCTGCTCACACTCTTCAGTTTCATGACCTGTCCACACTCCCTGCATATAAGCAGGCCTTCCACCGCAATCAAAAAAACGGCTCACGGCAAGCACGCATATGTGTTTTAAACTAAATTTTAATCATAATTCATATATTATGTATAAAAACTAATAATATAAACTAACTATTTAAATTGCTTCTTATAATTACAAAATGATTGGCAATAAAAGTACTTATCATTTTCTCAATAATTTACACACCTACACAAGATTACGGGACTGAAGATAGCCGAAAATTTCCAGCCGAAAATTTTTTCCCCAAGGAAATGTCGATAGTGCAGATCCAGCCGATAATTTTTTCTTAAAGAACATTCTATAGTATTGTTTGACACTTTATTATTTGAAAAACGTTAAAATTAGTTGAGTCAGCCGATAAAAAAATATTAGAAAATCTTCTTTTTTTTTTTATTTAATTAACTAACTAATTAAATGTAAAATAACGATCAATTCATTATATCGTCGATATGACCTCCGCGAAAAAAATTGCAATCCTAGAAAGTAGGCTTTTAAATTGAATTTTTTAAAAAAAAATTTGTATCGAAAAAAACGGTGTGGAGAGTTCCATAGAGGTTTCGCCTACTTCATGTAAGCCAAAGTGGGAGCCGAATACATGTAAAAACATGCTAAAAAGATCAAATCGTCGCTATGACCTCCGCGAAAAAAATTGCAACCCTAGAAAGTAGGTCTCTAAATTGAATTTTTTTAAAAAAATTTGTATTTTTTATAAATTATAAAATTAATTTGTAATTATAAAATTAATTTCTTTAACATAAATAGAAAATTTGTGTATACAAAATATTCATTCTTTTACAAACGTACTCTAGTCCAAATCTGTAATTGACAGCAGGAAAACCATGGCAATTGACATTAAGTGTAAACAAAGGCTTTATGCGTTTGTTTTGTGATTTTACGGACCTGTGGACCACTTAGAAGGGAAAACAGGATTGGAGATTGTTCTTTAAGGAGGTTAGTGTAAGTTTGATAAGGACGAAATGTGTTTAAGTGATAACAATGCGGTCAAATTGACTTGTCAATTTGAAAATTTCAAAGTTGAATATTTCCGAAAATAAATAAAATGTTGATAAAATTCCTTCGGATTCGTCCTTCAGATGTTAAGACACACGTCCTTACAAAATTTCATGACAATCCAACGTTTCCTTATGGGTGGTCCGTGTCCCTAACTTAAGCCCTGAAATTTACGGCTCTTTCGTCCTCTAATAGTTTCAATTCGGCAAATTTATTAAAGATTTCTATTAAAGTGGCATTGTTTGGGGCATGACCTCGAAATAGATTCTCAATTTTTTCTAAAACTATCCCTACAAGGTACTTATCATTATTTGAAGGCGAATAATTAATGGGTTTGTCATCGTCGAATTCATAAAGATCATTCAAGTAGTAGTTTGTGGACTTAACTATGTCAAAAAGTTCTCGTAAATTCGTTACCTTTGTGTTTCTGCACTCGTTGATTAACTCGGCGTAATCTTTCCTGGGACGGAAATGAAGCTTTAGCTCCCTTTTCGCGGCTGTCCAGGTTGGGTTGTTACGCTGTATGCATCGTTTCGCCTCCCCCTGGATTTTTTCGTTGATGACGATCCTTAGTGCATACTCCCAGAGCAGTGCGTTTTCCCCGCAAAGTGCGACTGCATTTTCCACGAATGCGATGAATTCCTGAAGGGTGTACTCCCCTTTCCCATTAAATGTCTTGAGTTGCCGGAAATGGTTGAGAACTTGTTCGGGTGTAAGCCGAAACGTATTTTCCGCAGGTTGTTGTGGGCGTACTTGGAGTTGCTGCGCTATCTGTTCCCTCAGTTCTATTATTTCGGCCTGTTGTTGTTGAATGGATTGCCTCAAAATATCTAGTTCTTGTTCTGCTGTCATCCCTCTATTTTGATCGAAGATCCGGTCTCTACTATTCCATGTACAATGTGTTGTAACCTTTTATTGCGTTTTAGTGCACTTTAACACTAGTCAACACAAAACAAAGTAGGTTAACGTAAACTCTTAGCAGTTGTTTGATTGTCTTAATCACGTTCACTATTTTTTTTTTTAAATTACGCTCTTTAGTGTGTTACACAAAAAAAAATTGTTTTTTATTTATTTTTTTTTTGTGGTTGCTTAGTGAAACAATAGCTAGTTAAACTGTAAGTTCACTTATTCACTGGATTGTTAAGCTTTTCATGGCAATCCTACCGACTGCGCCAATTATGTGGTTGAAGGATTTTTTTTCCAAATTCCGCATAGCCCGATCTTAACAACCCCGAATTCTCAACTGACTCGCTTTTTAATTCTCGATCTTATCTACCAGGTTGAATCCGTCGTTCCCACGATAAAAATGACAACAGAGCTTTCTTGAATTTTGTCAATTAAGCATTTCTGCATTGAGTGTATTTACTGAATCAAATGGCCGTAAGTTGAACTCTCTGGAAATTTCGGCAAACTCTGGTCTGATAGTGATAACTTGAGACCCGGTCTTTATCGTGGGAAGAACGGTTACATGGGAATGTAACTCACTTTCACCTGAAGACTACACTAGAATATTAATTGTACATATCATGCGTCATCGTTTTTATCTTTCCTAGATACACATTCTTCACCCCACTCAAGAGTAAACATTACTCAGAATGTCTTCAACATTATTTCGACAAATTAACTAAATTACTGTTCGACCACAATCCTTTCGATTTTAACCCGAACACTTTTGGATTTATTATTCCCTATTTTATTTATTATGTGGCCGTATTATCCGTCCGCATAGGTTAATATTTTGCAAAAGCATTCTTGGGTTTTTTATGATGCTGTAATAAAATAACCAGAAATTTTACGTACACAGGTAAACAAAGATCAGTTTTGTAAAGAGAAAGATTGTTAATAAATACATATTCCTAGAACGAGCATCCATAATTACTGCGCAAGTAGTCATGCACGTATGCTCTGCGGGTGAGGGTGAATAATTGGAAATACCAATTTTTCATCCATTATAAAAAAAATATTGGCAATCGCATGGAAAACTATTTGAATTTGTGACGTTTGCATGGACAAGCATTGGAATTTCAGACATTTGCTTGGAAAGGCATTGGACTTGCCTTAACTATAGCTGTTAAATTTAACTGAGCATTAAAAATTTTAATGTTCAGAGAAAAAGTGTGAAGAGATCGATAATTTAATGTCCGGTTTTAATGGAGCTATTAAACTTAATGCTATTTTGGTTTTGGTTTGGTTATTCCTATTTTCTAAATAATAGCTGATTGCAAATTTGGAAAATTTATCGATAAAATTGATGATTGAACTTTTGCTATTAACATATTATATGTCTACATGTATTATTTCATTAGGAGTAGAAGGAGTTTCAGTATGTTCAAATTTCTTTTTGACGGGATTTCTGTCATACTTAGCTGCAGAGCAGATACTACAATTGGTAATTATTTCGTGTACCTTTAGACACAGATTTGGACTATATATTCTTCTTTTAATCCCCTTGTAAGTAGCAATGATGCCAGAATGGCCGGACTCGTTCTTATGGAAAAGAGAAATCTGTTTCCTAAGTTTTTCGTCATCTTCAATGTCATCAGCTAGAAAGGTGCATTTAACAAATTTAACAATTTTTTTGGCAGGGAATAATTCGAGTAATATTTTGAGTAACTTCTTACATTCGCAATTATCTAACTCAGAGTAAATGCCGACTTTTTCTTTATATATGTGTCTTCTTAATATGTCGATAACTGTTCCGTCGATTACATCCTTCTTATCGATGTAGATTTACTGTTTTTAAATACACGTTGAAATTCCTTTTGCTTACTTTCTTGGAAGATTATTTGGGTTTTAAAACGATTTACCACTGTTTCCAATGTTGGTATATAATCGCTTTCCTCTTCATCTTGAGAGTGAATTGTTTCCAATTCTTCGTTGGAGCTATTCTCCATTCCTTGTTCTCGAGTGTTCAAATTTTCAACACTGTCTGTGAACAAGTTTTTTGATTTGATACCCAAATTTTCGGGATTCTTCCCGACTTTGTTTATAGCATTTATTTCCTTATTTTCGACATTAATTCTGTTAAGAAAGTCTGCTACTTTGTTATTCTTTCCTTTAATATATTCAACGTTGATATTGTATTCTCCTAGCTGTATTAGCCACCTTTGAAGTCTGGGGTTAATATCTTTACCTGTATACCTTGTTTGTAACCATTTTATGGGTTGGTAATCGGTTTGAAGATCGAATTCTTTTCCAAACAGGTATGGCCTCAAGTGTTTCACTCCCCACATTACTGCTAATAGCTCCACGTCAAAAACAGAATAATTTTTTTCATGGTCATTAAGTGTTCTCGAAGTGTTGGGTATCAACATCAACGATATATTTTTTGATTTTGCTGGATATTTAAAGGTCCAATCAAAAGGCAGAATCCAGAAAAAATACTTCAATTTATTATCTTACTTTAAATATAAAAGGCTTAATTCTATAACACTTAATCCTAAATGGCACTAAATTTTAATAATATTATTTCAATTTTAACTAAATTCACTTGTTTTTAATTTTAAATGGTGGTGTTTTGTTGTGTCTTCTCTGATCAGTCTCTGTATTTTTGTATTCTGAAATAGACTACTCAGATTAAAACTCTGAAGGTTTTGATATGCAGATTACAACTCTGCGTTTGGTTTGGTTGGTGCCTTAGATTGAATTGTCTAAGGGTTTGTAACTAGATTAAAACTCTAGTGGATGTAAAAGGAACTTTGTAAGATTTGTAGGAATGGGAGACAGATTAAAACTCTGTAAGTATATTCAGATTAGAACTCTGATAGTTTTTAGTTTACCTCAAATTATAACTCCGAGGGTTTTTGGTGATGGTAACAGATTAGAACTCTGTTTGTTAAATGCCTCTGATTATAACTCTGAGGGCTTGGTAGACAGATTAGAACTCTGTGATTTTTTTCAGATTACAACTCTGAAAGGATTTTGGTATTTATTTACAGATTAGAACTCTGTGTCTTTCAGATTAAAACTCTGAACTTAGTAGATTATAACTCTACCGTGGATCGACACGATCTGATTTTTGTCAAGAACGTTTCCATTTTTCTACCCATTTCATGGGTGGGGAAACGTTCTAGAATGATCTATGTTAGACCATTTGGGATGTGGGGAATGCTGTGTGGTCTAAGGTTGTGGTTGTGGTGAGAATGTTGTGTTTCATTTATTGAGGTTTTTGACATTTGTCAAAGTTTTTGTGTAAACACAACACGAAGCATAGCAGATTAGGTGGCCATCCTGGGTTAGGACGGCACCAATGGGCAAGGGCAAAGTTACTGGCATCCGTTATTAACTCGAATTTTTTTCCGAAATCCGAATATTTCAAAATGGGATAATTAATAATAATGCCCTTTTATTTTTTCCAAGGCACATATATAGTTGGGGTCGTTGACATTAATTCTTGAGTTCTTTTTTAAATATTTTATTATCAGATGTGCTATTTTCGCGTAATCTTTTATAAATTTTCGATAATATCCTGTAATGCCCAAGAAGGACTTTATTTGTTTTTGGTTGCTTGGTAGTTTTAGGTCTTGGATTACATTTATTTTGTCACGTTTCGGTTTAACCCCAGCTGGAGTTAAAACATGGACTAGATAATTTGTTTCTTTCTTTAGGAAGTTACATTTATCGACTTGTATTTTTAATCTAGCTTCTTTTAATCGGTCGAATATTCGTTTGATATTATCTAAGTGTTCCTCCAAAGTGGTGCTGAAAATTAAGATGTCGTCGAGGTAGACTACACAAATTTTGTTAATGTAGTCCCTGAGAACGGAATTCATAACTCTTTGAAAGGTCGAGGGGGCATTTTTCAGGCCAAACGGCATCCTTATATACTCGGAATGGCCGAAGGGAGCAGAGAAAGCAGTTTTCTGTCGGTCTTTTGGGTCGACTAAAATTTGGTGGAATCCTTTGGCCAAGTCGATGGTACTGAAGTATTGGGCCTTTCCCAATTTATCCAATATACTGTCTATATTTGGAATTGGGAATTTGTCATTAACGGTAACCTCGTTCAATTTTCTATAGGCTATCACTATCCGCCATTTTTTTTCCTGAATTATCTGACTTTTACGGTACAATCCACAAAGGGGAGTTGTACGGCGAGTTGCTTTCTTTAATGATTTTTTGTTCGAGCATTTCTTTTATTTGTTTTTCTATTTCAATTTCGTGAATTTGCGGATAGCGATAGATTTTAGAATAAATTGGGTGATTTGTGGTCGTTATTATGGAGTGTTGTACCTCGTGGGCAAATATTAACTTGTCCCAAAATAGTTCCTCGTATTTGTTCAACAAATTTTTTATAGATCATTGCTCCTCAACATTTAAATGGTTAAGTTTATTAATTATATTTCCTTCGTTTATTTCCGGAGTTGTTATTTCGTGGGGCATATAGGGGTAATAATAATTATTGCGATCCTCAAAAAATATTCTATTACTATTTATTTCGAGATATCTTTTTTCTAGGTTAATTTTAGCTTTAAGTCAGTTAATAAGTTTTGCCCAATGATACCGTCATATTTCCGACCAGTTATGTCGATTATTTTCCAGGCAATTGATCCGGAGATATTAAATTCTTTCGGAAGTGGGGTAATTAGTTCGCTACTTACTCGATTGGTGCCATTTATTGTACTGTAATGTAAGAGATTATAAAGTTTCTGCACGGGGAGCTCACTGAACGTATTTGGTTTGATTATACTTGTATCGGATCCCGTATCAACCAGACACTTTACACTCCTATTTCCTACGGTTAAACTAACTATGAGTAAATTGCTTCTCGAGGCTTGTCTGTAAAATTTGCGGGTAGCCGCTGGATGTTGTCAATTGCCAACGGTTCAACATTATTTGAGTCATTAATCGAATTATTATGAACATGGTTACGGTTAAAACTATTGTTGAAATTACTCCTACCTTGATTACTATTGTACAGATTATGATTTCTAAACCGTCCGGAATAGGCATTGGCATCGTTTCTGGGCTCTCTAAAAATCGTGAACTAAATAGTTCGATTAACCAACAGTGAGAAAGGGTGGATCAAAATCAATATGCTCGCCAAAGTAAAACACTGATGAAAATTAACAATTAATATATTCAAATACAATATTAATTAATTCATAACAATACTTATCAATCTAAAAACAAATGGAAATATTAAATTCAATTCAATTCAATTTCGATACTAATGAATGCAAATGTAATAAATATTAAATTCAATGTTATTGACGTTGTGGAAGAATATTTGTCCTTGACTTTATCTCAGTGGTTACTGGTTCGAGACGTCGTTGTTGGTTGCTGTAAAATGAACGCGTTAAATACAGTATATGTGAGAGGGCCCGTCACCCGAACAATCTCAGTTCACTTCTCACAATTGGTTATAAAAAAAAATCTTAATAACTCTTGATATACTAAAGATATTGACATGATTCCTTTTTTATTTGGAAGATAACTTAAGGGTACATGTTTTTTTTAAAAATATATCCTTGTTATACAGGAAATTTTTAAGGACGAAGTATAAAAATGTAGGTTTTTAACCGAAATTTTTCAAAATTTTAAGTTTGAACATTCATATTTGCCACATTTGCCAACGGATCCAGACAGATGAGATACTGTTGGAAAGGCTATAATGCGTACTTATTGACACTATGATTGTCCTTCTGCCGTATTCAAAACACAAATTATAGCGTTTTTTATGAGCTTACCTCCCTGCACAGACGAAAAATTTCAATCCTTAAAAAAGGGGTGAAGGAGGGGTTGTACGACAAAATGTCTCATGGTAATAGTTGATCAGAACACTTCAAGGAATCGATTGGTGTATGTTGGAACACTTGCTAGCGAAACACCCTGTATACACGTTCAATTGAGACGTACGTAGGTGTACTTCCGATCATTCTTTAAGAATAGTTGCAGTGTTGAAAATAATTATCATTTTGTGCATTTTTTTTTTCAAATTCTAAGAAAATGAATTCAGTGAGCCAATTTATAACTAATCCTTGGCTTTTACTACAAGACATTATTGGGACACCTTACAGGTGGCCTTTTTACATAAGGAAAATGTGGGACAAAAATTTAAGTGATATAAATCGCTTAAAACTTGTAACATTCAGTTACCAAAACGGTGTTTCTGCTGAACTACTAAATGATGTACTAACGTTCACATTAAAACAGCATTATACTCGCGATAGATCTCGCCAAATATTTGCGAGATACTGATATTTGACGACCCTAATTAGGGATATGCAAGAAGAGAGCGTGCGTATGCAGTATGCACTAAATTAACTAAAACGTAAAATGTTAAATTTAAATGGTAAACCCATTCAAAGATAAATATATATTTTTGTCAAATTTTTAAAGTTCAATTTATTTTCATTGTTTATTTACTGTTAAACATTCAGTGTACTACATTGTAAATTAGTAAAACTAAATACAATCTATTAATCCAATGTGTATAAAAAGTATTTTTATTTTTTTTGACTTTCCAAATGGCCCATGAGGCAGTCAAATCATTCGTTTTTGTTAACGGGGTATCGCCAGTAGCCCTAATCCCCAAAAAAACCTCCTACTCATATTGTTCATCAAATTCCTATTAAAACAATAGCTTTTAAACATATTCAATTATTCAAAATCTTCTCACCTCCGAATTTAAGGACCCATTACCTCCGCTCTCCCCCATGTCGCAGCTCGGCCCGGCTACATATTAAAAAATTAAATACAATAAAAATTTACCACCAAATAACACCATCCTACAGCGGCTCTTGGAAGCTCTTCGCCAGATGCTGCCCTTTCCTGTGAAAAATTTTTCTTAATTGAAATTACTAAATTTGTGAATATTCACTTTACCTCCAACTCTGTGGACTCGTCAACATATCGTCCGTAGGCATCGTAAAGGACTCCTGCCGCCTTAAAAAACTCCACGGTGGTATCGAGATCATTCACCTTACAAAAGTGAAGAAACATAATTTTGGCAAGATAACCAACAAAGAAGGACTTCCTCCTATTGTATTCGGGCAACTTCCTTTTGGCATGGCGCCACATTCCTTCGACGGTATTGCTATGGGCACCTGTTTCCGGATCTTTAAAGTTAACTGAATGAGTAACTTTTAGATACGTGAACATCGCCTCATCCAACCCACAACTTCCCTACAAAAGGAGTTCCAATCTACAGCCGTAACGTTGGCCATACGGCTTTCCGCCTGAATAATTTTTAATTCAATATTCTTGCCCCACATATGGCAAAACATCACAATCTAATATAAAAATTTTTACTTTCTAAACAAAAATTATACAATGCGATAATTACTTGCTTAAGACTAAGCTTTGAAATATCAAAAAATGTATTTTTTCCAATACTTTGGCGCCTCCGGCACTCACAGTTTTCTTCTTTTTAATGATTTGGCCCAGACACTCCCACTTGAACCCGTCCTCCCTGCTCACACTCTTCAGTTTCATGACCTGTCCACACTCCCTGCATATAAGCAGGCCTTCCACCGCAATCAAAAAAACGGCTCACGGCAAGCACGCATATGTGTTTTAAACTAAATTTTAATCATAATTCATATATTATGTATAAAAACTAATAATATAAACTAACTATTTAAATTGCTTCTTATAATTACAAAATGATTGGCAATAAAAGTACTTATCATTTTCTCAATAATTTACACACCTACACAAGATTACGGGACTGAAGATAGCCGAAAATTTCCAGCCGAAAATTTTTTCCCCAAGGAAATGTCGATAGTGCAGATCCAGCCGATAATTTTTTCTTAAAGAACATTCTATAGTATTGTTTGACACTTTATTATTTGAAAAACGTTAAAATTAGTTGAGTCAGCCGATAAAAAAATATTAGAAAATCTTCTTTTTTTTTTTATTTAATTAACTAACTAATTAAATGTAAAATAACGATCAATTCATTATATCGTCGATATGACCTCCGCGAAAAAAATTGCAATCCTAGAAAGTAGGCTTTTAAATTGAATTTTTTAAAAAAAAATTTGTATCGAAAAAAACGGTGTGGAGAGTTCCATAGAGGTTTCGCCTACTTCATGTAAGCCAAAGTGGGAGCCGAATACATGTAAAAACATGCTAAAAAGATCAAATCGTCGCTATGACCTCCGCGAAAAAAATTGCAACCCTAGAAAGTAGGTCTCTAAATTGAATTTTTTTAAAAAAATTTGTATTTTTTATAAATTATAAAATTAATTTGTAATTATAAAATTAATTTCTTTAACATAAATAGAAAATTTGTGTATACAAAATATTCATTCTTTTACAAACGTACTCTAGTCCAAATCTGTAATTGACAGCAGGAAAACCATGGCAATTGACATTAAGTGTAAACAAAGGCTTTATGCGTTTGTTTTGTGATTTTACGGACCTGTGGACCACTTAGAAGGGAAAACAGGATTGGAGATTGTTCTTTAAGGAGGTTAGTGTAAGTTTGATAAGGACGAAATGTGTTTAAGTGATAACAATGCGGTCAAATTGACTTGTCAATTTGAAAATTTCAAAGTTGAATATTTCCGAAAATAAATAAAATGTTGATAAAATTCCTTCGGATTCGTCCTTCAGATGTTAAGACACACGTCCTTACAAAATTTCATGACAATCCAACGTTTCCTTATGGGTGGTCCGTGTCCCTAACTTAAGCCCTGAAATTTACGGCTCTTTCGTCCTCTAATAGTTTCAATTCGGCAAATTTATTAAAGATTTCTATTAAAGTGGCATTGTTTGGGGCATGACCTCGAAATAGATTCTCAATTTTTTCTAAAACTATCCCTACAAGGTACTTATCATTATTTGAAGGCGAATAATTAATGGGTTTGTCATCGTCGAATTCATAAAGATCATTCAAGTAGTAGTTTGTGGACTTAACTATGTCAAAAAGTTCTCGTAAATTCGTTACCTTTGTGTTTCTGCACTCGTTGATTAACTCGGCGTAATCTTTCCTGGGACGGAAATGAAGCTTTAGCTCCCTTTTCGCGGCTGTCCAGGTTGGGTTGTTACGCTGTATGCATCGTTTCGCCTCCCCCTGGATTTTTTCGTTGATGACGATCCTTAGTGCATACTCCCAGAGCAGTGCGTTTTCCCCGCAAAGTGCGACTGCATTTTCCACGAATGCGATGAATTCCTGAAGGGTGTACTCCCCTTTCCCATTAAATGTCTTGAGTTGCCGGAAATGGTTGAGAACTTGTTCGGGTGTAAGCCGAAACGTATTTTCCGCAGGTTGTTGTGGGCGTACTTGGAGTTGCTGCGCTATCTGTTCCCTCAGTTCTATTATTTCGGCCTGTTGTTGTTGAATGGATTGCCTCAAAATATCTAGTTCTTGTTCTGCTGTCATCCCTCTATTTTGATCGAAGATCCGGTCTCTACTATTCCATGTACAATGTGTTGTAACCTTTTATTGCGTTTTAGTGCACTTTAACACTAGTCAACACAAAACAAAGTAGGTTAACGTAAACTCTTAGCAGTTGTTTGATTGTCTTAATCACGTTCACTATTTTTTTTTTTAAATTACGCTCTTTAGTGTGTTACACAAAAAAAAATTGTTTTTTATTTATTTTTTTTTTGTGGTTGCTTAGTGAAACAATAGCTAGTTAAACTGTAAGTTCACTTATTCACTGGATTGTTAAGCTTTTCATGGCAATCCTACCGACTGCGCCAATTATGTGGTTGAAGGATTTTTTTTCCAAATTCCGCATAGCCCGATCTTAACAACCCCGAATTCTCAACTGACTCGCTTTTTAATTCTCGATCTTATCTACCAGGTTGAATCCGTCGTTCCCACGATAAAAATGACAACAGAGCTTTCTTGAATTTTGTCAATTAAGCATTTCTGCATTGAGTGTATTTACTGAATCAAATGGCCGTAAGTTGAACTCTCTGGAAATTTCGGCAAACTCTGGTCTGATAGTGATAACTTGAGACCCGGTCTTTATCGTGGGAAGAACGGTTACATGGGAATGTAACTCACTTTCACCTGAAGACTACACTAGAATATTAATTGTACATATCATGCGTCATCGTTTTTATCTTTCCTAGATACACATTCTTCACCCCACTCAAGAGTAAACATTACTCAGAATGTCTTCAACATTATTTCGACAAATTAACTAAATTACTGTTCGACCACAATCCTTTCGATTTTAACCCGAACACTTTTGGATTTATTATTCCCTATTTTATTTATTATGTGGCCGTATTATCCGTCCGCATAGGTTAATATTTTGCAAAAGCATTCTTGGGTTTTTTATGATGCTGTAATAAAATAACCAGAAATTTTACGTACACAGGTAAACAAAGATCAGTTTTGTAAAGAGAAAGATTGTTAATAAATACATATTCCTAGAACGAGCATCCATAATTACTGCGCAAGTAGTCATGCACGTATGCTCTGCGGGTGAGGGTGAATAATTGGAAATACCAATTTTTCATCCATTATAAAAAAAATATTGGCAATCGCATGGAAAACTATTTGAATTTGTGACGTTTGCATGGACAAGCATTGGAATTTCAGACATTTGCTTGGAAAGGCATTGGACTTGCCTTAACTATAGCTGTTAAATTTAACTGAGCATTAAAAATTTTAATGTTCAGAGAAAAAGTGTGAAGAGATCGATAATTTAATGTCCGGTTTTAATGGAGCTATTAAACTTAATGCTATTTTGGTTTTGGTTTGGTTATTCCTATTTTCTAAATAATAGCTGATTGCAAATTTGGAAAATTTATCGATAAAATTGATGAATGAACTTTTGCTATTAACATATTATATGTCTACATGTATTATTTCATTAGGAGTAGAAGGAGTTTCAGTATGTTCAAATTTCTTTTTGACGGGATTTCTGTCATACTTAGCTGCAGAGCAGATACTACAATTGGTAATTATTTCGTGTACCTTTAGACACAGATTTGGACTATATATTCTTCTTTTAATCCCCTTGTAAGTAGCAATGATGCCAGAATGGCCGGACTCGTTCTTATGGAAAAGAGAAATCTGTTTCCTAAGTTTTTCGTCATCTTCAATGTCATCAGCTAGAAAGGTGCATTTAACAAATTTAACAATTTTTTTGGCAGGGAATAATTCGAGTAATATTTTGAGTAACTTCTTACATTCGCAATTATCTAACTCAGAGTAAATGCCGACTTTTTCTTTATATATGTGTCTTCTTAATATGTCGATAACTGTTCCGTCGATTACATCCTTCTTATCGATGTAGATTTACTGTTTTTAAATACACGTTGAAATTCCTTTTGCTTACTTTCTTGGAAGATTATTTGGGTTTTAAAACGATTTACCACTGTTTCCAATGTTGGTATATAATCGCTTTCCTCTTCATCTTGAGAGTGAATTGTTTCCAATTCTTCGTTGGAGCTATTCTCCATTCCTTGTTCTCGAGTGTTCAAATTTTCAACACTGTCTGTGAACAAGTTTTTTGATTTGATACCCAAATTTTCGGGATTCTTCCCGACTTTGTTTATAGCATTTATTTCCTTATTTTCGACATTAATTCTGTTAAGAAAGTCTGCTACTTTGTTATTCTTTCCTTTAATATATTCAACGTTGATATTGTATTCTCCTAGCTGTATTAGCCACCTTTGAAGTCTGGGGTTAATATCTTTACCTGTATACCTTGTTTGTAACCATTTTATGGGTTGGTAATCGGTTTGAAGATCGAATTCTTTTCCAAACAGGTATGGCCTCAAGTGTTTCACTCCCCACATTACTGCTAATAGCTCCACGTCAAAAACAGAATAATTTTTTTCATGGTCATTAAGTGTTCTCGAAGTGTTGGGTATCAACATCAACGATATATTTTTTGATTTTGCTGGATATTTAAAGGTCCAATCAAAAGGCAGAATCCAGAAAAAATACTTCAATTTATTATCTTACTTTAAATATAAAAGGCTTAATTCTATAACACTTAATCCTAAATGGCACTAAATTTTAATAATATTATTTCAATTTTAACTAAATTCACTTGTTTTTAATTTTAAATGGTGGTGTTTTGTTGTGTCTTCTCTGATCAGTCTCTGTATTTTTGTATTCTGAAATAGACTACTCAGATTAAAACTCTGAAGGTTTTGATATGCAGATTACAACTCTGCGTTTGGTTTGGTTGGTGCCTTAGATTGAATTGTCTAAGGGTTTGTAACTAGATTAAAACTCTAGTGGATGTAAAAGGAACTTTGTAAGATTTGTAGGAATGGGAGACAGATTAAAACTCTGTAAGTATATTCAGATTAGAACTCTGATAGTTTTTAGTTTACCTCAAATTATAACTCCGAGGGTTTTTGGTGATGGTAACAGATTAGAACTCTGTTTGTTAAATGCCTCTGATTATAACTCTGAGGGCTTGGTAGACAGATTAGAACTCTGTGATTTTTTTCAGATTACAACTCTGAAAGGATTTTGGTATTTATTTACAGATTAGAACTCTGTGTCTTTCAGATTAAAACTCTGAACTTAGTAGATTATAACTCTACCGTGGATCGACACGATCTGATTTTTGTCAAGAACGTTTCCATTTTTCTACCCATTTCATGGGTGGGGAAACGTTCTAGAATGATCTATGTTAGACCATTTGGGATGTGGGGAATGCTGTGTGGTCTAAGGTTGTGGTTGTGGTGAGAATGTTGTGTTTCATTTATTGAGGTTTTTGACATTTGTCAAAGTTTTTGTGTAAACACAACACGAAGCATAGCAGATTAGGTGGCCATCCTGGGTTAGGACGGCACCAATGGGCAAGGGCAAAGTTACTGGCATCCGTTATTAACTCGAATTTTTTTCCGAAATCCGAATATTTCAAAATGGGATAATTAATAATAATGCCCTTTTATTTTTTCCAAGGCACATATATAGTTGGGGTCGTTGACATTAATTCTTGAGTTCTTTTTTAAATATTTTATTATCAGATGTGCTATTTTCGCGTAATCTTTTATAAATTTTCGATAATATCCTGTAATGCCCAAGAAGGACTTTATTTGTTTTTGGTTGCTTGGTAGTTTTAGGTCTTGGATTACATTTATTTTGTCACGTTTCGGTTTAACCCCAGCTGGAGTTAAAACATGGACTAGATAATTTGTTTCTTTCTTTAGGAAGTTACATTTATCGACTTGTATTTTTAATCTAGCTTCTTTTAATCGGTCGAATATTCGTTTGATATTATCTAAGTGTTCCTCCAAAGTGGTGCTGAAAATTAAGATGTCGTCGAGGTAGACTACACAAATTTTGTTAATGTAGTCCCTGAGAACGGAATTCATAACTCTTTGAAAGGTCGAGGGGGCATTTTTCAGGCCAAACGGCATCCTTATATACTCGGAATGGCCGAAGGGAGCAGAGAAAGCAGTTTTCTGTCGGTCTTTTGGGTCGACTAAAATTTGGTGGAATCCTTTGGCCAAGTCGATGGTACTGAAGTATTGGGCCTTTCCCAATTTATCCAATATACTGTCTATATTTGGAATTGGGAATTTGTCATTAACGGTAACCTCGTTCAATTTTCTATAGGCTATCACTATCCGCCATTTTTTTTCCTGAATTATCTGACTTTTACGGTACAATCCACAAAGGGGAGTTGTACGGCGAGTTGCTTTCTTTAATGATTTTTTGTTCGAGCATTTCTTTTATTTGTTTTTCTATTTCAATTTCGTGAATTTGCGGATAGCGATAGATTTTAGAATAAATTGGGTGATTTGTGGTCGTTATTATGGAGTGTTGTACCTCGTGGGCAAATATTAACTTGTCCCAAAATAGTTCCTCGTATTTGTTCAACAAATTTTTTATAGATCATTGCTCCTCAACATTTAAATGGTTAAGTTTATTAATTATATTTCCTTCGTTTATTTCCGGAGTTGTTATTTCGTGGGGCATATAGGGGTAATAATAATTATTGCGATCCTCAAAAAATATTCTATTACTATTTATTTCGAGATATCTTTTTTCTAGGTTAATTTTAGCTTTAAGTCAGTTAATAAGTTTTGCCCAATGATACCGTCATATTTCCGACCAGTTATGTCGATTATTTTCCAGGCAATTGATCCGGAGATATTAAATTCTTTCGGAAGTGGGGTAATTAGTTCGCTACTTACTCGATTGGTGCCATTTATTGTACTGTAATGTAAGAGATTATAAAGTTTCTGCACGGGGAGCTCACTGAACGTATTTGGTTTGATTATACTTGTATCGGATCCCGTATCAACCAGACACTTTACACTCCTATTTCCTACGGTTAAACTAACTATGAGTAAATTGCTTCTCGAGGCTTGTCTGTAAAATTTGCGGGTAGCCGCTGGATGTTGTCAATTGCCAACGGTTCAACATTATTTGAGTCATTAATCGAATTATTATGAACATGGTTACGGTTAAAACTATTGTTGAAATTACTCCTACCTTGATTACTATTGTACAGATTATGATTTCTAAACCGTCCGGAATAGGCATTGGCATCGTTTCTGGGCTCTCTAAAAATCGTGAACTAAATAGTTCGATTAACCAACAGTGAGAAAGGGTGGATCAAAATCAATATGCTCGCCAAAGTAAAACACTGATGAAAATTAACAATTAATATATTCAAATACAATATTAATTAATTCATAACAATACTTATCAATCTAAAAACAAATGGAAATATTAAATTCAATTCAATTCAATTTCGATACTAATGAATGCAAATGTAATAAATATTAAATTCAATGTTATTGACGTTGTGGAAGAATATTTGTCCTTGACTTTATCTCAGTGGTTACTGGTTCGAGACGTCGTTGTTGGTTGCTGTAAAATGAACGCGTTAAATACAGTATATGTGAGAGGGCCCGTCACCCGAACAATCTCAGTTCACTTCTCACAATTGGTTATAAAAAAAAATCTTAATAACTCTTGATATACTAAAGATATTGACATGATTCCTTTTTTATTTGGAAGATAACTTAAGGGTACATGTTTTTTTTAAAAATATATCCTTGTTATACAGGAAATTTTTAAGGACGAAGTATAAAAATGTAGGTTTTTAACCGAAATTTTTCAAAATTTTAAGTTTGAACATTCATATTTGCCACATTTGCCAACGGATCCAGACAGATGAGATACTGTTGGAAAGGCTATAATGCGTACTTATTGACACTATGATTGTCCTTCTGCCGTATTCAAAACACAAATTATAGCGTTTTTTATGAGCTTACCTCCCTGCACAGACGAAAAATTTCAATCCTTAAAAAAGGGGTGAAGGAGGGGTTGTACGACAAAATGTCTCATGGTAATAGTTGATCAGAACACTTCAAGGAATCGATTGGTGTATGTTGGAACACTTGCTAGCGAAACACCCTGTATACACGTTCAATTGAGACGTACGTAGGTGTACTTCCGATCATTCTTTAAGAATAGTTGCAGTGTTGAAAATAATTATCATTTTGTGCATTTTTTTTTTCAAATTCTAAGAAAATGAATTCAGTGAGCCAATTTATAACTAATCCTTGGCTTTTACTACAAGACATTATTGGGACACCTTACAGGTGGCCTTTTTACATAAGGAAAATGTGGGACAAAAATTTAAGTGATATAAATCGCTTAAAACTTGTAACATTCAGTTACCAAAACGGTGTTTCTGCTGAACTACTAAATGATGTACTAACGTTCACATTAAAACAGCATTATACTCGCGATAGATCTCGCCAAATATTTGCGAGATACTGATATTTGACGACCCTAATTAGGGATATGCAAGAAGAGAGCGTGCGTATGCAGTATGCACTAAATTAACTAAAACGTAAAATGTTAAATTTAAATGGTAAACCCATTCAAAGATAAATATATACTTTTGTCAAATTTTTAAAGTTCAATTTATTTTCATTGTTTATTTACTGTTAAACATTCAGTGTACTACATTGTAAATTAGTAAAACTAAATACAATCTATTAATCCAATGTGTATAAAAAGTATTTTTATTTTTTTTGACTTTCCAAATGGCCCATGAGGCAGTCAAATCATTCGTTTTTGTTAACGGGGTATCGCCAGTAGCCCTAATCCCCAAAAAAACCTCCTACTCATATTGTTCATCAAATTCCTATTAAAACAATAGCTTTTAAACATATTCAATTATTCAAAATCTTCTCACCTCCGAATTTAAGGACCCATTACCTCCGCTCTCCCCCATGTCGCAGCTCGGCCCGGCTACATATTAAAAAATTAAATACAATAAAAATTTACCACCAAATAACACCATCCTACAGCGGCTCTTGGAAGCTCTTCGCCAGATGCTGCCCTTTCCTGTGAAAAATTTTTCTTAATTGAAATTACTAAATTTGTGAATATTCACTTTACCTCCAACTCTGTGGACTCGTCAACATATCGTCCGTAGGCATCGTAAAGGACTCCTGCCGCCTTAAAAAACTCCACGGTGGTATCGAGATCATTCACCTTACAAAAGTGAAGAAACATAATTTTGGCAAGATAACCAACAAAGAAGGACTTCCTCCTATTGTATTCGGGCAACTTCCTTTTGGCATGGCGCCACATTCCTTCGACGGTATTGCTATGGGCACCTGTTTCCGGATCTTTAAAGTTAACTGAATGAGTAACTTTTAGATACGTGAACATCGCCTCATCCAACCCACAACTTCCCTACAAAAGGAGTTCCAATCTACAGCCGTAACGTTGGCCATACGGCTTTCCGCCTGAATAATTTTTAATTCAATATTCTTGCCCCACATATGGCAAAACATCACAATCTAATATAAAAATTTTTACTTTCTAAACAAAAATTATACAATGCGATAATTACTTGCTTAAGACTAAGCTTTGAAATATCAAAAAATGTATTTTTTCCAATACTTTGGCGCCTCCGGCACTCACAGTTTTCTTCTTTTTAATGATTTGGCCCAGACACTCCCACTTGAACCCGTCCTCCCTGCTCACACTCTTCAGTTTCATGACCTG
The DNA here is from genome assembly GCA_963082835.1 of Leptogaster cylindrica. Taxonomy (NCBI): domain Eukaryota; kingdom Metazoa; phylum Arthropoda; class Insecta; order Diptera; family Asilidae; genus Leptogaster; species Leptogaster cylindrica. The sequence continues at coordinate 20,349,199 of OY720107.1, forward strand.
TCCACACTCCCTGCATATAAGCAGGCCTTCCACCGCAATCAAAAAAACGGCTCACGGCAAGCACGCATATGTGTTTTAAACTAAATTTTAATCATAATTCATATATTATGTATAAAAACTAATAATATAAACTAACTATTTAAATTGCTTCTTATAATTACAAAATGATTGGCAATAAAAGTACTTATCATTTTCTCAATAATTTACACACCTACACAAGATTACGGGACTGAAGATAGCCGAAAATTTCCAGCCGAAAATTTTTTCCCCAAGGAAATGTCGATAGTGCAGATCCAGCCGATAATTTTTTCTTAAAGAACATTCTATAGTATTGTTTGACACTTTATTATTTGAAAAACGTTAAAATTAGTTGAGTCAGCCGATAAAAAAATATTAGAAAATCTTCTTTTTTTTTTTATTTAATTAACTAACTAATTAAATGTAAAATAACGATCAATTCATTATATCGTCGATATGACCTCCGCGAAAAAAATTGCAATCCTAGAAAGTAGGCTTTTAAATTGAATTTTTTAAAAAAAAATTTGTATCGAAAAAAACGGTGTGGAGAGTTCCATAGAGGTTTCGCCTACTTCATGTAAGCCAAAGTGGGAGCCGAATACATGTAAAAACATGCTAAAAAGATCAAATCGTCGCTATGACCTCCGCGAAAAAAATTGCAACCCTAGAAAGTAGGTCTCTAAATTGAATTTTTTTAAAAAAATTTGTATTTTTTATAAATTATAAAATTAATTTGTAATTATAAAATTAATTTCTTTAACATAAATAGAAAATTTGTGTATACAAAATATTCATTCTTTTACAAACGTACTCTAGTCCAAATCTGTAATTGACAGCAGGAAAACCATGGCAATTGACATTAAGTGTAAACAAAGGCTTTATGCGTTTGTTTTGTGATTTTACGGACCTGTGGACCACTTAGAAGGGAAAACAGGATTGGAGATTGTTCTTTAAGGAGGTTAGTGTAAGTTTGATAAGGACGAAATGTGTTTAAGTGATAACAATGCGGTCAAATTGACTTGTCAATTTGAAAATTTCAAAGTTGAATATTTCCGAAAATAAATAAAATGTTGATAAAATTCCTTCGGATTCGTCCTTCAGATGTTAAGACACACGTCCTTACAAAATTTCATGACAATCCAACGTTTCCTTATGGGTGGTCCGTGTCCCTAACTTAAGCCCTGAAATTTACGGCTCTTTCGTCCTCTAATAGTTTCAATTCGGCAAATTTATTAAAGATTTCTATTAAAGTGGCATTGTTTGGGGCATGACCTCGAAATAGATTCTCAATTTTTTCTAAAACTATCCCTACAAGGTACTTATCATTATTTGAAGGCGAATAATTAATGGGTTTGTCATCGTCGAATTCATAAAGATCATTCAAGTAGTAGTTTGTGGACTTAACTATGTCAAAAAGTTCTCGTAAATTCGTTACCTTTGTGTTTCTGCACTCGTTGATTAACTCGGCGTAATCTTTCCTGGGACGGAAATGAAGCTTTAGCTCCCTTTTCGCGGCTGTCCAGGTTGGGTTGTTACGCTGTATGCATCGTTTCGCCTCCCCCTGGATTTTTTCGTTGATGACGATCCTTAGTGCATACTCCCAGAGCAGTGCGTTTTCCCCGCAAAGTGCGACTGCATTTTCCACGAATGCGATGAATTCCTGAAGGGTGTACTCCCCTTTCCCATTAAATGTCTTGAGTTGCCGGAAATGGTTGAGAACTTGTTCGGGTGTAAGCCGAAACGTATTTTCCGCAGGTTGTTGTGGGCGTACTTGGAGTTGCTGCGCTATCTGTTCCCTCAGTTCTATTATTTCGGCCTGTTGTTGTTGAATGGATTGCCTCAAAATATCTAGTTCTTGTTCTGCTGTCATCCCTCTATTTTGATCGAAGATCCGGTCTCTACTATTCCATGTACAATGTGTTGTAACCTTTTATTGCGTTTTAGTGCACTTTAACACTAGTCAACACAAAACAAAGTAGGTTAACGTAAACTCTTAGCAGTTGTTTGATTGTCTTAATCACGTTCACTATTTTTTTTTTTAAATTACGCTCTTTAGTGTGTTACACAAAAAAAAATTGTTTTTTATTTATTTTTTTTTTGTGGTTGCTTAGTGAAACAATAGCTAGTTAAACTGTAAGTTCACTTATTCACTGGATTGTTAAGCTTTTCATGGCAATCCTACCGACTGCGCCAATTATGTGGTTGAAGGATTTTTTTTCCAAATTCCGCATAGCCCGATCTTAACAACCCCGAATTCTCAACTGACTCGCTTTTTAATTCTCGATCTTATCTACCAGGTTGAATCCGTCGTTCCCACGATAAAAATGACAACAGAGCTTTCTTGAATTTTGTCAATTAAGCATTTCTGCATTGAGTGTATTTACTGAATCAAATGGCCGTAAGTTGAACTCTCTGGAAATTTCGGCAAACTCTGGTCTGATAGTGATAACTTGAGACCCGGTCTTTATCGTGGGAAGAACGGTTACATGGGAATGTAACTCACTTTCACCTGAAGACTACACTAGAATATTAATTGTACATATCATGCGTCATCGTTTTTATCTTTCCTAGATACACATTCTTCACCCCACTCAAGAGTAAACATTACTCAGAATGTCTTCAACATTATTTCGACAAATTAACTAAATTACTGTTCGACCACAATCCTTTCGATTTTAACCCGAACACTTTTGGATTTATTATTCCCTATTTTATTTATTATGTGGCCGTATTATCCGTCCGCATAGGTTAATATTTTGCAAAAGCATTCTTGGGTTTTTTATGATGCTGTAATAAAATAACCAGAAATTTTACGTACACAGGTAAACAAAGATCAGTTTTGTAAAGAGAAAGATTGTTAATAAATACATATTCCTAGAACGAGCATCCATAATTACTGCGCAAGTAGTCATGCACGTATGCTCTGCGGGTGAGGGTGAATAATTGGAAATACCAATTTTTCATCCATTATAAAAAAAATATTGGCAATCGCATGGAAAACTATTTGAATTTGTGACGTTTGCATGGACAAGCATTGGAATTTCAGACATTTGCTTGGAAAGGCATTGGACTTGCCTTAACTATAGCTGTTAAATTTAACTGAGCATTAAAAATTTTAATGTTCAGAGAAAAAGTGTGAAGAGATCGATAATTTAATGTCCGGTTTTAATGGAGCTATTAAACTTAATGCTATTTTGGTTTTGGTTTGGTTATTCCTATTTTCTAAATAATAGCTGATTGCAAATTTGGAAAATTTATCGATAAAATTGATGAATGAACTTTTGCTATTAACATATTATATGTCTACATGTATTATTTCATTAGGAGTAGAAGGAGTTTCAGTATGTTCAAATTTCTTTTTGACGGGATTTCTGTCATACTTAGCTGCAGAGCAGATACTACAATTGGTAATTATTTCGTGTACCTTTAGACACAGATTTGGACTATATATTCTTCTTTTAATCCCCTTGTAAGTAGCAATGATGCCAGAATGGCCGGACTCGTTCTTATGGAAAAGAGAAATCTGTTTCCTAAGTTTTTCGTCATCTTCAATGTCATCAGCTAGAAAGGTGCATTTAACAAATTTAACAATTTTTTTGGCAGGGAATAATTCGAGTAATATTTTGAGTAACTTCTTACATTCGCAATTATCTAACTCAGAGTAAATGCCGACTTTTGGTTTATTATTCTCTGAATAATACACCTTTGTAATCGGTTCGAAGAAATTTTTTATAACCCCCCCTCAAATTTTTTTCTTTTACGTTTCAAGATGCGTAGAGTCCAAAACTGCAATGTCTGTCCGCCGTCCGCCGTCCGCCGTCCGCCGTCCGCCGTCCACCGTCCGCCGTCCGCCGTCCGCCGTCCGCCGTCCGCCGTCCGCCGTGTCAGCGATATCTACCTTAAATAACGGTCGGAAAAAATCGTTCTTTCGCATATAGGCTACATTTGGACCCTAGTTGTGTCCCGAAGCTCGGCAGCTTGATCGGAATACACTCTGGGGTTTTAGGGGTGAAAAAGGGGGGTAAAATTACGCATTTTTAAAGTTTTTGTAAACTTGGGCATGTGGGGTATCGTTTTTTATGTTTTTTAGGATGAGGATATCGAATATGAAGTCAATTTCGACGAAAGAGTGAAAAATTAAAAAAAAAAAAAAAAAATTTTTTAAATGAAATTTTTTTTTTTTTTAAAAGACATTTTTTTTTTTTAAATAAAATAAACGCTGCTTGGGTGGATTACCAATGTAACTGTATTCAACCAGAAATAATAAACCCATGTGTAAAGACATTGCAGCGTTTTCTTTATATATGTGTCTTCTTAATATGTCGATAACTGTTCCGTCGATTACATCCTTCTTATCGATGTAGATTTACTGTTTTTAAATACACGTTGAAATTCCTTTTGCTTACTTTCTTGGAAGATTATTTGGGTTTTAAAACGATTTACCACTGTTTCCAATGTTGGTATATAATCGCTTTCCTCTTCATCTTGAGAGTGAATTGTTTCCAATTCTTCGTTGGAGCTATTCTCCATTCCTTGTTCTCGAGTGTTCAAATTTTCAACACTGTCTGTGAACAAGTTTTTTGATTTGATACCCAAATTTTCGGGATTCTTCCCGACTTTGTTTATAGCATTTATTTCCTTATTTTCGACATTAATTCTGTTAAGAAAGTCTGCTACTTTGTTATTCTTTCCTTTAATATATTCAACGTTGATATTGTATTCTCCTAGCTGTATTAGCCACCTTTGAAGTCTGGGGTTAATATCTTTACCTGTATACCTTGTTTGTAACCATTTTATGGGTTGGTAATCGGTTTGAAGATCGAATTCTTTTCCAAACAGGTATGGCCTCAAGTGTTTCACTCCCCACATTACTGCTAATAGCTCCACGTCAAAAACAGAATAATTTTTTTCATGGTCATTAAGTGTTCTCGAAGTGTTGGGTATCAACATCAACGATATATTTTTTGATTTTGCTGGATATTTAAAGGTCCAATCAAAAGGCAGAATCCAGAAAAAATACTTCAATTTATTATCTTACTTTAAATATAAAAGGCTTAATTCTATAACACTTAATCCTAAATGGCACTAAATTTTAATAATATTATTTCAATTTTAACTAAATTCACTTGTTTTTAATTTTAAATGGTGGTGTTTTGTTGTGTCTTCTCTGATCAGTCTCTGTATTTTTGTATTCTGAAATAGACTACTCAGATTAAAACTCTGAAGGTTTTGATATGCAGATTACAACTCTGCGTTTGGTTTGGTTGGTGCCTTAGATTGAATTGTCTAAGGGTTTGTAACTAGATTAAAACTCTAGTGGATGTAAAAGGAACTTTGTAAGATTTGTAGGAATGGGAGACAGATTAAAACTCTGTAAGTATATTCAGATTAGAACTCTGATAGTTTTTAGTTTACCTCAAATTATAACTCCGAGGGTTTTTGGTGATGGTAACAGATTAGAACTCTGTTTGTTAAATGCCTCTGATTATAACTCTGAGGGCTTGGTAGACAGATTAGAACTCTGTGATTTTTTTCAGATTACAACTCTGAAAGGATTTTGGTATTTATTTACAGATTAGAACTCTGTGTCTTTCAGATTAAAACTCTGAACTTAGTAGATTATAACTCTACCGTGGATCGACACGATCTGATTTTTGTCAAGAACGTTTCCATTTTTCTACCCATTTCATGGGTGGGGAAACGTTCTAGAATGATCTATGTTAGACCATTTGGGATGTGGGGAATGTTGTGTGGTCTAAGGTTGTGGTTGTGGTGAGAATGTTGTGTTTCATTTATTGAGGTTTTTGACATTTGTCAAAGTTTTTGTGTAAACACAACACGAAGCATAGCAGATTAGGTGGCCATCCTGGGTTAGGACGGCACCAATGGGCAAGGGCAAAGTTACTGGCATCCGTTATTAACTCGAATTTTTTTCCGAAATCCGAATATTTCAAAATGGGATAATTAATAATAATGCCCTTTTATTTTTTCCAAGGCACATATATAGTTGGGGTCGTTGACATTAATTCTTGAGTTCTTTTTTAAATATTTTATTATCAGATGTGCTATTTTCGCGTAATCTTTTATAAATTTTCGATAATATCCTGTAATGCCCAAGAAGGACTTTATTTGTTTTTGGTTGCTTGGTAGTTTTAGGTCTTGGATTACATTTATTTTGTCACGTTTCGGTTTAACCCCAGCTGGAGTTAAAACATGGACTAGATAATTTGTTTCTTTCTTTAGGAAGTTACATTTATCGACTTGTATTTTTAATCTAGCTTCTTTTAATCGGTCGAATATTCGTTTGATATTATCTAAGTGTTCCTCCAAAGTGGTGCTGAAAATTAAGATGTCGTCGAGGTAGACTACACAAATTTTGTTAATGTAGTCCCTGAGAACGGAATTCATAACTCTTTGAAAGGTCGAGGGGGCATTTTTCAGGCCAAACGGCATCCTTATATACTCGGAATATCCGAAGGGAGCAGAGAAAGCAGTTTTCTGTCGGTCTTTTGGGTCGACTAAAATTTGGTGGAATCCTTTGGCCAAGTCGATGGTACTGAAGTATTGGGCCTTTCCCAATTTATCCAATATACTGTCTATATTTGGAATTGGGAATTTGTCATTAACGGTAACCTCGTTCAATTTTCTATAGGCTATCACTATCCGCCATTTTTTTTCCTGAATTATCTGACTTTTACGGTACAATCCACAAAGGGGAGTTGTACGGCGAGTTGCTTTCTTTAATGATTTTTTGTTCGAGCATTTCTTTTATTTGTTTTTCTATTTCAATTTCGTGAATTTGCGGATAGCGATAGATTTTAGAATAAATTGGGTGATTTGTGGTCGTTATTATGGAGTGTTGTACCTCGTGGGCAAATATTAACTTGTCCCAAAATAGTTCCTCGTATTTGTTCAACAAATTTTTTATAGATCATTGCTCCTCAACATTTAAATGGTTAAGTTTATTAATTATATTTCCTTCGTTTATTTCCGGAGTTGTTATTTCGTGGGGCATATAGGGGTAATAATAATTATTGCGATCCTCAAAAAATATTCTATTACTATTTATTTCGAGATATCTTTTTTCTAGGTTAATTTTAGCTTTAAGTCAGTTAATAAGTTTTGCCCAATGATACCGTCATATTTCCGACCAGTTATGTCGATTATTTTCCAGGCAATTGATCCGGAGATATTAAATTCTTTCGGAAGTGGGGTAATTAGTTCGCTACTTACTCGATTGGTGCCATTTATTGTACTGTAATGTAAGAGATTATAAAGTTTCTGCACGGGGAGCTCACTGAACGTATTTGGTTTGATTATACTTGTATCGGATCCCGTATCAACCAGACACTTTACACTCCTATTTCCTACGGTTAAACTAACTATGAGTAAATTGCTTCTCGAGGCTTGTCTGTAAAATTTGCGGGTAGCCGCTGGATGTTGTCAATTGCCAACGGTTCAACATTATTTGAGTCATTAATCGAATTATTATGAACATGGTTACGGTTAAAACTATTGTTGAAATTACTCCTACCTTGATTACTATTGTACAGATTATGATTTCTAAACCGTCCGGAATAGGCATTGGCATCGTTTCTGGGCTCTCTAAAAATCGTGAACTAAATAGTTCGATTAACCAACAGTGAGAAAGGGTGGATCAAAATCAATATGCTCGCCAAAGTAAAACACTGATGAAAATTAACAATTAATATATTCAAATACAATATTAATTAATTCATAACAATACTTATCAATCTAAAAACAAATGGAAATATTAAATTCAATTCAATTCAATTTCGATACTAATGAATGCAAATGTAATAAATATTAAATTCAATGTTATTGACGTTGTGGAAGAATATTTGTCCTTGACTTTATCTCAGTGGTTACTGGTTCGAGACGTCGTTGTTGGTTGCTGTAAAATGAACGCGTTAAATACAGTATATGTGAGAGGGCCCGTCACCCGAACAATCTCAGTTCACTTCTCACAATTGGTTATAAAAAAAAATCTTAATAACTCTTGATATACTAAAGATATTGACATGATTCCTTTTTTATTTGGAAGATAACTTAAGGGTACATGTTTTTTTTAAAAATATATCCTTGTTATACAGGAAATTTTTAAGGACGAAGTATAAAAATGTAGGTTTTTAACCGAAATTTTTCAAAATTTTAAGTTTGAACATTCATATTTGCCACATTTGCCAACGGATCCAGACAGATGAGATACTGTTGGAAAGGCTATAATGCGTACTTATTGACACTATGATTGTCCTTCTACCGTATTCAAAACACAAATTATAGCGTTTTTTATGAGCTTACCTCCCTGCACAGACGAAAAATTTCAATCCTTAAAAAAGGGGTGAAGGAGGGGTTGTACGACAAAATGTCTCATGGTAATAGTTGATCAGAACACTTCAAGGAATCGATTGGTGTATGTTGGAACACTTGCTAGCGAAACACCCTGTATACACGTTCAATTGAGACGTACGTAGGTGTACTTCCGATCATTCTTTAAGAATAGTTGCAGTGTTGAAAATAATTATCATTTTGTGCATTTTTTTTTCAAATTCTAAGAAAATGAATTCAGTGAGCCAATTTATAACTAATCCTTGGCTTTTACTACAAGACATTATTGGGACACCTTACAGGTGGCCTTTTTACATAAGGAAAATGTGGGACAAAAATTTAAGTGATATAAATCGCTTAAAACTTGTAACATTCAGTTACCAAAACGGTGTTTCTGCTGAACTACTAAATGATGTACTAACGTTCACATTAAAACAGCATTATACTCGCGATAGATCTCGCCAAATATTTGCGAGATACTGATATTTGACGACCCTAATTAGGGATATGCAAGAAGAGAGCGTGCGTATGCAGTATGCACTAAATTAACTAAAACGTAAAATGTTAAATTTAAATGGTAAACCCATTCAAAGATAAATATATACTTTTGTCAAATTTTTAAAGTTCAATTTATTTTCATTGTTTATTTACTGTTAAACATTCAGTGTACCACATTGTAAATTAGTAAAACTAAATACAATCTATTAATCCAATGTGTATAAAAAGTATTTTTATTTTTTTTGACTTTCCAAATGGCCCATGAGGCAGTCAAATCATTCGTTTTTGTTAACGGGGTATCGCCAGTAGCCCTAATCCCCAAAAAAACCTCCTACTCATATTGTTCATCAAATTCCTATTAAAACAATAGCTTTTAAACATATTCAATTATTCAAAATCTTCTCACCTCCGAATTTAAGGACCCATTACCTCCGCTCTCCCCCATGTCGCAGCTCGGCCCGGCTACATATTAAAAAATTAAATACAATAAAAATTTACCACCAAATAACACCATCCTACAGCGGCTCTTGGAAGCTCTTCGCCAGATGCTGCCCTTTCCTGTGAAAAATTTTTCTTAATTGAAATTACTAAATTTGTGAATATTCACTTTACCTCCAACTCTGTGGACTCGTCAACATATCGTCCGTAGGCATCGTAAAGGACTCCTGCCGCCTTAAAAAACTCCACGGTGGTATCGAGATCATTCACCTTACAAAAGTGAAGAAACATAATTTTGGCAAGATAACCAACAAAGAAGGACTTCCTCCTATTGTATTCGGGCAACTTCCTTTTGGCATGGCGCCACATTCCTTCGACGGTATTGCTATGGGCACCTGTTTCCGGATCTTTAAAGTTAACTGAATGAGTAACTTTTAGATACGTGAACATCGCCTCATCCAACCCACAACTTCCCTACAAAAGGAGTTCCAATCTACAGCCGTAACGTTGGCCATACGGCTTTCCGCCTGAATAATTTTTAATTCAATATTCTTGCCCCACATATGGCAAAACATCACAATCTAATATAAAAATTTTTACTTTCTAAACAAAAATTATACAATGCGATAATTACTTGCTTAAGACTAAGCTTTGAAATATCAAAAAATGTATTTTTTCCAATACTTTGGCGCCTCCGGCACTCACAGTTTTCTTCTTTTTAATGATTTGGCCCAGACACTCCCACTTGAACCCGTCCTCCCTGCTCACACTCTTCAGTTTCATGACCTGTCCACACTCCCTGCATATAAGCAGGCCTTCCACCGCAATCAAAAAAACAATTAAAATGCGCCGTTCAAGTTAACTTTGCTCACGGCAAGCACGCATATGTGTTTTAAACTAAATTTTAATCATAATTCATATATTATGTATAAAAACTAATAATATAAACTAACTATTTAAATTGCTTCTTATAATTACAAAATGATTGGCAATAAAAGTACTTATCATTTTCTCAATAATTTACACACCTACACAAGATTACGGGACTGAAGATAGCCGAAAATTTCCAGCCGAAAATTTTTTCCCCAAGGAAATGTCGATAGTGCAGATCCAGCCGATAATTTTTTCTTAAAGAACATTCTATAGTATTGTTTGACACTTTATTATTTGAAAAACGTTAAAATTAGTTGAGTCAGCCGATAAAAAAATATTAGAAAATCTTCTTTTTTTTTTTATTTAATTAACTAACTAATTAAATGTAAAATAACGATCAATTCATTATATCGTCGATATGACCTCCGCGAAAAAAATTGCAATCCTAGAAAGTAGGCTTTTAAATTGAATTTTTTAAAAAAAAATTTGTATCGAAAAAAACGGTGTGGAGAGTTCCATAGAGGTTTCGCCTACTTCATGTAAGCCAAAGTGGGAGCCGAATACATGTAAAAACATGCTAAAAAGATCAAATCGTCGCTATGACCTCCGCGAAAAAAATTGCAACCCTAGAAAGTAGGTCTCTAAATTGAATTTTTTTAAAAAAATTTGTATTTTTTATAAATTATAAAATTAATTTGTAATTATAAAATTAATTTCTTTAACATAAATAGAAAATTTGTGTATACAAAATATTCATTCTTTTACAAACGTACTCTAGTCCAAATCTGTAATTGACAGCAGGAAAACCATGGCAATTGACATTAAGTGTAAACAAAGGCTTTATGCGTTTGTTTTGTGATTTTACGGACCTGTGGACCACTTAGAAGGGAAAACAGGATTGGAGATTGTTCTTTAAGGAGGTTAGTGTAAGTTTGATAAGGACGAAATGTGTTTAAGTGATAACAATGCGGTCAAATTGACTTGTCAATTTGAAAATTTCAAAGTTGAATATTTCCGAAAATAAATAAAATGTTGATAAAATTCCTTCGGATTCGTCCTTCAGATGTTAAGACACACGTCCTTACAAAATTTCATGACAATCCAACGTTTCCTTATGGGTGGTCCGTGTCCCTAACTTAAGCCCTGAAATTTACGGCTCTTTCGTCCTCTAATAGTTTCAATTCGGCAAATTTATTAAAGATTTCTATTAAAGTGGCATTGTTTGGGGCATGACCTCGAAATAGATTCTCAATTTTTTCTAAAACTATCCCTACAAGGTACTTATCATTATTTGAAGGCGAATAATTAATGGGTTTGTCATCGTCGAATTCATAAAGATCATTCAAGTAGTAGTTTGTGGACTTAACTATGTCAAAAAGTTCTCGTAAATTCGTTACCTTTGTGTTTCTGCACTCGTTGATTAACTCGGCGTAATCTTTCCTGGGACGGAAATGAAGCTTTAGCTCCCTTTTCGCGGCTGTCCAGGTTGGGTTGTTACGCTGTATGCATCGTTTCGCCTCCCCCTGGATTTTTTCGTTGATGACGATCCTTAGTGCATACTCCCAGAGCAGTGCGTTTTCCCCGCAAAGTGCGACTGCATTTTCCACGAATGCGATGAATTCCTGAAGGGTGTACTCCCCTTTCCCATTAAATGTCTTGAGTTGCCGGAAATGGTTGAGAACTTGTTCGGGTGTAAGCCGAAACGTATTTTCCGCAGGTTGTTGTGGGCGTACTTGGAGTTGCTGCGCTATCTGTTCCCTCAGTTCTATTATTTCGGCCTGTTGTTGTTGAATGGATTGCCTCAAAATATCTAGTTCTTGTTCTGCTGTCATCCCTCTATTTTGATCGAAGATCCGGTCTCTACTATTCCATGTACAATGTGTTGTAACCTTTTATTGCGTTTTAGTGCACTTTAACACTAGTCAACACAAAACAAAGTAGGTTAACGTAAACTCTTAGCAGTTGTTTGATTGTCTTAATCACGTTCACTATTTTTTTTTTTAAATTACGCTCTTTAGTGTGTTACACAAAAAAAAATTGTTTTTTATTTATTTTTTTTTTGTGGTTGCTTAGTGAAACAATAGCTAGTTAAACTGTAAGTTCACTTATTCACTGGATTGTTAAGCTTTTCATGGCAATCCTACCGACTGCGCCAATTATGTGGTTGAAGGATTTTTTTTCCAAATTCCGCATAGCCCGATCTTAACAACCCCGAATTCTCAACTGACTCGCTTTTTAATTCTCGATCTTATCTACCAGGTTGAATCCGTCGTTCCCACGATAAAAATGACAACAGAGCTTTCTTGAATTTTGTCAATTAAGCATTTCTGCATTGAGTGTATTTACTGAATCAAATGGCCGTAAGTTGAACTCTCTGGAAATTTCGGCAAACTCTGGTCTGATAGTGATAACTTGAGACCCGGTCTTTATCGTGGGAAGAACGGTTACATGGGAATGTAACTCACTTTCACCTGAAGACTACACTAGAATATTAATTGTACATATCATGCGTCATCGTTTTTATCTTTCCTAGATACACATTCTTCACCCCACTCAAGAGTAAACATTACTCAGAATGTCTTCAACATTATTTCGACAAATTAACTAAATTACTGTTCGACCACAATCCTTTCGATTTTAACCCGAACACTTTTGGATTTATTATTCCCTATTTTATTTATTATGTGGCCGTATTATCCGTCCGCATAGGTTAATATTTTGCAAAAGCATTCTTGGGTTTTTTATGATGCTGTAATAAAATAACCAGAAATTTTACGTACACAGGTAAACAAAGATCAGTTTTGTAAAGAGAAAGATTGTTAATAAATACATATTCCTAGAACGAGCATCCATAATTACTGCGCAAGTAGTCATGCACGTATGCTCTGCGGGTGAGGGTGAATAATTGGAAATACCAATTTTTCATCCATTATAAAAAAAATATTGGCAATCGCATGGAAAACTATTTGAATTTGTGACGTTTGCATGGACAAGCATTGGAATTTCAGACATTTGCTTGGAAAGGCATTGGACTTGCCTTAACTATAGCTGTTAAATTTAACTGAGCATTAAAAATTTTAATGTTCAGAGAAAAAGTGTGAAGAGATCGATAATTTAATGTCCGGTTTTAATGGAGCTATTAAACTTAATGCTATTTTGGTTTTGGTTTGGTTATTCCTATTTTCTAAATAATAGCTGATTGCAAATTTGGAAAATTTATCGATAAAATTGATGAATGAACTTTTGCTATTAACATATTATATGTCTACATGTATTATTTCATTAGGAGTAGAAGGAGTTTCAGTATGTTCAAATTTCTTTTTGACGGGATTTCTGTCATACTTAGCTGCAGAGCAGATACTACAATTGGTAATTATTTCGTGTACCTTTAGACACAGATTTGGACTATATATTCTTCTTTTAATCCCCTTGTAAGTAGCAATGATGCCAGAATGGCCGGACTCGTTCTTATGGAAAAGAGAAATCTGTTTCCTAAGTTTTTCGTCATCTTCAATGTCATCAGCTAGAAAGGTGCATTTAACAAATTTAACAATTTTTTTGGCAGGGAATAATTCGAGTAATATTTTGAGTAACTTCTTACATTCGCAATTATCTAACTCAGAGTAAATGCCGACTTTTTCTTTATATATGTGTCTTCTTAATATGTCGATAACTGTTCCGTCGATTACATCCTTCTTATCGATGTAGATTTACTGTTTTTAAATACACGTTGAAATTCCTTTTGCTTACTTTCTTGGAAGATTATTTGGGTTTTAAAACGATTTACCACTGTTTCCAATGTTGGTATATAATCGCTTTCCTCTTCATCTTGAGAGTGAATTGTTTCCAATTCTTCGTTGGAGCTATTCTCCATTCCTTGTTCTCGAGTGTTCAAATTTTCAACACTGTCTGTGAACAAGTTTTTTGATTTGATACCCAAATTTTCGGGATTCTTCCCGACTTTGTTTATAGCATTTATTTCCTTATTTTCGACATTAATTCTGTTAAGAAAGTCTGCTACTTTGTTATTCTTTCCTTTAATATATTCAACGTTGATATTGTATTCTCCTAGCTGTATTAGCCACCTTTGAAGTCTGGGGTTAATATCTTTACCTGTATACCTTGTTTGTAACCATTTTATGGGTTGGTAATCGGTTTGAAGATCGAATTCTTTTCCAAACAGGTATGGCCTCAAGTGTTTCACTCCCCACATTACTGCTAATAGCTCCACGTCAAAAACAGAATAATTTTTTTCATGGTCATTAAGTGTTCTCGAAGTGTTGGGTATCAACATCAACGATATATTTTTTGATTTTGCTGGATATTTAAAGGTCCAATCAAAAGGCAGAATCCAGAAAAAATACTTCAATTTATTATCTTACTTTAAATATAAAAGGCTTAATTCTATAACACTTAATCCTAAATGGCACTAAATTTTAATAATATTATTTCAATTTTAACTAAATTCACTTGTTTTTAATTTTAAATGGTGGTGTTTTGTTGTGTCTTCTCTGATCAGTCTCTGTATTTTTGTATTCTGAAATAGACTACTCAGATTAAAACTCTAAAGGTTTTGATATGCAGATTACAACTCTGCGTTTGGTTTGGTTGGTGCCTTAGATTGAATTGTCTAAGGGTTTGTAACTAGATTAAAACTCTAGTGGATGTAAAAGGAACTTTGTAAGATTTGTAGGAATGGGAGACAGATTAAAACTCTGTAAGTATATTCAGATTAGAACTCTGATAGTTTTTAGTTTACCTCAAATTATAACTCCGAGGGTTTTTGGTGATGGTAACAGATTAGAACTCTGTTTGTTAAATGCCTCTGATTATAACTCTGAGGGCTTGGTAGACAGATTAGAACTCTGTGATTTTTTTCAGATTACAACTCTGAAAGGATTTTGGTATTTATTTACAGATTAGAACTCTGTGTCTTTCAGATTAAAACTCTGAACTTAGTAGATTATAACTCTACCGTGGATCGACACGATCTGATTTTTGTCAAGAACGTTTCCATTTTTCTACCCATTTCATGGGTGGGGAAACGTTCTAGAATGATCTATGTTAGACCATTTGGGATGTGGGGAATGTTGTGTGGTCTAAGGTTGTGGTTGTGGTGAGAATGTTGTGTTTCATTTATTGAGGTTTTTGACATTTGTCAAAGTTTTTGTGTAAACACAACACGAAGCATAGCAGATTAGGTGGCCATCCTGGGTTAGGACGGCACCAATGGGCAAGGGCAAAGTTACTGGCATCCGTTATTAACTCGAATTTTTTTCCGAAATCCGAATATTTCAAAATGGGATAATTAATAATAATGCCCTTTTATTTTTTCCAAGGCACATATATAGTTGGGGTCGTTGACATTAATTCTTGAGTTCTTTTTTAAATATTTTATTATCAGATGTGCTATTTTCGCGTAATCTTTTATAAATTTTCGATAATATCCTGTAATGCCCAAGAAGGACTTTATTTGTTTTTGGTTGCTTGGTAGTTTTAGGTCTTGGATTACATTTATTTTGTCACGTTTCGGTTTAACCCCAGCTGGAGTTAAAACATGGACTAGATAATTTGTTTCTTTCTTTAGGAAGTTACATTTATCGACTTGTATTTTTAATCTAGCTTCTTTTAATCGGTCGAATATTCGTTTGATATTATCTAAGTGTTCCTCCAAAGTGGTGCTGAAAATTAAGATGTCGTCGAGGTAGACTACACAAATTTTGTTAATGTAGTCCCTGAGAACGGAATTCATAACTCTTTGAAAGGTCGAGGGGGCATTTTTCAGGCCAAACGGCATCCTTATATACTCGGAATGGCCGAAGGGAGCAGAGAAAGCAGTTTTCTGTCGGTCTTTTGGGTCGACTAAAATTTGGTGGAATCCTTTGGCCAAGTCGATGGTACTGAAGTATTGGGCCTTTCCCAATTTATCCAATATACTGTCTATATTTGGAATTGGGAATTTGTCATTAACGGTAACCTCGTTCAATTTTCTATAGGCTATCACTATCCGCCATTTTTTTTCCTGAATTATCTGACTTTTACGGTACAATCCACAAAGGGGAGTTGTACGGCGAGTTGCTTTCTTTAATGATTTTTTGTTCGAGCATTTCTTTTATTTGTTTTTCTATTTCAATTTCGTGAATTTGCGGATAGCGATAGATTTTAGAATAAATTGGGTGATTTGTGGTCGTTATTATGGAGTGTTGTACCTCGTGGGCAAATATTAACTTGTCCCAAAATAGTTCCTCGTATTTGTTCAACAAATTTTTTATAGATCATTGCTCCTCAACATTTAAATGGTTAAGTTTATTAATTATATTTCCTTCGTTTATTTCCGGAGTTGTTATTTCGTGGGGCATATAGGGGTAATAATAATTATTGCGATCCTCAAAAAATATTCTATTACTATTTATTTCGAGATATCTTTTTTCTAGGTTAATTTTAGCTTTAAGTCAGTTAATAAGTTTTGCCCAATGATACCGTCATATTTCCGACCAGTTATGTCGATTATTTTCCAGGCAATTGATCCGGAGATATTAAATTCTTTCGGAAGTGGGGTAATTAGTTCGCTACTTACTCGATTGGTGCCATTTATTGTACTGTAATGTAAGAGATTATAAAGTTTCTGCACGGGGAGCTCACTGAACGTATTTGGTTTGATTATACTTGTATCGGATCCCGTATCAACCAGACACTTTACACTCCTATTTCCTACGGTTAAACTAACTATGAGTAAATTGCTTCTCGAGGCTTGTCTGTAAAATTTGCGGGTAGCCGCTGGATGTTGTCAATTGCCAACGGTTCAACATTATTTGAGTCATTAATCGAATTATTATGAACATGGTTACGGTTAAAACTATTGTTGAAATTACTCCTACCTTGATTACTATTGTACAGATTATGATTTCTAAACCGTCCGGAATAGGCATTGGCATCGTTTCTGGGCTCTCTAAAAATCGTGAACTAAATAGTTCGATTAACCAACAGTGAGAAAGGGTGGATCAAAATCAATATGCTCGCCAAAGTAAAACACTGATGAAAATTAACAATTAATATATTCAAATACAATATTAATTAATTCATAACAATACTTATCAATCTAAAAACAAATGGAAATATTAAATTCAATTCAATTCAATTTCGATACTAATGAATGCAAATGTAATAAATATTAAATTCAATGTTATTGACGTTGTGGAAGAATATTTGTCCTTGACTTTATCTCAGTGGTTACTGGTTCGAGACGTCGTTGTTGGTTGCTGTAAAATGAACGCGTTAAATACAGTATATGTGAGAGGGCCCGTCACCCGAACAATCTCAGTTCACTTCTCACAATTGGTTATAAAAAAAAATCTTAATAACTCTTGATATACTAAAGATATTGACATGATTCCTTTTTTATTTGGAAGATAACTTAAGGGTACATGTTTTTTTTAAAAATATATCCTTGTTATACAGGAAATTTTTAAGGACGAAGTATAAAAATGTAGGTTTTTAACCGAAATTTTTCAAAATTTTAAGTTTGAACATTCATATTTGCCACATTTGCCAACGGATCCAGACAGATGAGATACTGTTGGAAAGGCTATAATGCGTACTTATTGACACTATGATTGTCCTTCTACCGTATTCAAAACACAAATTATAGCGTTTTTTATGAGCTTACCTCCCTGCACAGACGAAAAATTTCAATCCTTAAAAAAGGGGTGAAGGAGGGGTTGTACGACAAAATGTCTCATGGTAATAGTTGATCAGAACACTTCAAGGAATCGATTGGTGTATGTTGGAACACTTGCTAGCGAAACACCCTGTATACACGTTCAATTGAGACGTACGTAGGTGTACTTCCGATCATTCTTTAAGAATAGTTGCAGTGTTGAAAATAATTATCATTTTGTGCATTTTTTTTTCAAATTCTAAGAAAATGAATTCAGTGAGCCAATTTATAACTAATCCTTGGCTTTTACTACAAGACATTATTGGGACACCTTACAGGTGGCCTTTTTACATAAGGAAAATGTGGGACAAAAATTTAAGTGATATAAATCGCTTAAAACTTGTAACATTCAGTTACCAAAACGGTGTTTCTGCTGAACTACTAAATGATGTACTAACGTTCACATTAAAACAGCATTATACTCGCGATAGATCTCGCCAAATATTTGCGAGATACTGATATTTGACGACCCTAATTAGGGATATGCAAGAAGAGAGCGTGCGTATGCAGTATGCACTAAATTAACTAAAACGTAAAATGTTAAATTTAAATGGTAAACCCATTCAAAGATAAATATATACTTTTGTCAAATTTTTAAAGTTCAATTTATTTTCATTGTTTATTTACTGTTAAACATTCAGTGTACCACATTGTAAATTAGTAAAACTAAATACAATCTATTAATCCAATGTGTATAAAAAGTATTTTTATTTTTTTTGACTTTCCAAATGGCCCATGAGGCAGTCAAATCATTCGTTTTTGTTAACGGGGTATCGCCAGTAGCCCTAATCCCCAAAAAAACCTCCTACTCATATTGTTCATCAAATTCCTATTAAAACAATAGCTTTTAAACATATTCAATTATTCAAAATCTTCTCACCTCCGAATTTAAGGACCCATTACCTCCGCTCTCCCCCATGTCGCAGCTCGGCCCGGCTACATATTAAAAAATTAAATACAATAAAAATTTACCACCAAATAACACCATCCTACAGCGGCTCTTGGAAGCTCTTCGCCAGATGCTGCCCTTTCCTGTGAAAAATTTTTCTTAATTGAAATTACTAAATTTGTGAATATTCACTTTACCTCCAACTCTGTGGACTCGTCAACATATCGTCCGTAGGCATCGTAAAGGACTCCTGCCGCCTTAAAAAACTCCACGGTGGTATCGAGATCATTCACCTTACAAAAGTGAAGAAACATAATTTTGGCAAGATAACCAACAAAGAAGGACTTCCTCCTATTGTATTCGGGCAACTTCCTTTTGGCATGGCGCCACATTCCTTCGACGGTATTGCTATGGGCACCTGTTTCCGGATCTTTAAAGTTAACTGAATGAGTAACTTTTAGATACGTGAACATCGCCTCATCCAACCCACAACTTCCCTACAAAAGGAGTTCCAATCTACAGCCGTAACGTTGGCCATACGGCTTTCCGCCTGAATAATTTTTAATTCAATATTCTTGCCCCACATATGGCAAAACATCACAATCTAATATAAAAATTTTTACTTTCTAAACAAAAATTATACAATGCGATAATTACTTGCTTAAGACTAAGCTTTGAAATATCAAAAAATGTATTTTTTCCAATACTTTGGCGCCTCCGGCACTCACAGTTTTCTTCTTTTTAATGATTTGGCCCAGACACTCCCACTTGAACCCGTCCTCCCTGCTCACACTCTTCAGTTTCATGACCTGTCCACACTCCCTGCATATAAGCAGGCCTTCCACCGCAATCAAAAAAACAATTAAAATGCGCCGTTCAAGTTAACTTTGCTCACGGCAAGCACGCATATGTGTTTTAAACTAAATTTTAATCATAATTCATATATTATGTATAAAAACTAATAATATAAACTAACTATTTAAATTGCTTCTTATAATTACAAAATGATTGGCAATAAAAGTACTTATCATTTTCTCAATAATTTACACACCTACACAAGATTACGGCACTGAAGATAGCCGAAAATTTCCAGCCGAAAATTTTTTCCCCAAGGAAATGTCGATAGTGCAGATCCAGCCGATAATTTTTTCTTAAAGAACATTCTATAGTATTGTTTGACACTTTATTATTTGAAAAACGTTAAAATTAGTTGAGTCAGCCGATAAAAAAATATTAGAAAATCTTTTTTTTTTTATTTAATTAACTAACTAATTAAATGTAAAATAACGATCAATTCATTATATCGTCGATATGACCTCCGCGAAAAAAATTGCAATCCTAGAAAGTAGGCTTTTAAATTGAATTTTTTAAAAAAAAATTTGTATCGAAAAAAACGGTGTGGAGAGTTCCATAGAGGTTTCGCCTACTTCATGTAAGCCAAAGTGGGAGCCGAATACATGTAAAAACATGCTAAAAAGATCAAATCGTCGCTATGACCTCCGCGAAAAAAATTGCAACCCTAGAAAGTAGGTCTCTAAATTGAATTTTTTTAAAAAAATTTGTATTTTTTATAAATTATAAAATTAATTTGTAATTATAAAATTAATTTCTTTAACATAAATAGAAAATTTGTGTATACAAAATATTCATTCTTTTACAAACGTACTCTAGTCCAAATCTGTAATTGACAGCAGGAAAACCATGGCAATTGACATTAAGTGTAAACAAAGGCTTTATGCGTTTGTTTTGTGATTTTACGGACCTGTGGACCACTTAGAAGGGAAAACAGGATTGGAGATTGTTCTTTAAGGAGGTTAGTGTAAGTTTGATAAGGACGAAATGTGTTTAAGTGATAACAATGCGGTCAAATTGACTTGTCAATTTGAAAATTTCAAAGTTGAATATTTCCGAAAATAAATAAAATGTTGATAAAATTCCTTCGGATTCGTCCTTCAGATGTTAAGACACACGTCCTTACAAAATTTCATGACAATCCAACGTTTCCTTATGGGTGGTCCGTGTCCCTAACTTAAGCCCTGAAATTTACGGCTCTTTCGTCCTCTAATAGTTTCAATTCGGCAAATTTATTAAAGATTTCTATTAAAGTGGCATTGTTTGGGGCATGACCTCGAAATAGATTCTCAATTTTTTCTAAAACTATCCCTACAAGGTACTTATCATTATTTGAAGGCGAATAATTAATGGGTTTGTCATCGTCGAATTCATAAAGATCATTCAAGTAGTAGTTTGTGGACTTAACTATGTCAAAAAGTTCTCGTAAATTCGTTACCTTTGTGTTTCTGCACTCGTTGATTAACTCGGCGTAATCTTTCCTGGGACGGAAATGAAGCTTTAGCTCCCTTTTCGCGGCTGTCCAGGTTGGGTTGTTACGCTGTATGCATCGTTTCGCCTCCCCCTGGATTTTTTCGTTGATGACGATCCTTAGTGCATACTCCCAGAGCAGTGCGTTTTCCCCGCAAAGTGCGACTGCATTTTCCACGAATGCGATGAATTCCTGAAGGGTGTACTCCCCTTTCCCATTAAATGTCTTGAGTTGCCGGAAATGGTTGAGAACTTGTTCGGGTGTAAGCCGAAACGTATTTTCCGCAGGTTGTTGTGGGCGTACTTGGAGTTGCTGCGCTATCTGTTCCCTCAGTTCTATTATTTCGGCCTGTTGTTGTTGAATGGATTGCCTCAAAATATCTAGTTCTTGTTCTGCTGTCATCCCTCTATTTTGATCGAAGATCCGGTCTCTACTATTCCATGTACAATGTGTTGTAACCTTTTATTGCGTTTTAGTGCACTTTAACACTAGTCAACACAAAACAAAGTAGGTTAACGTAAACTCTTAGCAGTTGTTTGATTGTCTTAATCACGTTCACTATTTTTTTTTTTAAATTACGCTCTTTAGTGTGTTACACAAAAAAAAATTGTTTTTTATTTATTTTTTTTTTGTGGTTGCTTAGTGAAACAATAGCTAGTTAAACTGTAAGTTCACTTATTCACTGGATTGTTAAGCTTTTCATGGCAATCCTACCGACTGCGCCAATTATGTGGTTGAAGGATTTTTTTTCCAAATTCCGCATAGCCCGATCTTAACAACCCCGAATTCTCAACTGACTCGCTTTTTAATTCTCGATCTTATCTACCAGGTTGAATCCGTCGTTCCCACGATAAAAATGACAACAGAGCTTTCTTGAATTTTGTCAATTAAGCATTTCTGCATTGAGTGTATTTACTGAATCAAATGGCCGTAAGTTGAACTCTCTGGAAATTTCGGCAAACTCTGGTCTGATAGTGATAACTTGAGACCCGGTCTTTATCGTGGGAAGAACGGTTACATGGGAATGTAACTCACTTTCACCTGAAGACTACACTAGAATATTAATTGTACATATCATGCGTCATCGTTTTTATCTTTCCTAGATACACATTCTTCACCCCACTCAAGAGTAAACATTACTCAGAATGTCTTCAACATTATTTCGACAAATTAACTAAATTACTGTTCGACCACAATCCTTTCGATTTTAACCCGAACACTTTTGGATTTATTATTCCCTATTTTATTTATTATGTGGCCGTATTATCCGTCCGCATAGGTTAATATTTTGCAAAAGCATTCTTGGGTTTTTTATGATGCTGTAATAAAATAACCAGAAATTTTACGTACACAGGTAAACAAAGATCAGTTTTGTAAAGAGAAAGATTGTTAATAAATACATATTCCTAGAACGAGCATCCATAATTACTGCGCAAGTAGTCATGCACGTATGCTCTGCGGGTGAGGGTGAATAATTGGAAATACCAATTTTTCATCCATTATAAAAAAAATATTGGCAATCGCATGGAAAACTATTTGAATTTGTGACGTTTGCATGGACAAGCATTGGAATTTCAGACATTTGCTTGGAAAGGCATTGGACTTGCCTTAACTATAGCTGTTAAATTTAACTGAGCATTAAAAATTTTAATGTTCAGAGAAAAAGTGTGAAGAGATCGATAATTTAATGTCCGGTTTTAATGGAGCTATTAAACTTAATGCTATTTTGGTTTTGGTTTGGTTATTCCTATTTTCTAAATAATAGCTGATTGCAAATTTGGAAAATTTATCGATAAAATTGATGAATGAACTTTTGCTATTAACATATTATATGTCTACATGTATTATTTCATTAGGAGTAGAAGGAGTTTCAGTATGTTCAAATTTCTTTTTGACGGGATTTCTGTCATACTTAGCTGCAGAGCAGATACTACAATTGGTAATTATTTCGTGTACCTTTAGACACAGATTTGGACTATATATTCTTCTTTTAATCCCCTTGTAAGTAGCAATGATGCCAGAATGGCCGGACTCGTGCTTATGGAAAAGAGAAATCTGTTTCCTAAGTTTTTCGTCATCTTCAATGTCATCAGCTAGAAAGGTGCATTTAACAAATTTAACAATTTTTTTGGCAGGGAATAATTCGAGTAATATTTTGAGTAACTTCTTACATTCGCAATTATCTAACTCAGAGTAAATGCCGACTTTTTCTTTATATATGTGTCTTCTTAATATGTCGATAACTGTTCCGTCGATTACATCCTTCTTATCGATGTAGATTTACTGTTTTTAAATACACGTTGAAATTCCTTTTGCTTACTTTCTTGGAAGATTATTTGGGTTTTAAAACGATTTACCACTGTTTCCAATGTTGGTATATAATCGCTTTCCTCTTCATCTTGAGAGTGAATTGTTTCCAATTCTTCGTTGGAGCTATTCTCCATTCCTTGTTCTCGAGTGTTCAAATTTTCAACACTGTCTGTGAACAAGTTTTTTGATTTGATACCCAAATTTTCGGGATTCTTCCCGACTTTGTTTATAGCATTTATTTCCTTATTTTCGACATTAATTCTGTTAAGAAAGTCTGCTACTTTGTTATTCTTTCCTTTAATATATTCAACGTTGATATTGTATTCTCCTAGCTGTATTAGCCACCTTTGAAGTCTGGGGTTAATATCTTTACCTGTATACCTTGTTTGTAACCATTTTATGGGTTGGTAATCGGTTTGAAGATCGAATTCTTTTCCAAACAGGTATGGCCTCAAGTGTTTCACTCCCCACATTACTGCTAATAGCTCCACGTCAAAAACAGAATAATTTTTTTCATGGTCATTAAGTGTTCTCGAAGTGTTGGGTATCAACATCAACGATATATTTTTTGATTTTGCTGGATATTTAAAGGTCCAATCAAAAGGCAGAATCCAGAAAAAATACTTCAATTTATTATCTTACTTTAAATATAAAAGGCTTAATTCTATAACACTTAATCCTAAATGGCACTAAATTTTAATAATATTATTTCAATTTTAACTAAATTCACTTGTTTTTAATTTTAAATGGTGGTGTTTTGTTGTGTCTTCTCTGATCAGTCTCTGTATTTTTGTATTCTGAAATAGACTACTCAGATTAAAACTCTGAAGGTTTTGATATGCAGATTACAACTCTGCGTTTGGTTTGGTTGGTGCCTTAGATTGAATTGTCTAAGGGTTTGTAACTAGATTAAAACTCTAGTGGATGTAAAAGGAACTTTGTAAGATTTGTAGGAATGGGAGACAGATTAAAACTCTGTAAGTATATTCAGATTAGAACTCTGATAGTTTTTAGTTTACCTCAAATTATAACTCCGAGGGTTTTTGGTGATGGTAACAGATTAGAACTCTGTTTGTTAAATGCCTCTGATTATAACTCTGAGGGCTTGGTAGACAGATTAGAACTCTGTGATTTTTTTCAGATTACAACTCTGAAAGGATTTTGGTATTTATTTACAGATTAGAACTCTGTGTCTTTCAGATTAAAACTCTGAACTTAGTAGATTATAACTCTACCGTGGATCGACACGATCTGATTTTTGTCAAGAACGTTTCCATTTTTCTACCCATTTCATGGGTGGGGAAACGTTCTAGAATGATCTATGTTAGACCATTTGGGATGTGGGGAATGTTGTGTGGTCTAAGGTTGTGGTTGTGGTGAGAATGTTGTGTTTCATTTATTGAGGTTTTTGACATTTGTCAAAGTTTTTGTGTAAACACAACACGAAGCATAGCAGATTAGGTGGCCATCCTGGGTTAGGACGGCACCAATGGGCAAGGGCAAAGTTACTGGCATCCGTTATTAACTCGAATTTTTTTCCGAAATCCGAATATTTCAAAATGGGATAATTAATAATAATGCCCTTTTATTTTTTCCAAGGCACATATATAGTTGGGGTCGTTGACATTAATTCTTGAGTTCTTTTTTAAATATTTTATTATCAGATGTGCTATTTTCGCGTAATCTTTTATAAATTTTCGATAATATCCTGTAATGCCCAAGAAGGACTTTATTTGTTTTTGGTTGCTTGGTAGTTTTAGGTCTTGGATTACATTTATTTTGTCACGTTTCGGTTTAACCCCAGCTGGAGTTAAAACATGGACTAGATAATTTGTTTCTTTCTTTAGGAAGTTACATTTATCGACTTGTATTTTTAATCTAGCTTCTTTTAATCGGTCGAATATTCGTTTGATATTATCTAAGTGTTCCTCCAAAGTGGTGCTGAAAATTAAGATGTCGTCGAGGTAGACTACACAAATTTTGTTAATGTAGTCCCTGAGAACGGAATTCATAACTCTTTGAAAGGTCGAGGGGGCATTTTTCAGGCCAAACGGCATCCTTATATACTCGGAATGGCCGAAGGGAGCAGAGAAAGCAGTTTTCTGTCGGTCTTTTGGGTCGACTAAAATTTGGTGGAATCCTTTGGCCAAGTCGATGGTACTGAAGTATTGGGCCTTTCCCAATTTATCCAATATACTGTCTATATTTGGAATTGGGAATTTGTCATTAACGGTAACCTCGTTCAATTTTCTATAGGCTATCACTATCCGCCATTTTTTTTCCTGAATTATCTGACTTTTACGGTACAATCCACAAAGGGGAGTTGTACGGCGAGTTGCTTTCTTTAATGATTTTTTGTTCGAGCATTTCTTTTATTTGTTTTTCTATTTCAATTTCGTGAATTTGCGGATAGCGATAGATTTTAGAATAAATTGGGTGATTTGTGGTCGTTATTATGGAGTGTTGTACCTCGTGGGCAAATATTAACTTGTCCCAAAATAGTTCCTCGTATTTGTTCAACAAATTTTTTATAGATCATTGCTCCTCAACATTTAAATGGTTAAGTTTATTAATTATATTTCCTTCGTTTATTTCCGGAGTTGTTATTTCGTGGGGCATATAGGGGTAATAATAATTATTGCGATCCTCAAAAAATATTCTATTACTATTTATTTCGAGATATCTTTTTTCTAGGTTAATTTTAGCTTTAAGTCAGTTAATAAGTTTTGCCCAATGATACCGTCATATTTCCGACCAGTTATGTCGATTATTTTCCAGGCAATTGATCCGGAGATATTAAATTCTTTCGGAAGTGGGGTAATTAGTTCGCTACTTACTCGATTGGTGCCATTTATTGTACTGTAATGTAAGAGATTATAAAGTTTCTGCACGGGGAGCTCACTGAACGTATTTGGTTTGATTATACTTGTATCGGATCCCGTATCAACCAGACACTTTACACTCCTATTTCCTACGGTTAAACTAACTATGAGTAAATTGCTTCTCGAGGCTTGTCTGTAAAATTTGCGGGTAGCCGCTGGATGTTGTCAATTGCCAACGGTTCAACATTATTTGAGTCATTAATCGAATTATTATGAACATGGTTACGGTTAAAACTATTGTTGAAATTACTCCTACCTTGATTACTATTGTACAGATTATGATTTCTAAACCGTCCGGAATAGGCATTGGCATCGTTTCTGGGCTCTCTAAAAATCGTGAACTAAATAGTTCGATTAACCAACAGTGAGAAAGGGTGGATCAAAATCAATATGCTCGCCAAAGTAAAACACTGATGAAAATTAACAATTAATATATTCAAATACAATATTAATTAATTCATAACAATACTTATCAATCTAAAAACAAATGGAAATATTAAATTCAATTCAATTCAATTTCGATACTAATGAATGCAAATGTAATAAATATTAAATTCAATGTTATTGACGTTGTGGAAGAATATTTGTCCTTGACTTTATCTCAGTGGTTACTGGTTCGAGACGTCGTTGTTGGTTGCTGTAAAATGAACGCGTTAAATACAGTATATGTGAGAGGGCCCGTCACCCGAACAATCTCAGTTCACTTCTCACAATTGGTTATAAAAAAAAATCTTAATAACTCTTGATATACTAAAGATATTGACATGATTCCTTTTTTATTTGGAAGATAACTTAAGGGTACATGTTTTTTTTAAAAATATATCCTTGTTATACAGGAAATTTTTAAGGACGAAGTATAAAAATGTAGGTTTTTAACCGAAATTTTTCAAAATTTTAAGTTTGAACATTCATATTTGCCACATTTGCCAACGGATCCAGACAGATGAGATACTGTTGGAAAGGCTATAATGCGTACTTATTGACACTATGATTGTCCTTCTACCGTATTCAAAACACAAATTATAGCGTTTTTTATGAGCTTACCTCCCTGCACAGACGAAAAATTTCAATCCTTAAAAAAGGGGTGAAGGAGGGGTTGTACGACAAAATGTCTCATGGTAATAGTTGATCAGAACACTTCAAGGAATCGATTGGTGTATGTTGGAACACTTGCTAGCGAAACACCCTGTATACACGTTCAATTGAGACGTACGTAGGTGTACTTCCGATCATTCTTTAAGAATAGTTGCAGTGTTGAAAATAATTATCATTTTGTGCATTTTTTTTTCAAATTCTAAGAAAATGAATTCAGTGAGCCAATTTATAACTAATCCTTGGCTTTTACTACAAGACATTATTGGGACACCTTACAGGTGGCCTTTTTACATAAGGAAAATGTGGGACAAAAATTTAAGTGATATAAATCGCTTAAAACTTGTAACATTCAGTTACCAAAACGGTGTTTCTGCTGAACTACTAAATGATGTACTAACGTTCACATTAAAACAGCATTATACTCGCGATAGATCTCGCCAAATATTTGCGAGATACTGATATTTGACGACCCTAATTAGGGATATGCAAGAAGAGAGCGTGCGTATGCAGTATGCACTAAATTAACTAAAACGTAAAATGTTAAATTTAAATGGTAAACCCATTCAAAGATAAATATATACTTTTGTCAAATTTTTAAAGTTCAATTTATTTTCATTGTTTATTTACTGTTAAACATTCAGTGTACCACATTGTAAATTAGTAAAACTAAATACAATCTATTAATCCAATGTGTATAAAAAGTATTTTTATTTTTTTTGACTTTCCAAATGGCCCATGAGGCAGTCAAATCATTCGTTTTTGTTAACGGGGTATCGCCAGTAGCCCTAATCCCCAAAAAAACCTCCTACTCATATTGTTCATCAAATTCCTATTAAAACAATAGCTTTTAAACATATTCAATTATTCAAAATCTTCTCACCTCCGAATTTAAGGACCCATTACCTCCGCTCTCCCCCATGTCGCAGCTCGGCCCGGCTACATATTAAAAAATTAAATACAATAAAAATTTACCACCAAATAACACCATCCTACAGCGGCTCTTGGAAGCTCTTCGCCAGATGCTGCCCTTTCCTGTGAAAAATTTTTCTTAATTGAAATTACTAAATTTGTGAATATTCACTTTACCTCCAACTCTGTGGACTCGTCAACATATCGTCCGTAGGCATCGTAAAGGACTCCTGCCGCCTTAAAAAACTCCACGGTGGTATCGAGATCATTCACCTTACAAAAGTGAAGAAACATAATTTTGGCAAGATAACCAACAAAGAAGGACTTCCTCCTATTGTATTCGGGCAACTTCCTTTTGGCATGGCGCCACATTCCTTCGACGGTATTGCTATGGGCACCTGTTTCCGGATCTTTAAAGTTAACTGAATGAGTAACTTTTAGATACGTGAACATCGCCTCATCCAACCCACAACTTCCCTACAAAAGGAGTTCCAATCTACAGCCGTAACGTTGGCCATACGGCTTTCCGCCTGAATAATTTTTAATTCAATATTCTTGCCCCACATATGGCAAAACATCACAATCTAATATAAAAATTTTTACTTTCTAAACAAAAATTATACAATGCGATAATTACTTGCTTAAGACTAAGCTTTGAAATATCAAAAAATGTATTTTTTCCAATACTTTGGCGCCTCCGGCACTCACAGTTTTCTTCTTTTTAATGATTTGGCCCAGACACTCCCACTTGAACCCGTCCTCCCTGCTCACACTCTTCAGTTTCATGACCTGTCCACACTCCCTGCATATAAGCAGGCCTTCCACCGCAATCAAAAAAACAATTAAAATGCGCCGTTCAAGTTAACTTTGCTCACGGCAAGCACGCATATGTGTTTTAAACTAAATTTTAATCATAATTCATATATTATGTATAAAAACTAATAATATAAACTAACTATTTAAATTGCTTCTTATAATTACAAAATGATTGGCAATAAAAGTACTTATCATTTTCTCAATAATTTACACACCTACACAAGATTACGGGACTGAAGATAGCCGAAAATTTCCAGCCGAAAATTTTTTCCCCAAGGAAATGTCGATAGTGCAGATCCAGCCGATAATTTTTTCTTAAAGAACATTCTATAGTATTGTTTGACACTTTATTATTTGAAAAACGTTAAAATTAGTTGAGTCAGCCGATAAAAAAATATTAGAAAATCTTCTTTTTTTTTTTATTTAATTAACTAACTAATTAAATGTAAAATAACGATCAATTCATTATATCGTCGATATGACCTCCGCGAAAAAAATTGCAATCCTAGAAAGTAGGCTTTTAAATTGAATTTTTTAAAAAAAAATTTGTATCGAAAAAAACGGTGTGGAGAGTTCCATAGAGGTTTCGCCTACTTCATGTAAGCCAAAGTGGGAGCCGAATACATGTAAAAACATGCTAAAAAGATCAAATCGTCGCTATGACCTCCGCGAAAAAAATTGCAACCCTAGAAAGTAGGTCTCTAAATTGAATTTTTTTAAAAAAATTTGTATTTTTTATAAATTATAAAATTAATTTGTAATTATAAAATTAATTTCTTTAACATAAATAGAAAATTTGTGTATACAAAATATTCATTCTTTTACAAACGTACTCTAGTCCAAATCTGTAATTGACAGCAGGAAAACCATGGCAATTGACATTAAGTGTAAACAAAGGCTTTATGCGTTTGTTTTGTGATTTTACGGACCTGTGGACCACTTAGAAGGGAAAACAGGATTGGAGATTGTTCTTTAAGGAGGTTAGTGTAAGTTTGATAAGGACGAAATGTGTTTAAGTGATAACAATGCGGTCAAATTGACTTGTCAATTTGAAAATTTCAAAGTTGAATATTTCCGAAAATAAATAAAATGTTGATAAAATTCCTTCGGATTCGTCCTTCAGATGTTAAGACACACGTCCTTACAAAATTTCATGACAATCCAACGTTTCCTTATGGGTGGTCCGTGTCCCTAACTTAAGCCCTGAAATTTACGGCTCTTTCGTCCTCTAATAGTTTCAATTCGGCAAATTTATTAAAGATTTCTATTAAAGTGGCATTGTTTGGGGCATGACCTCGAAATAGATTCTCAATTTTTTCTAAAACTATCCCTACAAGGTACTTATCATTATTTGAAGGCGAATAATTAATGGGTTTGTCATCGTCGAATTTATAAAGATCATTCAAGTAGTAGTTTGTGGACTTAACTATGTCAAAAAGTTCTCGTAAATTCGTTACCTTTGTGTTTCTGCACTCGTTGATTAACTCGGCGTAATCTTTCCTGGGACGGAAATGAAGCTTTAGCTCCCTTTTCGCGGCTGTCCAGGTTGGGTTGTTACGCTGTATGCATCGTTTCGCCTCCCCCTGGATTTTTTCGTTGATGACGATCCTTAGTGCATACTCCCAGAGCAGTGCGTTTTCCCCGCAAAGTGCGACTGCATTTTCCACGAATGCGATGAATTCCTGAAGGGTGTACTCCCCTTTCCCATTAAATGTCTTGAGTTGCCGGAAATGGTTGAGAACTTGTTCGGGTGTAAGCCGAAACGTATTTTCCGCAGGTTGTTGTGGGCGTACTTGGAGTTGCTGCGCTATCTGTTCCCTCAGTTCTATTATTTCGGCCTGTTGTTGTTGAATGGATTGCCTCAAAATATCTAGTTCTTGTTCTGCTGTCATCCCTCTATTTTGATCGAAGATCCGGTCTCTACTATTCCATGTACAATGTGTTGTAACCTTTTATTGCGTTTTAGTGCACTTTAACACTAGTCAACACAAAACAAAGTAGGTTAACGTAAACTCTTAGCAGTTGTTTGATTGTCTTAATCACGTTCACTATTTTTTTTTTAAATTACGCTCTTTAGTGTGTTACACAAAAAAAAATTGTTTTTTATTTATTTTTTTTTTGTGGTTGCTTAGTGAAACAATAGCTAGTTAAACTGTAAGTTCACTTATTCACTGGATTGTTAAGCTTTTCATGGCAATCCTACCGACTGCGCCAATTATGTGGTTGAAGGATTTTTTTTCCAAATTCCGCATAGCCCGATCTTAACAACCCCGAATTCTCAACTGACTCGCTTTTTAATTCTCGATCTTATCTACCAGGTTGAATCCGTCGTTCCCACGATAAAAATGACAACAGAGCTTTCTTGAATTTTGTCAATTAAGCATTTCTGCATTGAGTGTATTTACTGAATCAAATGGCCGTAAGTTGAACTCTCTGGAAATTTCGGCAAACTCTGGTCTGATAGTGATAACTTGAGACCCGGTCTTTATCGTGGGAAGAACGGTTACATGGGAATGTAACTCACTTTCACCTGAAGACTACACTAGAATATTAATTGTACATATCATGCGTCATCGTTTTTATCTTTCCTAGATACACATTCTTCACCCCACTCAAGAGTAAACATTACTCAGAATGTCTTCAACATTATTTCGACAAATTAACTAAATTACTGTTCGACCACAATCCTTTCGATTTTAACCCGAACACTTTTGGATTTATTATTCCCTATTTTATTTATTATGTGGCCGTATTATCCGTCCGCATAGGTTAATATTTTGCAAAAGCATTCTTGGGTTTTTTATGATGCTGTAATAAAATAACCAGAAATTTTACGTACACAGGTAAACAAAGATCAGTTTTGTAAAGAGAAAGATTGTTAATAAATACATATTCCTAGAACGAGCATCCATAATTACTGCGCAAGTAGTCATGCACGTATGCTCTGCGGGTGAGGGTGAATAATTGGAAATACCAATTTTTCATCCATTATAAAAAAAATATTGGCAATCGCATGGAAAACTATTTGAATTTGTGACGTTTGCATGGACAAGCATTGGAATTTCAGACATTTGCTTGGAAAGGCATTGGACTTGCCTTAACTATAGCTGTTAAATTTAACTGAGCATTAAAAATTTTAATGTTCAGAGAAAAAGTGTGAAGAGATCGATAATTTAATGTCCGGTTTTAATGGAGCTATTAAACTTAATGCTATTTTGGTTTTGGTTTGGTTATTCCTATTTTCTAAATAATAGCTGATTGCAAATTTGGAAAATTTATCGATAAAATTGATGAATGAACTTTTGCTATTAACATATTATATGTCTACATGTATTATTTCATTAGGAGTAGAAGGAGTTTCAGTATGTTCAAATTTCTTTTTGACGGGATTTCTGTCATACTTAGCTGCAGAGCAGATACTACAATTGGTAATTATTTCGTGTACCTTTAGACACAGATTTGGACTATATATTCTTCTTTTAATCCCCTTGTAAGTAGCAATGATGCCAGAATGGCCGGACTCGTGCTTATGGAAAAGAGAAATCTGTTTCCTAAGTTTTTCGTCATCTTCAATGTCATCAGCTAGAAAGGTGCATTTAACAAATTTAACAATTTTTTTGGCAGGGAATAATTCGAGTAATATTTTGAGTAACTTCTTACATTCGCAATTATCTAACTCAGAGTAAATGCCGACTTTTTCTTTATATATGTGTCTTCTTAATATGTCGATAACTGTTCCGTCGATTACATCCTTCTTATCGATGTAGATTTACTGTTTTTAAATACACGTTGAAATTCCTTTTGCTTACTTTCTTGGAAGATTATTTGGGTTTTAAAACGATTTACCACTGTTTCCAATGTTGGTATATAATCGCTTTCCTCTTCATCTTGAGAGTGAATTGTTTCCAATTCTTCGTTGGAGCTATTCTCCATTCCTTGTTCTCGAGTGTTCAAATTTTCAACACTGTCTGTGAACAAGTTTTTTGATTTGATACCCAAATTTTCGGGATTCTTCCCGACTTTGTTTATAGCATTTATTTCCTTATTTTCGACATTAATTCTGTTAAGAAAGTCTGCTACTTTGTTATTCTTTCCTTTAATATATTCAACGTTGATATTGTATTCTCCTAGCTGTATTAGCCACCTTTGAAGTCTGGGGTTAATATCTTTACCTGTATACCTTGTTTGTAACCATTTTATGGGTTGGTAATCGGTTTGAAGATCGAATTCTTTTCCAAACAGGTATGGCCTCAAGTGTTTCACTCCCCACATTACTGCTAATAGCTCCACGTCAAAAACAGAATAATTTTTTTCATGGTCATTAAGTGTTCTCGAAGTGTTGGGTATCAACATCAACGATATATTTTTTGATTTTGCTGGATATTTAAAGGTCCAATCAAAAGGCAGAATCCAGAAAAAATACTTCAATTTATTATCTTACTTTAAATATAAAAGGCTTAATTCTATAACACTTAATCCTAAATGGCACTAAATTTTAATAATATTATTTCAATTTTAACTAAATTCACTTGTTTTTAATTTTAAATGGTGGTGTTTTGTTGTGTCTTCTCTGATCAGTCTCTGTATTTTTGTATTCTGAAATAGACTACTCAGATTAAAACTCTGAAGGTTTTGATATGCAGATTACAACTCTGCGTTTGGTTTGGTTGGTGCCTTAGATTGAATTGTCTAAGGGTTTGTAACTAGATTAAAACTCTAGTGGATGTAAAAGGAACTTTGTAAGATTTGTAGGAATGGGAGACAGATTAAAACTCTGTAAGTATATTCAGATTAGAACTCTGATAGTTTTTAGTTTACCTCAAATTATAACTCCGAGGGTTTTTGGTGATGGTAACAGATTAGAACTCTGTTTGTTAAATGCCTCTGATTATAACTCTGAGGGCTTGGTAGACAGATTAGAACTCTGTGATTTTTTTCAGATTACAACTCTGAAAGGATTTTGGTATTTATTTACAGATTAGAACTCTGTGTCTTTCAGATTAAAACTCTGAACTTAGTAGATTATAACTCTACCGTGGATCGACACGATCTGATTTTTGTCAAGAACGTTTCCATTTTTCTACCCATTTCATGGGTGGGGAAACGTTCTAGAATGATCTATGTTAGACCATTTGGGATGTGGGGAATGTTGTGTGGTCTAAGGTTGTGGTTGTGGTGAGAATGTTGTGTTTCATTTATTGAGGTTTTTGACATTTGTCAAAGTTTTTGTGTAAACACAACACGAAGCATAGCAGATTAGGTGGCCATCCTGGGTTAGGACGGCACCAATGGGCAAGGGCAAAGTTACTGGCATCCGTTATTAACTCGAATTTTTTTCCGAAATCCGAATATTTCAAAATGGGATAATTAATAATAATGCCCTTTTATTTTTTCCAAGGCACATATATAGTTGGGGTCGTTGACATTAATTCTTGAGTTCTTTTTTAAATATTTTATTATCAGATGTGCTATTTTCGCGTAATCTTTTATAAATTTTCGATAATATCCTGTAATGCCCAAGAAGGACTTTATTTGTTTTTGGTTGCTTGGTAGTTTTAGGTCTTGGATTACATTTATTTTGTCACGTTTCGGTTTAACCCCAGCTGGAGTTAAAACATGGACTAGATAATTTGTTTCTTTCTTTAGGAAGTTACATTTATCGACTTGTATTTTTAATCTAGCTTCTTTTAATCGGTCGAATATTCGTTTGATATTATCTAAGTGTTCCTCCAAAGTGGTGCTGAAAATTAAGATGTCGTCGAGGTAGACTACACAAATTTTGTTAATGTAGTCCCTGAGAACGGAATTCATAACTCTTTGAAAGGTCGAGGGGGCATTTTTCAGGCCAAACGGCATCCTTATATACTCGGAATGGCCGAAGGGAGCAGAGAAAGCAGTTTTCTGTCGGTCTTTTGGGTCGACTAAAATTTGGTGGAATCCTTTGGCCAAGTCGATGGTACTGAAGTATTGGGCCTTTCCCAATTTATCCAATATACTGTCTATATTTGGAATTGGGAATTTGTCATTAACGGTAACCTCGTTCAATTTTCTATAGGCTATCACTATCCGCCATTTTTTTTCCTGAATTATCTGACTTTTACGGTACAATCCACAAAGGGGAGTTGTACGGCGAGTTGCTTTCTTTAATGATTTTTTGTTCGAGCATTTCTTTTATTTGTTTTTCTATTTCAATTTCGTGAATTTGCGGATAGCGATAGATTTTAGAATAAATTGGGTGATTTGTGGTCGTTATTATGGAGTGTTGTACCTCGTGGGCAAATATTAACTTGTCCCAAAATAGTTCCTCGTATTTGTTCAACAAATTTTTTATAGATCATTGCTCCTCAACATTTAAATGGTTAAGTTTATTAATTATATTTCCTTCGTTTATTTCCGGAGTTGTTATTTCGTGGGGCATATAGGGGTAATAATAATTATTGCGATCCTCAAAAAATATTCTATTACTATTTATTTCGAGATATCTTTTTTCTAGGTTAATTTTAGCTTTAAGTCAGTTAATAAGTTTTGCCCAATGATACCGTCATATTTCCGACCAGTTATGTCGATTATTTTCCAGGCAATTGATCCGGAGATATTAAATTCTTTCGGAAGTGGGGTAATTAGTTCGCTACTTACTCGATTGGTGCCATTTATTGTACTGTAATGTAAGAGATTATAAAGTTTCTGCACGGGGAGCTCACTGAACGTATTTGGTTTGATTATACTTGTATCGGATCCCGTATCAACCAGACACTTTACACTCCTATTTCCTACGGTTAAACTAACTATGAGTAAATTGCTTCTCGAGGCTTGTCTGTAAAATTTGCGGGTAGCCGCTGGATGTTGTCAATTGCCAACGGTTCAACATTATTTGAGTCATTAATCGAATTATTATGAACATGGTTACGGTTAAAACTATTGTTGAAATTACTCCTACCTTGATTACTATTGTACAGATTATGATTTCTAAACCGTCCGGAATAGGCATTGGCATCGTTTCTGGGCTCTCTAAAAATCGTGAACTAAATAGTTCGATTAACCAACAGTGAGAAAGGGTGGATCAAAATCAATATGCTCGCCAAAGTAAAACACTGATGAAAATTAACAATTAATATATTCAAATACAATATTAATTAATTCATAACAATACTTATCAATCTAAAAACAAATGGAAATATTAAATTCAATTCAATTCAATTTCGATACTAATGAATGCAAATGTAATAAATATTAAATTCAATGTTATTGACGTTGTGGAAGAATATTTGTCCTTGACTTTATCTCAGTGGTTACTGGTTCGAGACGTCGTTGTTGGTTGCTGTAAAATGAACGCGTTAAATACAGTATATGTGAGAGGGCCCGTCACCCGAACAATCTCAGTTCACTTCTCACAATTGGTTATAAAAAAAAATCTTAATAACTCTTGATATACTAAAGATATTGACATGATTCCTTTTTTATTTGGAAGATAACTTAAGGGTACATGTTTTTTTTAAAAATATATCCTTGTTATACAGGAAATTTTTAAGGACGAAGTATAAAAATGTAGGTTTTTAACCGAAATTTTTCAAAATTTTAAGTTTGAACATTCATATTTGCCACATTTGCCAACGGATCCAGACAGATGAGATACTGTTGGAAAGGCTATAATGCGTACTTATTGACACTATGATTGTCCTTCTGCCGTATTCAAAACACAAATTATAGCGTTTTTTATGAGCTTACCTCCCTGCACAGACGAAAAATTTCAATCCTTAAAAAAGGGGTGAAGGAGGGGTTGTACGACAAAATGTCTCATGGTAATAGTTGATCAGAACACTTCAAGGAATCGATTGGTGTATGTTGGAACACTTGCTAGCGAAACACCCTGTATACACGTTCAATTGAGACGTACGTAGGTGTACTTCCGATCATTCTTTAAGAATAGTTGCAGTGTTGAAAATAATTATCATTTTGTGCATTTTTTTTTTCAAATTCTAAGAAAATGAATTCAGTGAGCCAATTTATAACTAATCCTTGGCTTTTACTACAAGACATTATTGGGACACCTTACAGGTGGCCTTTTTACATAAGGAAAATGTGGGACAAAAATTTAAGTGATATAAATCGCTTAAAACTTGTAACATTCAGTTACCAAAACGGTGTTTCTGCTGAACTACTAAATGATGTACTAACGTTCACATTAAAACAGCATTATACTCGCGATAGATCTCGCCAAATATTTGCGAGATACTGATATTTGACGACCCTAATTAGGGATATGCAAGAAGAGAGCGTGCGTATGCAGTATGCACTAAATTAACTAAAACGTAAAATGTTAAATTTAAATGGTAAACCCATTCAAAGATAAATATATATTTTTGTCAAATTTTTAAAGTTCAATTTATTTTCATTGTTTATTTACTGTTAAACATTCAGTGTACTACATTGTAAATTAGTAAAACTAAATACAATCTATTAATCCAATGTGTATAAAAAGTATTTTTATTTTTTTTGACTTTCCAAATGGCCCATGAGGCAGTCAAATCATTCGTTTTTGTTAACGGGGTATCGCCAGTAGCCCTAATCCCCAAAAAAACCTCCTACTCATATTGTTCATCAAATTCCTATTAAAACAATAGCTTTTAAACATATTCAATTATTCAAAATCTTCTCACCTCCGAATTTAAGGACCCATTACCTCCGCTCTCCCCCATGTCGCAGCGCGGCCCGGCTACATATTAAAAAATTAAATACAATAAAAATTTACCACCAAATAACACCATCCTACAGCGGCTCTTGGAAGCTCTTCGCCAGATGCTGCCCTTTCCTGTGAAAAATTTTTCTTAATTGAAATTACTAAATTTGTGAATATTCACTTTACCTCCAACTCTGTGGACTCGTCAACATATCGTCCGTAGGCATCGTAAAGGACTCCTGCCGCCTTAAAAAACTCCACGGTGGTATCGAGATCATTCACCTTACAAAAGTGAAGAAACATAATTTTGGCAAGATAACCAACAAAGAAGGACTTCCTCCTATTGTATTCGGGCAACTTCCTTTTGGCATGGCGCCACATTCCTTCGACGGTATTGCTATGGGCACCTGTTTCCGGATCTTTAAAGTTAACTGAATGAGTAACTTTTAGATACGTGAACATCGCCTCATCCAACCCACAACTTCCCTACAAAAGGAGTTCCAATCTACAGCCGTAACGTTGGCCATACGGCTTTCCGCCTGAATAATTTTTAATTCAATATTCTTGCCCCACATATGGCAAAACATCACAATCTAATATAAAAATTTTTACTTTCTAAACAAAAATTATACAATGCGATAATTACTTGCTTAAGACTAAGCTTTGAAATATCAAAAAATGTATTTTTTCCAATACTTTGGCGCCTCCGGCACTCACAGTTTTCTTCTTTTTAATGATTTGGCCCAGACACTCCCACTTGAACCCGTCCTCCCTGCTCACACTCTTCAGTTTCATGACCTGTCCACACTCCCTGCATATAAGCAGGCCTTCCACCGCAATCAAAAAAACAATTAAAATGCGCCGTTCAAGTTAACTTTGCTCACGGCAAGCACGCATATGTGTTTTAAACTAAATTTTAATCATAATTCATATATTATGTATAAAAACTAATAATATAAACTAACTATTTAAATTGCTTCTTATAATTACAAAATGATTGGCAATAAAAGTACTTATCATTTTCTCAATAATTTACACACCTACACAAGATTACGGGACTGAAGATAGCCGAAAATTTCCAGCCGAAAATTTTTTCCCCAAGGAAATGTCGATAGTGCAGATCCAGCCGATAATTTTTTCTTAAAGAACATTCTATAGTATTGTTTGACACTTTATTATTTGAAAAACGTTAAAATTAGTTGAGTCAGCCGATAAAAAAATATTAGAAAATCTTCTTTTTTTTTTTATTTAATTAACTAACTAATTAAATGTAAAATAACGATCAATTCATTATATCGTCGATATGACCTCCGCGAAAAAAATTGCAATCCTAGAAAGTAGGCTTTTAAATTGAATTTTTTAAAAAAAAATTTGTATCGAAAAAAACGGTGTGGAGAGTTCCATAGAGGTTTCGCCTACTTCATGTAAGCCAAAGTGGGAGCCGAATACATGTAAAAACATGCTAAAAAGATCAAATCGTCGCTATGACCTCCGCGAAAAAAATTGCAACCCTAGAAAGTAGGTCTCTAAATTGAATTTTTTTAAAAAAATTTGTATTTTTTATAAATTATAAAATTAATTTGTAATTATAAAATTAATTTCTTTAACATAAATAGAAAATTTGTGTATACAAAATATTCATTCTTTTACAAACGTACTCTAGTCCAAATCTGTAATTGACAGCAGGAAAACCATGGCAATTGACATTAAGTGTAAACAAAGGCTTTATGCGTTTGTTTTGTGATTTTACGGACCTGTGGACCACTTAGAAGGGAAAACAGGATTGGAGATTGTTCTTTAAGGAGGTTAGTGTAAGTTTGATAAGGACGAAATGTGTTTAAGTGATAACAATGCGGTCAAATTGACTTGTCAATTTGAAAATTTCAAAGTTGAATATTTCCGAAAATAAATAAAATGTTGATAAAATTCCTTCGGATTCGTCCTTCAGATGTTAAGACACACGTCCTTACAAAATTTCATGACAATCCAACGTTTCCTTATGGGTGGTCCGTGTCCCTAACTTAAGCCCTGAAATTTACGGCTCTTTCGTCCTCTAATAGTTTCAATTCGGCAAATTTATTAAAGATTTCTATTAAAGTGGCATTGTTTGGGGCATGACCTCGAAATAGATTCTCAATTTTTTCTAAAACTATCCCTACAAGGTACTTATCATTATTTGAAGGCGAATAATTAATGGGTTTGTCATCGTCGAATTCATAAAGATCATTCAAGTAGTAGTTTGTGGACTTAACTATGTCAAAAAGTTCTCGTAAATTCGTTACCTTTGTGTTTCTGCACTCGTTGATTAACTCGGCGTAATCTTTCCTGGGACGGAAATGAAGCTTTAGCTCCCTTTTCGCGGCTGTCCAGGTTGGGTTGTTACGCTGTATGCATCGTTTCGCCTCCCCCTGGATTTTTTCGTTGATGACGATCCTTAGTGCATACTCCCAGAGCAGTGCGTTTTCCCCGCAAAGTGCGACTGCATTTTCCACGAATGCGATGAATTCCTGAAGGGTGTACTCCCCTTTCCCATTAAATGTCTTGAGTTGCCGGAAATGGTTGAGAACTTGTTCGGGTGTAAGCCGAAACGTATTTTCCGCAGGTTGTTGTGGGCGTACTTGGAGTTGCTGCGCTATCTGTTCCCTCAGTTCTATTATTTCGGCCTGTTGTTGTTGAATGGATTGCCTCAAAATATCTAGTTCTTGTTCTGCTGTCATCCCTCTATTTTGATCGAAGATCCGGTCTCTACTATTCCATGTACAATGTGTTGTAACCTTTTATTGCGTTTTAGTGCACTTTAACACTAGTCAACACAAAACAAAGTAGGTTAACGTAAACTCTTAGCAGTTGTTTGATTGTCTTAATCACGTTCACTATTTTTTTTTTTAAATTACGCTCTTTAGTGTGTTACACAAAAAAAAATTGTTTTTTATTTATTTTTTTTTTGTGGTTGCTTAGTGAAACAATAGCTAGTTAAACTGTAAGTTCACTTATTCACTGGATTGTTAAGCTTTTCATGGCAATCCTACCGACTGCGCCAATTATGTGGTTGAAGGATTTTTTTTCCAAATTCCGCATAGCCCGATCTTAACAACCCCGAATTCTCAACTGACTCGCTTTTTAATTCTCGATCTTATCTACCAGGTTGAATCCGTCGTTCCCACGATAAAAATGACAACAGAGCTTTCTTGAATTTTGTCAATTAAGCATTTCTGCATTGAGTGTATTTACTGAATCAAATGGCCGTAAGTTGAACTCTCTGGAAATTTCGGCAAACTCTGGTCTGATAGTGATAACTTGAGACCCGGTCTTTATCGTGGGAAGAACGGTTACATGGGAATGTAACTCACTTTCACCTGAAGACTACACTAGAATATTAATTGTACATATCATGCGTCATCGTTTTTATCTTTCCTAGATACACATTCTTCACCCCACTCAAGAGTAAACATTACTCAGAATGTCTTCAACATTATTTCGACAAATTAACTAAATTACTGTTCGACCACAATCCTTTCGATTTTAACCCGAACACTTTTGGATTTATTATTCCCTATTTTATTTATTATGTGGCCGTATTATCCGTCCGCATAGGTTAATATTTTGCAAAAGCATTCTTGGGTTTTTTATGATGCTGTAATAAAATAACCAGAAATTTTACGTACACAGGTAAACAAAGATCAGTTTTGTAAAGAGAAAGATTGTTAATAAATACATATTCCTAGAACGAGCATCCATAATTACTGCGCAAGTAGTCATGCACGTATGCTCTGCGGGTGAGGGTGAATAATTGGAAATACCAATTTTTCATCCATTATAAAAAAAATATTGGCAATCGCATGGAAAACTATTTGAATTTGTGACGTTTGCATGGACAAGCATTGGAATTTCAGACATTTGCTTGGAAAGGCATTGGACTTGCCTTAACTATAGCTGTTAAATTTAACTGAGCATTAAAAATTTTAATGTTCAGAGAAAAAGTGTGAAGAGATCGATAATTTAATGTCCGGTTTTAATGGAGCTATTAAACTTAATGCTATTTTGGTTTTGGTTTGGTTATTCCTATTTTCTAAATAATAGCTGATTGCAAATTTGGAAAATTTATCGATAAAATTGATGAATGAACTTTTGCTATTAACATATTATATGTCTACATGTATTATTTCATTAGGAGTAGAAGGAGTTTCAGTATGTTCAAATTTCTTTTTGACGGGATTTCTGTCATACTTAGCTGCAGAGCAGATACTACAATTGGTAATTATTTCGTGTA
The DNA here is from genome assembly GCA_963082835.1 of Leptogaster cylindrica. NCBI lineage: Eukaryota > Metazoa > Arthropoda > Insecta > Diptera > Asilidae > Leptogaster > Leptogaster cylindrica. Next base: position 20,391,263 of record OY720107.1, read on the forward strand.
CCTTTAGACACAGATTTGGACTATATATTCTTCTTTTAATCCCCTTGTAAGTAGCAATGATGCCAGAATGGCCGGACTCGTTCTTATGGAAAAGAGAAATCTGTTTCCTAAGTTTTTCGTCATCTTCAATGTCATCAGCTAGAAAGGTGCATTTAACAAATTTAACAATTTTTTTGGCAGGGAATAATTCGAGTAATATTTTGAGTAACTTCTTACATTCGCAATTATCTAACTCAGAGTAAATGCCGACTTTTTCTTTATATATGTGTCTTCTTAATATGTCGATAACTGTTCCGTCGATTACATCCTTCTTATCGATGTAGATTTACTGTTTTTAAATACACGTTGAAATTCCTTTTACTTACTTTCTTGGAAGATTATTTGGGTTTTAAAACGATTTACCACTGTTTCCAATGTTGGTATATAATCGCTTTCCTCTTCATCTTGAGAGTGAATTGTTTCCAATTCTTCGTTGGAGCTATTCTCCATTCCTTGTTCTCGAGTGTTCAAATTTTCAACACTGTCTGTGAACAAGTTTTTTGATTTGATACCCAAATTTTCGGGATTCTTCCCGACTTTGTTTATAGCATTTATTTCCTTATTTTCGACATTAATTCTGTTAAGAAAGTCTGCTACTTTGTTATTCTTTCCTTTAATATATTCAACGTTGATATTGTATTCTCCTAGCTGTATTAGCCACCTTTGAAGTCTGGGGTTAATATCTTTACCTGTATACCTTGTTTGTAACCATTTTATGGGTTGGTAATCGGTTTGAAGATCGAATTCTTTTCCAAACAGGTATGGCCTCAAGTGTTTCACTCCCCACATTATTGCTAATAGCTCCACGTCAAAAACAGAATAATTTTTTTCATGGTCATTAAGTGTTCTCGAAGTGTTGGGTATCAACATCAACGATATATTTTTTGATTTTGCTGGATATTTAAAGGTCCAATCAAAAGGCAGAATCCAGAAAAAATACTTCAATTTATTATCTTACTTTAAATATAAAAGGCTTAATTCTATAACACTTAATCCTAAATGGCACTAAATTTTAATAATATTATTTCAATTTTAACTAAATTCACTTGTTTTTAATTTTAAATGGTGGTGTTTTGTTGTGTCTTCTCTGATCAGTCTCTGTATTTTTGTATTCTGAAATAGACTACTCAGATTAAAACTCTGAAGGTTTTGATATGCAGATTACAACTCTGCGTTTGGTTTGGTTGGTGCCTTAGATTGAATTGTCTAAGGGTTTGTAACTAGATTAAAACTCTAGTGGATGTAAAAGGAACTTTGTAAGATTTGTAGGAATGGGAGACAGATTAAAACTCTGTAAGTATATTCAGATTAGAACTCTGATAGTTTTTAGTTTACCTCAAATTATAACTCCGAGGGTTTTTGGTGATGGTAACAGATTAGAACTCTGTTTGTTAAATGCCTCTGATTATAACTCTGAGGGCTTGGTAGACAGATTAGAACTCTGTGATTTTTTTCAGATTACAACTCTGAAAGGATTTTGGTATTTATTTACAGATTAGAACTCTGTGTCTTTCAGATTAAAACTCTGAACTTAGTAGATTATAACTCTACCGTGGATCGACACGATCTGATTTTTGTCAAGAACGTTTCCATTTTTCTACCCATTTCATGGGTGGGGAAACGTTCTAGAATGATCTATGTTAGACCATTTGGGATGTGGGGAATGTTGTGTGGTCTAAGGTTGTGGTTGTGGTGAGAATGTTGTGTTTCATTTATTGAGGTTTTTGACATTTGTCAAAGTTTTTGTGTAAACACAACACGAAGCATAGCAGATTAGGTGGCCATCCTGGGTTAGGACGGCACCAATGGGCAAGGGCAAAGTTACTGGCATCCGTTATTAACTCGAATTTTTTTCCGAAATCCGAATATTTCAAAATGGGATAATTAATAATAATGCCCTTTTATTTTTTCCAAGGCACATATATAGTTGGGGTCGTTGACATTAATTCTTGAGTTCTTTTTTAAATATTTTATTATCAGATGTGCTATTTTCGCGTAATCTTTTATAAATTTTCGATAATATCCTGTAATGCCCAAGAAGGACTTTATTTGTTTTTGGTTGCTTGGTAGTTTTAGGTCTTGGATTACATTTATTTTGTCACGTTTCGGTTTAACCCCAGCTGGAGTTAAAACATGGACTAGATAATTTGTTTCTTTCTTTAGGAAGTTACATTTATCGACTTGTATTTTTAATCTAGCTTCTTTTAATCGGTCGAATATTCGTTTGATATTATCTAAGTGTTCCTCCAAAGTGGTGCTGAAAATTAAGATGTCGTCGAGGTAGACTACACAAATTTTGTTAATGTAGTCCCTGAGAACGGAATTCATAACTCTTTGAAAGGTCGAGGGGGCATTTTTCAGGCCAAACGGCATCCTTATATACTCGGAATGGCCGAAGGGAGCAGAGAAAGCAGTTTTCTGTCGGTCTTTTGGGTCGACTAAAATTTGGTGGAATCCTTTGGCCAAGTCGATGGTACTGAAGTATTGGGCCTTTCCCAATTTATCCAATATACTGTCTATATTTGGAATTGGGAATTTGTCATTAACGGTAACCTCGTTCAATTTTCTATAGGCTATCACTATCCGCCATTTTTTTTCCTGAATTATCTGACTTTTACGGTACAATCCACAAAGGGGAGTTGTACGGCGAGTTGCTTTCTTTAATGATTTTTTGTTCGAGCATTTCTTTTATTTGTTTTTCTATTTCAATTTCGTGAATTTGCGGATAGCGATAGATTTTAGAATAAATTGGGTGATTTGTGGTCGTTATTATGGAGTGTTGTACCTCGTGGGCAAATATTAACTTGTCCCAAAATAGTTCCTCGTATTTGTTCAACAAATTTTTTATAGATCATTGCTCCTCAACATTTAAATGGTTAAGTTTATTAATTATATTTCCTTCGTTTATTTCCGGAGTTGTTATTTCGTGGGGCATATAGGGGTAATAATAATTATTGCGATCCTCAAAAAATATTCTATTACTATTTATTTCGAGATATCTTTTTTCTAGGTTAATTTTAGCTTTAAGTCAGTTAATAAGTTTTGCCCAATGATACCGTCATATTTCCGACCAGTTATGTCGATTATTTTCCAGGCAATTGATCCGGAGATATTAAATTCTTTCGGAAGTGGGGTAATTAGTTCGCTACTTACTCGATTGGTGCCATTTATTGTACTGTAATGTAAGAGATTATAAAGTTTCTGCACGGGGAGCTCACTGAACGTATTTGGTTTGATTATACTTGTATCGGATCCCGTATCAACCAGACACTTTACACTCCTATTTCCTACGGTTAAACTAACTATGAGTAAATTGCTTCTCGAGGCTTGTCTGTAAAATTTGCGGGTAGCCGCTGGATGTTGTCAATTGCCAACGGTTCAACATTATTTGAGTCATTAATCGAATTATTATGAACATGGTTACGGTTAAAACTATTGTTGAAATTACTCCTACCTTGATTACTATTGTACAGATTATGATTTCTAAACCGTCCGGAATAGGCATTGGCATCGTTTCTGGGCTCTCTAAAAATCGTGAACTAAATAGTTCGATTAACCAACAGTGAGAAAGGGTGGATCAAAATCAATATGCTCGCCAAAGTAAAACACTGATGAAAATTAACAATTAATATATTCAAATACAATATTAATTAATTCATAACAATACTTATCAATCTAAAAACAAATGGAAATATTAAATTCAATTCAATTCAATTTCGATACTAATGAATGCAAATGTAATAAATATTAAATTCAATGTTATTGACGTTGTGGAAGAATATTTGTCCTTGACTTTATCTCAGTGGTTACTGGTTCGAGACGTCGTTGTTGGTTGCTGTAAAATGAACGCGTTAAATACAGTATATGTGAGAGGGCCCGTCACCCGAACAATCTCAGTTCACTTCTCACAATTGGTTATAAAAAAAAATCTTAATAACTCTTGATATACTAAAGATATTGACATGATTCCTTTTTTATTTGGAAGATAACTTAAGGGTACATGTTTTTTTTAAAAATATATCCTTGTTATACAGGAAATTTTTAAGGACGAAGTATAAAAATGTAGGTTTTTAACCGAAATTTTTCAAAATTTTAAGTTTGAACATTCATATTTGCCACATTTGCCAACGGATCCAGACAGATGAGATACTGTTGGAAAGGCTATAATGCGTACTTATTGACACTATGATTGTCCTTCTGCCGTATTCAAAACACAAATTATAGCGTTTTTTATGAGCTTACCTCCCTGCACAGACGAAAAATTTCAATCCTTAAAAAAGGGGTGAAGGAGGGGTTGTACGACAAAATGTCTCATGGTAATAGTTGATCAGAACACTTCAAGGAATCGATTGGTGTATGTTGGAACACTTGCTAGCGAAACACCCTGTATACACGTTCAATTGAGACGTACGTAGGTGTACTTCCGATCATTCTTTAAGAATAGTTGCAGTGTTGAAAATAATTATCATTTTGTGCATTTTTTTTTTCAAATTCTAAGAAAATGAATTCAGTGAGCCAATTTATAACTAATCCTTGGCTTTTACTACAAGACATTATTGGGACACCTTACAGGTGGCCTTTTTACATAAGGAAAATGTGGGACAAAAATTTAAGTGATATAAATCGCTTAAAACTTGTAACATTCAGTTACCAAAACGGTGTTTCTGCTGAACTACTAAATGATGTACTAACGTTCACATTAAAACAGCATTATACTCGCGATAGATCTCGCCAAATATTTGCGAGATACTGATATTTGACGACCCTAATTAGGGATATGCAAGAAGAGAGCGTGCGTATGCAGTATGCACTAAATTAACTAAAACGTAAAATGTTAAATTTAAATGGTAAACCCATTCAAAGATAAATATATATTTTTGTCAAATTTTTAAAGTTCAATTTATTTTCATTGTTTATTTACTGTTAAACATTCAGTGTACTACATTGTAAATTAGTAAAACTAAATACAATCTATTAATCCAATGTGTATAAAAAGTATTTTTATTTTTTTTGACTTTCCAAATGGCCCATGAGGCAGTCAAATCATTCGTTTTTGTTAACGGGGTATCGCCAGTAGCCCTAATCCCCAAAAAAACCTCCTACTCATATTGTTCATCAAATTCCTATTAAAACAATAGCTTTTAAACATATTCAATTATTCAAAATCTTCTCACCTCCGAATTTAAGGACCCATTACCTCCGCTCTCCCCCATGTCGCAGCTCGGCCCGGCTACATATTAAAAAATTAAATACAATAAAAATTTACCACCAAATAACACCATCCTACAGCGGCTCTTGGAAGCTCTTCGCCAGATGCTGCCCTTTCCTGTGAAAAATTTTTCTTAATTGAAATTACTAAATTTGTGAATATTCACTTTACCTCCAACTCTGTGGACTCGTCAACATATCGTCCGTAGGCATCGTAAAGGACTCCTGCCGCCTTAAAAAACTCCACGGTGGTATCGAGATCATTCACCTTACAAAAGTGAAGAAACATAATTTTGGCAAGATAACCAACAAAAAAGGACTTCCTCCTATTGTATTCGGGCAACTTCCTTTTGGCATGGCGCCACATTCCTTCGACGGTATTGCTATGGGCACCTGTTTCCGGATCTTTAAAGTTAACTGAATGAGTAACTTTTAGATACGTGAACATCGCCTCATCCAACCCACAACTTCCCTACAAAAGGAGTTCCAATCTACAGCCGTAACGTTGGCCATACGGCTTTCCGCCTGAATAATTTTTAATTCAATATTCTTGCCCCACATATGGCAAAACATCACAATCTAATATAAAAATTTTTACTTTCTAAACAAAAATTATACAATGCGATAATTACTTGCTTAAGACTAAGCTTTGAAATATCAAAAAATGTATTTTTTCCAATACTTTGGCGCCTCCGGCACTCACAGTTTTCTTCTTTTTAATGATTTGGCCCAGACACTCCCACTTGAACCCGTCCTCCCTGCTCACACTCTTCAGTTTCATGACCTGTCCACACTCCCTGCATATAAGCAGGCCTTCCACCGCAATCAAAAAAACAATTAAAATGCGCCGTTCAAGTTAACTTTGCTCACGGCAAGCACGCATATGTGTTTTAAACTAAATTTTAATCATAATTCATATATTATGTATAAAAACTAATAATATAAACTAACTATTTAAATTGCTTCTTATAATTACAAAATGATTGGCAATAAAAGTACTTATCATTTTCTCAATAATTTACACACCTACACAAGATTACGGGACTGAAGATAGCCGAAAATTTCCAGCCGAAAATTTTTTCCCCAAGGAAATGTCGATAGTGCAGATCCAGCCGATAATTTTTTCTTAAAGAACATTCTATAGTATTGTTTGACACTTTATTATTTGAAAAACGTTAAAATTAGTTGAGTCAGCCGATAAAAAAATATTAGAAAATCTTCTTTTTTTTTTTATTTAATTAACTAACTAATTAAATGTAAAATAACGATCAATTCATTATATCGTCGATATGACCTCCGCGAAAAAAATTGCAATCCTAGAAAGTAGGCTTTTAAATTGAATTTTTTAAAAAAAAATTTGTATCGAAAAAAACGGTGTGGAGAGTTCCATAGAGGTTTCGCCTACTTCATGTAAGCCAAAGTGGGAGCCGAATACATGTAAAAACATGCTAAAAAGATCAAATCGTCGCTATGACCTCCGCGAAAAAAATTGCAACCCTAGAAAGTAGGTCTCTAAATTGAATTTTTTTAAAAAAATTTGTATTTTTTATAAATTATAAAATTAATTTGTAATTATAAAATTAATTTCTTTAACATAAATAGAAAATTTGTGTATACAAAATATTCATTCTTTTACAAACGTACTCTAGTCCAAATCTGTAATTGACAGCAGGAAAACCATGGCAATTGACATTAAGTGTAAACAAAGGCTTTATGCGTTTGTTTTGTGATTTTACGGACCTGTGGACCACTTAGAAGGGAAAACAGGATTGGAGATTGTTCTTTAAGGAGGTTAGTGTAAGTTTGATAAGGACGAAATGTGTTTAAGTGATAACAATGCGGTCAAATTGACTTGTCAATTTGAAAATTTCAAAGTTGAATATTTCCGAAAATAAATAAAATGTTGATAAAATTCCTTCGGATTCGTCCTTCAGATGTTAAGACACACGTCCTTACAAAATTTCATGACAATCCAACGTTTCCTTATGGGTGGTCCGTGTCCCTAACTTAAGCCCTGAAATTTACGGCTCTTTCGTCCTCTAATAGTTTCAATTCGGCAAATTTATTAAAGATTTCTATTAAAGTGGCATTGTTTGGGGCATGACCTCGAAATAGATTCTCAATTTTTTCTAAAACTATCCCTACAAGGTACTTATCATTATTTGAAGGCGAATAATTAATGGGTTTGTCATCGTCGAATTCATAAAGATCATTCAAGTAGTAGTTTGTGGACTTAACTATGTCAAAAAGTTCTCGTAAATTCGTTACCTTTGTGTTTCTGCACTCGTTGATTAACTCGGCGTAATCTTTCCTGGGACGGAAATGAAGCTTTAGCTCCCTTTTCGCGGCTGTCCAGGTTGGGTTGTTACGCTGTATGCATCGTTTCGCCTCCCCCTGGATTTTTTCGTTGATGACGATCCTTAGTGCATACTCCCAGAGCAGTGCGTTTTCCCCGCAAAGTGCGACTGCATTTTCCACGAATGCGATGAATTCCTGAAGGGTGTACTCCCCTTTCCCATTAAATGTCTTGAGTTGCCGGAAATGGTTGAGAACTTGTTCGGGTGTAAGCTGAAACGTATTTTCCGCAGGTTGTTGTGGGCGTACTTGGAGTTGCTGCGCTATCTGTTCCCTCAGTTCTATTATTTCGGCCTGTTGTTGTTGAATGGATTGCCTCAAAATATCTAGTTCTTGTTCTGCTGTCATCCCTCTATTTTGATCGAAGATCCGGTCTCTACTATTCCATGTACAATGTGTTGTAACCTTTTATTGCGTTTTAGTGCACTTTAACACTAGTCAACACAAAACAAAGTAGGTTAACGTAAACTCTTAGCAGTTGTTTGATTGTCTTAATCACGTTCACTATTTTTTTTTTTTAAATTACGCTCTTTAGTGTGTTACACAAAAAAAAATTGTTTTTTATTTATTTTTTTTTTGTGGTTGCTTAGTGAAACAATAGCTAGTTAAACTGTAAGTTCACTTATTCACTGGATTGTTAAGCTTTTCATGGCAATCCTACCGACTGCGCCAATTATGTGGTTGAAGGATTTTTTTTCCAAATTCCGCATAGCCCGATCTTAACAACCCCGAATTCTCAACTGACTCGCTTTTTAATTCTCGATCTTATCTACCAGGTTGAATCCGTCGTTCCCACGATAAAAATGACAACAGAGCTTTCTTGAATTTTGTCAATTAAGCATTTCTGCATTGAGTGTATTTACTGAATCAAATGGCCGTAAGTTGAACTCTCTGGAAATTTCGGCAAACTCTGGTCTGATAGTGATAACTTGAGACCCGGTCTTTATCGTGGGAAGAACGGTTACATGGGAATGTAACTCACTTTCACCTGAAGACTACACTAGAATATTAATTGTACATATCATGCGTCATCGTTTTTATCTTTCCTAGATACACATTCTTCACCCCACTCAAGAGTAAACATTACTCAGAATGTCTTCAACATTATTTCGACAAATTAACTAAATTACTGTTCGACCACAATCCTTTCGATTTTAACCCGAACACTTTTGGATTTATTATTCCCTATTTTATTTATTATGTGGCCGTATTATCCGTCCGCATAGGTTAATATTTTGCAAAAGCATTCTTGGGTTTTTTATGATGCTGTAATAAAATAACCAGAAATTTTACGTACACAGGTAAACAAAGATCAGTTTTGTAAAGAGAAAGATTGTTAATAAATACATATTCCTAGAACGAGCATCCATAATTACTGCGCAAGTAGTCATGCACGTATGCTCTGCGGGTGAGGGTGAATAATTGGAAATACCAATTTTTCATCCATTATAAAAAAAATATTGGCAATCGCATGGAAAACTATTTGAATTTGTGACGTTTGCATGAACAAGCATTGGAATTTCAGACATTTGCTTGGAAAGGCATTGGACTTGCCTTAACTATAGCTGTTAAATTTAACTGAGCATTAAAAATTTTAATGTTCAGAGAAAAAGTGTGAAGAGATCGATAATTTAATGTCCGGTTTTAATGGAGCTATTAAACTTAATGCTATTTTGGTTTTGGTTTGGTTATTCCTATTTTCTAAATAATAGCTGATTGCAAATTTGGAAAATTTATCGATAAAATTGATGAATGAACTTTTGCTATTAACATATTATATGTCTACATGTATTATTTCATTAGGAGTAGAAGGAGTTTCAGTATGTTCAAATTTCTTTTTGACGGGATTTCTGTCATACTTAGCTGCAGAGCAGATACTACAATTGGTAATTATTTCGTGTACCTTTAGACACAGATTTGGACTATATATTCTTCTTTTAATCCCCTTGTAAGTAGCAATGATGCCAGAATGGCCGGACTCGTTCTTATGGAAAAGAGAAATCTGTTTCCTAAGTTTTTCGTCATCTTCAATGTCATCAGCTAGAAAGGTGCATTTAACAAATTTAACAATTTTTTTGGCAGGGAATAATTCGAGTAATATTTTGAGTAACTTCTTACATTCGCAATTATCTAACTCAGAGTAAATGCCGACTTTTTCTTTATATATGTGTCTTCTTAATATGTCGATAACTGTTCCGTCGATTACATCCTTCTTATCGATGTAGATTTACTGTTTTTAAATACACGTTGAAATTCCTTTTGCTTACTTTCTTGGAAGATTATTTGGGTTTTAAAACGATTTACCACTGTTTCCAATGTTGGTATATAATCGCTTTCCTCTTCATCTTGAGAGTGAATTGTTTCCAATTCTTCGTTGGAGCTATTCTCCATTCCTTGTTCTCGAGTGTTCAAATTTTCAACACTGTCTGTGAACAAGTTTTTTGATTTGATACCCAAATTTTCGGGATTCTTCCCGACTTTGTTTATAGCATTTATTTCCTTATTTTCGACATTAATTCTGTTAAGAAAGTCTGCTACTTTGTTATTCTTTCCTTTAATATATTCAACGTTGATATTGTATTCTCCTAGCTGTATTAGCCACCTTTGAAGTCTGGGGTTAATATCTTTACCTGTATACCTTGTTTGTAACCATTTTATGGGTTGGTAATCGGTTTGAAGATCGAATTCTTTTCCAAACAGGTATGGCCTCAAGTGTTTCACTCCCCACATTACTGCTAATAGCTCCACGTCAAAAACAGAATAATTTTTTTCATGGTCATTAAGTGTTCTCGAAGTGTTGGGTATCAACATCAACGATATATTTTTTGATTTTGCTGGATATTTAAAGGTCCAATCAAAAGGCAGAATCCAGAAAAAATACTTCAATTTATTATCTTACTTTAAATATAAAAGGCTTAATTCTATAACACTTAATCCTAAATGGCACTAAATTTTAATAATATTATTTCAATTTTAACTAAATTCACTTGTTTTTAATTTTAAATGGTGGTGTTTTGTTGTGTCTTCTCTGATCAGTCTCTGTATTTTTGTATTCTGAAATAGACTACTCAGATTAAAACTCTGAAGGTTTTGATATGCAGATTACAACTCTGCGTTTGGTTTGGTTGGTGCCTTAGATTGAATTGTCTAAGGGTTTGTAACTAGATTAAAACTCTAGTGGATGTAAAAGGAACTTTGTAAGATTTGTAGGAATGGGAGACAGATTAAAACTCTGTAAGTATATTCAGATTAGAACTCTGATAGTTTTTAGTTTACCTCAAATTATAACTCCGAGGGTTTTTGGTGATGGTAACAGATTAGAACTCTGTTTGTTAAATGCCTCTGATTATAACTCTGAGGGCTTGGTAGACAGATTAGAACTCTGTGATTTTTTTCAGATTACAACTCTGAAAGGATTTTGGTATTTATTTACAGATTAGAACTCTGTGTCTTTCAGATTAAAACTCTGAACTTAGTAGATTATAACTCTACCGTGGATCGACACGATCTGATTTTTGTCAAGAACGTTTCCATTTTTCTACCCATTTCATGGGTGGGGAAACGTTCTAGAATGATCTATGTTAGACCATTTGGGATGTGGGGAATGTTGTGTGGTCTAAGGTTGTGGTTGTGGTGAGAATGTTGTGTTTCATTTATTGAGGTTTTTGACATTTGTCAAAGTTTTTGTGTAAACACAACACGAAGCATAGCAGATTAGGTGGCCATCCTGGGTTAGGACGGCACCAATGGGCAAGGGCAAAGTTACTGGCATCCGTTATTAACTCGAATTTTTTTCCGAAATCCGAATATTTCAAAATGGGATAATTAATAATAATGCCCTTTTATTTTTTCCAAGGCACATATATAGTTGGGGTCGTTGACATTAATTCTTGAGTTCTTTTTTAAATATTTTATTATCAGATGTGCTATTTTCGCGTAATCTTTTATAAATTTTCGATAATATCCTGTAATGCCCAAGAAGGACTTTATTTGTTTTTGGTTGCTTGGTAGTTTTAGGTCTTGGATTACATTTATTTTGTCACGTTTCGGTTTAACCCCAGCTGGAGTTAAAACATGGACTAGATAATTTGTTTCTTTCTTTAGGAAGTTACATTTATCGACTTGTATTTTTAATCTAGCTTCTTTTAATCGGTCGAATATTCGTTTGATATTATCTAAGTGTTCCTCCAAAGTGGTGCTGAAAATTAAGATGTCGTCGAGGTAGACTACACAAATTTTGTTAATGTAGTCCCTGAGAACGGAATTCATAACTCTTTGAAAGGTCGAGGGGGCATTTTTCAGGCCAAACGGCATCCTTATATACTCGGAATGGCCGAAGGGAGCAGAGAAAGCAGTTTTCTGTCGGTCTTTTGGGTCGACTAAAATTTGGTGGAATCCTTTGGCCAAGTCGATGGTACTGAAGTATTGGGCCTTTCCCAATTTATCCAATATACTGTCTATATTTGGAATTGGGAATTTGTCATTAACGGTAACCTCGTTCAATTTTCTATAGGCTATCACTATCCGCCATTTTTTTTCCTGAATTATCTGACTTTTACGGTACAATCCACAAAGGGGAGTTGTACGGCGAGTTGCTTTCTTTAATGATTTTTTGTTCGAGCATTTCTTTTATTTGTTTTTCTATTTCAATTTCGTGAATTTGCGGATAGCGATAGATTTTAGAATAAATTGGGTGATTTGTGGTCGTTATTATGGAGTGTTGTACCTCGTGGGCAAATATTAACTTGTCCCAAAATAGTTCCTCGTATTTGTTCAACAAATTTTTTATAGATCATTGCTCCTCAACATTTAAATGGTTAAGTTTATTAATTATATTTCCTTCGTTTATTTCCGGAGTTGTTATTTCGTGGGGCATATAGGGGTAATAATAATTATTGCGATCCTCAAAAAATATTCTATTACTATTTATTTCGAGATATCTTTTTTCTAGGTTAATTTTAGCTTTAAGTCAGTTAATAAGTTTTGCCCAATGATACCGTCATATTTCCGACCAGTTATGTCGATTATTTTCCAGGCAATTGATCCGGAGATATTAAATTCTTTCGGAAGTGGGGTAATTAGAAAAAAAAAGAAAGAAGTTTCAAAATCTCATTCCAAAAGTGCATCAACTGTATGAACGCCTGAAAGGAAGCCCCTCCCCGCAATTTTTTCCACCCTCTCATATTATCTCTTATTGTTTTCATCGATCATCTTCATCACTTTCATTATTTGATTTCGGTAAGTTATTATTATTATTATTTATTTATTATTTTCAACGCAAATAAACATGTAAAGCAAAGTAAAGGTGATGAAGTGGGTACCCAGCGGCTCTACCTACGATGGCTTGAAATATTTCGTGGCGGAAGTAGATATGGATGGAGATATGGCGGATATGGAGGACAGAGAAAATGTATGCAATATAAATAAAATATCTATCATCTAAACAATTCTATTAATAAATTACAAAAAAATTTACTAAAACAATAACAAACAATACTAATTAACTGAAATTAATGAAAAGAACGCAATGAATGTGTTTTAGATGAATTTTACTAAGGAACCATTTCAGAAAGGATATGGGCGAATAACAACTTCCCTTGCGTACAAGCAAACTGTCTAGTCGAAAAATACTGAAATTTCAAATAAATAAAAAAACAATGGTTCTTCCTAAAATTCATCTAAATGTATATGGGTATTGGGTAGTAGGTATTTTCAAAATGGTCATAATTAAAACTATGTAAAAAAAGACATATGACTTGATTTTATGATAATTTTTTTTATACACAGTGTAAATAAAACGCTGTCATTTTTACATTATTATTAAAGATTTTATCCGTTCCTTCTGTGATGACGGGATAAAACTTCGATAGAATGCATTTTGATCGACAACGAGCCTATTTGCAAAGTTTTAGCTCGATTGGATGACGGGAAGTTTGTTAATTAGCCGTCGAACGGTTTTCCTTAACGGCACAAACACACAAATCCACAAATAAACAAACAAGCGATTTTTATTCACTGCTTGTTTCTCTCCAGGTTAAATAAAAATGGTTAGAAGTTGCTGGTATCCGGGGTGTAAATGTACATCCGTATCTACGCCGAGGCACGCTTTGTTCAAATTTCCAAGCGAAAACCAACAATTAGCAGAGAAATGGGCATTAATCACGGGCGCTGAATGGACTCCCGGCTGTGGTGCTAAATTTCTATGTAGATGCCACTTTCCCCAAAATTTAATAAAGCCAAACAGAAACAGAATATTGTTAAAACCGGGGGCAACGCCGGATAATGAGCAAAGAACAAGCCTCAAAGTCAAAGTCAAAGCCTCCACCAGTCTTCTTCATCATTCTCCATCCGTTGAGCATCCTCCGTTTTCTTTGAAAAACATCGATTTCTACATACTATTCGCTAAGGCTTATGCAAAAGAGAGAGTCTTGTGGGACTTTGATGATAAGAATTATAGAAAATATTACTTTATGAAAGAGGCACAAAAAAGAATATTGGCGGTAATGGCGGACTGGGCCAAGAAAATGAATATTCGCGCTCCAGAAATGCGTGATGTTAGTGCGGCAATAGCCACTATAAAAAGTTCTTATCGGTATTTTGCGCGTCGAGACGAAGAAGAAGAGATCGTAGAAGAAGAAGAGGGAAGCATGGAAGAGGGAATCCGGGAGCACGAGGAGGAAGTGCGACGGAGGGGAGAGGTATGTGTGAGGCGAATTTTTTTTTACTAAAATTTTAATTACTTTATTTCTTTTGCAGATTATCGATTCAGATGATTCAGATGAAGAAGAACACTCGCGTAAGTTGCATGACAGAATCATGGAAGAGGGAATCCGGAGCACAAGGAGGAAGTGCGACGGAGGAGAGAGGTATGTGTGAGGCGAATTTTTTTTTAATAAAATTTTAATTACTTTATTTCTTTTGCAGATTATCGATTCAGATGATTCGGCTTGAGTGGATTCAGACACACTATCCTCACTTTCACTAGATTCTAGTTTACATTCGTTAGGAGACTGCCTTTTGTTTTCTTGTGAGTTCGAAAATTAATACAATTAAATCATGGTCATGATAAACTTTGTGCAGATTCTCAGCAAATTTCCTGTGGTCCAACATATTTATTTTGGCTCCCTTGAGAGAAAGCCCCGTCAGCGCTCCCGTGGCCCGAAAGGGCTGAGTCCAAGTCCGAGAAACCTTAAGCGCGGGACAAAAATTATCAGACTCCCAGAGAATGAAATGTGGCCACATTTCTCCCCTCTGCGTACCCATCACGAAATAATTGCCCAAGTTTTTTTGTTGTTTATTAAATTGTACGGCGAATCAGTTCAGTTTCTTTTTCTTTTCTATTCCTTTTTTTTGCAGAGTAGGCTATGGAACTTAAGGAAAGTCACTAGTAAATTAATGGAAAAATAAAGAAATGAATTATATGGGTTAAACTAATCTTCGAGTCTTTCTTTCTCGCCACCTCATTCCCCGTTTGCTTTTGTTTCAGCGCATGAGCGCTTAACTTTTTTTGCTTTCCAGCGTGTTGACACCAACCAAGGATTCCCTTCCAGAAAATGGGCAAGAAGGGAATAGAGGGAGGACAGAGGGCTGCCCAAGGGGATAACTCCATCTAATCCCCCCTCAGCACAGGTAAGTTGGGACATGCCCCCCCCCCCCCCCGTACTGTCGTTTGCCCCTTTTACCATACGCGATTTTTGTCGTTCCCTTCGCGCGAGATTTCGTTGCGTGGGATGAAGCCTGGAGACGGCGAGGGTGTTTTGGCTACCCGCCCACACTACCGCGATGCTAGCCGATCAAGCTCGCGCCTCCCACTGTCCCCGGGGGAAGTATTTTAGCCGGGTACTTCCTGGCAAAAGCCGCTTCATCGAGTCTGATTTCTGCCGGATGAATAGATCATCCTGCAGGAATCAGCCTCTGCCTGCATATTTGCAGGCACCAAAATTCTTTTTCGCAACAAACTAACAAAGCACCAATATTTACTGATAAGAAATTTTATTAATAGTAAAGTCAGTAAATTCTTGCCATCATATACCCAAGTGCTACGTAGCAAAAAGGAGTATTACCTTAGGGAAATTGAAGTGTCGGAAACGGCAGCTGAAGTAGAGCTTCAAAGTCTCTTAGACCACACCGCCAGTCGAATAGCTCTATCGCATAAAGAAGTATTTGGAAATGTAGGGACCTCTTCGATTGACCTAAACTTAATTGGGAAATGGGGCTTTGATAGTAGCACGGGGCATAGTGAGTACAAGCAGGCGTTTTCTGAAGCCGAATATCGTGACAGTAACATGTTCGTTACTTCCTATGTTCCGCTGCGTTTGGTTAATTCAGTAAACGGCAACATTATTTGGAAAAATCCTAGACCATCATCTTTTCGATATTACAGGCCCATACGTTTCCGATTCGTGAAAGAAAGTGTTGATGTATCCCGAGGAGAAGAATCTTATTTTAAGGAAAAAATATCATCGTTGGCTCCAACCACAGTTACAGTCAATGAGCGCGAATATACTATTGGACAGATTTTGCAACTAAATATGGTAGATGGCAAAGTTTGCTCTGCTCTTTCTGATACAAGTTCAGCCAAATGTTATATCTGTGAGGCTAACCCTTCTGAAAAGAATAACATTGAGATCTGCTTGCAAAAGCCAAAGTATGAAGATCGTTTTCAGTTCGGGCTTTCTACTCTCCACGCATGGATTCGCTTTTTCGAGTATTTTCTCCATCTTGCTTATAGGCTCGATATTCAAAAATGGCAAGTGAGGTCTCCCGAAGACAAGGAGAAATTTTCCCAAAACAAAAGGCGTATTCAAGCTGATTTTAGGAAGAAACTGGGGCTTATTGTGGATCAACCTAAAATAGGTGGTAGTGGAATATCTAACGATGGAAACACAAGACGTAAATTTTTTGAATGCAGTGCTATCTGGGCAGAAATTACTGGCTTAGATAAAAATCTAATCGATAGATGTTCCACTATCTTGAATGCAATGAGTTCAGGCTACGACATTAATATAAATAAATTTAAAGATTGTATTTTAGAAACAGCACATAAATTAGTTGAAAATTATCCTTGGTATTTTATGCCCGTATCTGTGCACAAAGTTTTAATTCATGGGTCGGATGTTGTAAGAAATGCTTTGGTACCAATTGGCGAACTCTCTGAAGAGGCGGCTGAGTCTAGAAATAAAGACTTAAAGTCTTTTAGACTCAACCACACCCGGAAATGTTCAAGGGCAGTTACCAATCTTGATTTAATCCATAGGCTTCTTTTAACTTCCGATCCATTTATTACAGGCCTTAGAAAGCTACCAAAAAAAAGGAAACTAGTTTATGTGCTGAAGTTTTAAGCTTACTATTACCAAACCTGGCAACGCCATAGCCCGCAAATGGTGGCAGTACGGGAGGAGTTGTACTTCCGCCTGGCACTCTCGACTAGCTGTCACGGAGAAAAGAGGTTAAAACCACGAGCAGGACGAAAACGAAAATCTTAGTCTTTTTTTCTTTATTTTTTTTCTCCTTTCATTGGCATTTGTATTAGAAGTGTTAGTCAATAAAGTGTTTGAAGATATTCTAAAATTTCGGAATTTTCACTCAGCTCTAAAGTTTAACAACACTTACTTTTGTGATAAATTTATATGTTTATTTATGTTGTTATTTAGCGTCATTTTGTTCACTTTAAATATTTTTGTTTAGCTATAATTTTAATATATTCGAATTGTAAGAGGTGTTCTGTTGTAAAATTGTTTTTGGCATTTAGATCTCAATATATATTTAAACTTGCTATTATTATTATTTTTCAAGACTTGTACAACTTTTTTTCTGCCAATAAATATATATTTGAATTTACTATTTGATCTATTCTGATTTTTTCAAAACTTATTATAATCAAGCAATTTGGCTCACTGTTTGTATTTTTGTAAATAACTTGGATATTAGTAAAAAAAAATATTTTTACATTAATATTGTAGAACGAAGTGTCTTTAATCAAATAAATCAAATAAAAAAAAATTTTAACCTAGCCCTTGTAGTTTAGAAAATAATGATTATTGACGCACGCTCTATACAACCGAAACCACTGTGCATCTGTAGAAATGCATGCGGGTTTCTTTTAATCGTTGGGAAATCCAAAGTAGGCAAGTAGTTTGCTGACAAGTGACGGGATTCCTAGAAGTATCCTTGCGGGAATTATTTATGATCCTTCTTTAGGGAAATGCTAATTACTTAGGGAAATCTTAAAAATAACAGGAAAAGGTAAGAAACCTAATACAAGGTGGGCAATTCTGGTGAGTTGGATACTGTTTACCAGAGCAGTAAGACAAATTACTAACAAGTGCAAATTGCGGTGATTTCGGTTGTTAAAATGAGTGAGCCCTTTAACGAAGTTATCGAGTTAGAGACTTTGGACAGTGATATTTTACAATCAAATGAAATTCTTTCGAACAATTCAATTGAAAATGTTGTCTGTATCTATGAATCAAAACTGTGCTAAAACAACAGTGACTTTGTTGGATGGTAAATTTTTTAAATATGACTCTTCATCTTCGAATGGCAAACGCATTCTGATGACATGTGTGAAGTGTGAGCCTAAAGTTGTAAAAATTAAAGGTTGCCCTAATTCGTCGTCAAACTTTTTTGAGCCATTTAACAAGAAAACATGGTCATCAAGCCGTTGTAGAATATCAGGAATATGCCAAACAGATGAGAAAAAAGAGACAACGTACTGAAAGTGGATGTGGAAGCGAGGATTCGACAACTTCAAACTCTACCACAATCTCCCAGACAACTTTTGAACATGATTTGGTGTGTGATAAACAAATTAAAGCAAATGTAAACAAACAAAATTAGGTCAAGAACACCTCTGCTTAACAAAGCACATTTCATTTAGCTTGATCGGGTGCACTGACACTTTTAGAAATTACATAAAAATGCAAGCATGCAGTTCCAGGGTAAACTTTTACTCAATGGAACTTCGCGCATAAGCGAGTCGAATTACCCTGCACTTGAGCCCGTTGCGCAAGTGCATCGACCAAGCGAAAAGTGCCGATTAAGGGAATATGTTCAGTAGATGTAAGTATAATTTTGTATAAATAGGCTAAGCAATTATGAATAAAGCGGGATTTAGAGTTTGTCATTCTTTAAAGAATCATTCAGGAGCTCCACTCAACCAATTTTTTGCCTAACCGGAGTGAAAGCTGAAAAGCTGCTCCACCATGGAGTCAAAGCCTTGTGGCTGCTCCAATCCAATCTCCCAATAAAGGAGTTAAAGCCTTGTGGCTGCCCCATTCCTGTTCCCCAAGCTCCAGTGTGAGTAAAAGCCTTGTGGCTGCTCAGCTGCGAAGCGCATCTTTAAGGTTGCACTACGGGTACATTCTTCATAAATTCGATGATTCCCTTGAATGCAGTAGGAGACCCTTTTTTCATCACAATGTTAAATAATTTGGGCCTGCAAAACCATGGTATAATATCATCAGTCGAAGAACATTGAGCAGAAGAATGGATGCTGAACACGCGCTGCAAATGTCCGAGATTAAATTGACATTAGAAGCTGCGGAATACATATGTACTGTTGTTGACATATGGTCGTGTCGTAAAAGAAGTTTTCTTGGAGTAACTGCTCATTGGATCGATGCAGATCTCAGCCGACAATGTAAAACGCTAGCTTGCAGAAGGTTTTCTGGAACTCATAATTATGAACGGATTGCGATGTTACTCGATGAAATTCACGCTGAATTTAATCTAAATCCAGCAAAGATAGTCGCTACAGTGACTCATAATGGTTCTAACTTCGTCAAAGCATTCAAAGAATTTTGTGTATCGATTCGGAACTCAGAATCGATTAATTTAGAAGAAAGAAGATGGTTCAGATGAAGAAGAAGAACATCAAGAACAAGTAGGAGCGCACCCACGTGATTTTCCATTGCCATGCCATTTCATGTGCGTTGCACATACTCTGAATTTGTGTGCTACAACAGACGCTAATCGAATCCTTAATGAAAGTAATAATACATCATTATCTGCAATGCATCATCAGGCTATTGAAAAATGTGACGTATTGTGGAATGCTGCAGGACGTCCAAAGACAGCAGAGATCATTGAAAGTGTTTTAGGACACACACTTAGCAAACCCGCTATTACATGATGGAATAGCTTATACGACGCCATGACGCAAATTTTTTCAATCAAAGAAAAAAACGTTCAATTACATAGAACATTGTGCCTTAGAAATTACATTAGTGACCCAGAATGTGAATACATAAAAGAATACATCACCTGCTCGATTCCGATTGCTGAGGCTTTAGATATACTACATGGCGAAAAAGTCATGTATTATAGGCTTCTGATACCTTGTTTGATGGCTTTACGCAAGAAACTGCAAAAGTTAGAGAACACTCCATTAACGTACTGCTACGATTTAGCAGCAGCGTACAGACAAAGCGTAGAAAGAAGATTTGAAGAGTTCTTCAAACTGTTTACACCTAAAGGTCAACATGCTATAATTGCGACACTGTCCTACCCAAGAGTCAAGAACAAATGGTTTTCGTGCATTACACCACATGAGCAAAGAACAGTCGAAACTATTTTCAAACATGAAATAGCGAGAGAAGTATCCAAAAATAAAGAGTCTGAAAATCGAGTTGCTGCTATTTGAGAAAACTCATTTTTCGACTTCCAATCAGACTCTGGAAGCGAAGTAGATTCACAAGTGCAGCAAAGGCCAAAACAAGAGCTGATGTGATAGTAATACAGTATTTTGCCGAAGAAGATCGCAGTTTGAAAACTTTATATCGCTACCCTGAAGTTAAAACAATATTTAAAAAATACAATACACCATTGCCTTCATCCGCATCAGTAGAACGCGTTTTTTCTTACGCTACCATGATAAACTTGCCAAAGTCCAGCAAACTGTCTGACGATATGTTCGAACAGAGAATAGTACTGAAAACTAATATTAAAAATGTTAACAAATAATAATAATCATGTAACTAACTCTAAGTTCATATGTATCTGTATAATACCATTATTCGTTGTTTTATTTTTATTCATCTATCGAATGACGAATAAAATAATTTATTCTTCATTCGAATGATTTTTAATGGAATAAACGAATTTATTTATTATTCGTGAATAACGAATAAAACAATTTATTTATTTGTTATTCGTCATTCTTTTACAAATTTCTATATATTAAATATAACTTGTTTTTCGCTTTTCAGTTGATACTTCTTAATGGAGTCTTAATTTTTTTCAGTTTTCGCTTATAGCTCCTAAACTAAGCGTTTTTTATCTATTGTTTTATTGTTTACAGAGTTGTAGAGCATTAAATTTGCTTCAAATTTCCGTAGTCAAACGTATTTTTGGACCCAATATTCGTCGAGATACAATGGATCAAAGTTGGAAAAAATATCAAAATTGCAGAAAAACGAAGGTTTCTGCCCGATAACTTTTTATTTTCATCATTTCCAGGTGAATTTTTTTAGTTACTCATCATTCATCAATATCAACAACTCCGACCACCTATGACCCCTCATAGCTGGAGATCTAGCTACGGAAAAAGGTTTGCAAGTTATAGAGCAATGCAATGAATCCCCTCTAATCGGGGTGCCATACCATCATTATTAACTATTTGTCTATTTCAGCCTGGCCGCTTTTCACCGGGGGGTGTGGGCGTGATACGGCCGCAAGGAAAACCTCGAAATTTACTTCACATTTTACTATTCACACATATTTGTTGACCCAGTATTACTCCAAATGTAAAAAAATAGCAGAAAAACAGTGTTTGCCCATAACTGTTTACATCATTGCCAGATGAATTAATTTATGTTAGTTACTCATCAATATCACAATATCAACTACGTGAAAATCTACACCCCCCCCCCCCCCCCCCCCCCGGCAAACCGACTGATTCAAAGTATAGGAGAGATACATTAAAAGACCTCTCTCACTGTTGTATTCTTCAAATTTGACTTCACACTCTAGTGGTGGGGGTTACATGATTGGGATCACATAATATTGTGGAGTTACATGATTGCGCGTGTGTTGGGAGAGGGGGGGGGGATGTGTGGGGTAGTAAGCTGACCAAGAGCCTAAGATTGTTATTTCCGCTTATGCACAAAGCCGAACATTAATGACACGGACACGCACGACATATTCGAGGAGCATGTTCAGTTTCTGAGATCAGAAATTGCTGTGGTACTAAATACAATAAAAGTCTGTGTGTGTTTTTAACAGTACTAAACGAATGGTAGTTCTTCAAAGAGTTGAGAAAGTGATTCCACACAATAACTAGTGACTTTTTTGAACTAATAGATTATAGATCAGTGATACTTATTATTATAAATTATTTAGCTTCATTATTGTAAGATCGGAAGTAAATTAGGGGTGCTTTTTTGTGTTAACTTGAGTTTTATTATTAGAAAACCCTCACAAAATATTGCATATTTAAGCACAGCATTTTAATTGCAGTTCTCCATTTGTTTTGAATTCCTCAACATGATCCTATATCGGAACAGTTTGCCCACCTCCGCACTAAATGATAATTTGGGCTGGAAACTTAAAAAAAGGCGGGGTGAAATAAAGTCTGGAAGGTAAAACGAAGTAAAGTAAAATATTAGACTTTATTTCATTTTGAAAAACGAAAGAAGAAGGTCTGGAAAAAATCCACAAGAAAGTCTCAGATTTTATTGCGGACAAAAACGAAATAAAGTCTAATATTTTATTTCATTTCCTTCCAAGCTTTTTTGCGGTACACCTTAAACAAAATGTAATTGTTGTAGACTTCTCTTCAAAATAATTCACTTTTTATCATTCAATATAAAATATAAATCAAATCGAATGTTTAAGGTAAACAGTGCATTCAATTATTATTTTTTTGTAAAGCCTCAACGTAAACTTCACACATAAGTATATCTGAAAAAAGCTCCATGTCGAATTTAAAATTAAATTAATTTACATTTTTTATATTTCATACTTTTGTGCATGCAATTAATCGCTTATATTTTTTCAGTAATTTCGAACATTATATATTTATACGACATTTATAAACTGTGTTTTATTCATATATTAGTCAATTTAGGTAAATGACTTAACAAAGCAAATTGATTTATAAAATGTGCATTGTGCATACCCTTAATTAGTAATTAACTGTTTCATTGAACTTATAAGAAAGTCCGATTTGAAATATTTAATCTAATAATATTTTTGTAATGTAATATTTAATTTGCTATTTAATATTTAATATTAAGAAAACTGTTCATATCAACAAAAAAAATCTTTTTTTTAATAACCTACATTTATGGCCGCAGTTTTAAATGTAGCATTAATTATTTTCGTAACTCATTCTAGAATTAATTTTTTGTAGACACTGAGAAATAATATTGCCAAATTCATACTCTGTACAACTGATTTGTTTTTAACTGCAAATGAAACCATAAAAATACTTCCAAAAATCACATACTTTTTTTTTATTTGTTGTCAGTTGTAATTTGCACTTTGTCTTTGAATAATATTGTATTAATGAACTTCGGAAAAATTCGCACAGTTCAATATTCAGGTTTTGTCACTTTTAATAAAATTTCATTGAGACGACGCGACAGTGTTTTATATTACAGTATTTGTTCAATAATTTCACTGACACTAATATTTATTTTATTATAATATGCTTTCGGTAATTTTTTTCTTGTTTTTTGTTGATTAATTTTATCAAAAACTCTTTTCACTTTGTCAACATAAATTGAATCATGTATATGCGGATTTCGGAATCATATTGAACTTCGAAAACGTATCTTATAACAAAAGTTATTTGTAGTAAAGTTCTTGTTCATTATATTCACTTGCGGGCTAAAACTTTACTTAATACGATTTTTGTTATTAAATATTCGCCGCTTATTTTTATATTCACACCACACTGCAAACTTCCGTAAAGAAAGTTTTCCATCAGTTTTTTTTATTGTACAACTGGTGGCCAAGTAAGTGATTTTCCATTTTGCTGCATCAAGTAATAAAGGATGCAATCAAAAACGTATATTCCTCTGTAATGTTCACGCACTGCACGAGGTCCACTTTGAACTGTAAAATAAGCACACAAACAGCATTTTTCTTGTTGGA
The DNA here is from genome assembly GCA_963082835.1 of Leptogaster cylindrica. Taxonomy (NCBI): domain Eukaryota; kingdom Metazoa; phylum Arthropoda; class Insecta; order Diptera; family Asilidae; genus Leptogaster; species Leptogaster cylindrica. Next base: position 20,414,963 of record OY720107.1, read on the forward strand.
CTTTTGGCAAAAGTTCTTGTTCGAATTCAAACGAACAAAAGCAACCGAAAACTCTTATATCGAAGTGAATGTTTTAATCCTTGTATTGCGATTACTGTTACCAAGAAATCACTTTTTGTCACAATCGTCTTAATTAATGATTTAAATCACAATTTGGAGCTTTTGTTCATAACCGTTTGCACTGTAAACATTACAAATAATAATTGCAGTATTTGGATTAAATATCGTTTGCATCATGTGCTTTTGTATTGGAAAAGTGTTCAATTTGGTTAGTTTTGGCATCCACGAAATTCGCATTTACCATGAACTACTTTTTCGTATTAATTAAACCCTTTTTTAATGTACAAGTGCATTGCACACTTCACCAACATCCTCAGATATTTTCTTAGCGTTGTGCAAGGAACGAAGTCTTTAATATTGCTGCAGTCACTTAAATTATGTCTGATTGTTTTGTACAATTGTAAAATGCTTTTAGAATTTGAATAAATGAATGAATGAATGAATTTGAATGTGATAACATTAAGTTGCTTTTTTGTGAAGGATCTCCTCCGTCTTTCGACGTTCCTGATGACGCCAAACATGATGAAATTGTCTCCATATAAAATCCTCATTCAAGAGGATTTGTACAATTTTGTATGGTAGAGCGATGACGACGTTTTTTTACATTTAATTACTACTTACAAAACTTTACTAACATTTTGCTTTACTTATTTAACTTTTGAATTATTTCTGTCTATTATAGTTTTCAATTGTAATTACACAACTTTAATTGAGGATATCAACTATAATTTATTATATTGTCAAAAATTATTATTTATTATTATTTATTATATTATTATTTATTATTTCAGTTGCATAACACAAGTGTGAATCGGAAGTTTTTTTTTTTTTTTCGTAACAACTTTTTTACTTATAGTACGGACCGGACGGTACGCGACATAAACCACTAAAATACTGCACTTTTGGTTAGCGCCTTGAAACTCATTGTCAGTACATAGCTTCTAGGGATATTAAGAACAAATTTTAGTCGAAGTGATCAATTTTTTTTTTATGGAATCCGGTATCTGGACATTTGGCTCCAAAAAGGCTACCATATTTCGAAAATTGGCAATAGGTCGTACAGTGGCGTACAAGGTGTCGATTCTTACTATTTCGACCATGACGAGTTGATTAATCCAACTCCAACTCGATACGACTAATATTTCAGTATCTAATTAAAGTTATAGGGCTACCAATAAATTTTTTTGAAGGTCCAAAATAGTTTATTGGAACCACTTCCCGAATTGTCCGTAGAACCAAAATATGAGTACTCAACAGATATTAACCAAAAATACTTATTCTTTGACTTTGAAGCAGTCAAAATAGCAAAAAATCTGGAAAAATATTATGAAAGCACCAGCCAAAAGTGCAGTATCCAACAGCGTACCGTCCGCACTATTATTCTTATAACTAAAATTTTGACAATTTTAAATATTTCGTAATTTTATGATTTATTATTATTATTATAGTATTCTTAGTGAACTATTTTTCAAATATTTCTCAACATTTTATAGAAACTAATACAAAGAATACTATTCCGGTTTTTCTACAATTTGGTGTATTGCAGCAATTATGTACGCATAAAAACTAGTTATGATAAGAGTATTGTCTACAACATCCTAAAACATATATGAAAAATATTTTACTTTTAAAAGTGCGCAAGTAGGCAATAGAGCGATTAAGATACGAGGCATGTCGGGAAAGTAAGTGTACTAGGGCCTTCATGAGCAGAGGAAAGGAGAAAGGGCAAATTGGTCCTCATGACCAACACGAACGAGACATAAGGCTTTCGATAGCTATTATAAAGTACTCCAATAGTTGATATGGCGGCTCATTTCAATTCGATGCGGGAAAAAAGTAATAGCGGTTCTATGTGTTGAATGTCACCTGCACGGTAAAAATTCTGAGGATAAAGTATAAACAATAAACATACTTTTCGATTATATAAAGATTACCCATTCCAAAATTGGCATAAAAAATATAGTTTTCCAATGTATTAATCAATTTTATACTAAAATTTAAACTAGTTTCTTATAAATCCAAGATTTATACGAAAAGCCTACAATTTTTACACTAAGTATGAGTAATAAAATAATTTTCCATTCCAAAGCAATATGAAATGCATATTGATGATCAGAAATATAAAAAATATAAACTATTTTTATCTTATACGTTAGAGCTTAGAGAGCTGTTGTGCCGTTACATTTTGTTTTTGTTTTTCGTTTCTGAAAACGGTTTTGCCATTTTTAAGGAGCTGACTGATACAAATAAGTATTAGGTCGTGTGCAGACACTAGTGACGTCACAGTTTTCGCTGGTATTGTTAGGTATTAGTAGTGTAGATATGCCGATTCTAGGCCAAGCACGAAAAAATGTATGGATTTTTTAAAGAAATTTTAATCTGGCAACACTGGTGTTGGGTTGGGGGTGTGGTTTCGGGGTTTGAGTATGTCGATTCTGGGCCAAGCACGATAAAATGTATGAAGATTTTTTAGAAATTTGCATCTGGCAACGCGGGCGTTGGGGTTGGGGTGTGTTTTCGGGTTTTGTGGGTGTGGTGGGTAGTTAGTGGGGGAATGTTAATCAGACAACCCTGTTGTTCAAGTGGGTGTGAGGAGTTACACCGAGACTGCGTAGGCATGATCGGAGCTCAGCTGAGTGAACGCAGGACCAACTGAGAGAACTTTGCTGCGTAAGCGGTTGAATGCTACATTTAGACACATCTAAGAATAGATTTGCTTTTTATTACTTGTACTGCTTTGAAAAAGGACATTTAGACACGCCTCATCCAATAACAGATATCCTTTACGCCACTAGGCACATCTGGTGTGAAACGCTCATTGGTCAAGTGGGAGTAATTAAAACATTTCTTTTAAAAAAATTTTTTATTCTCAACACATTGTAATTTTATTTTTTAAAGGAAGGATTTTCACAACCTTTTTTCTCTTCTGGAAGAGTTTGGTAGGGTATGCTCGATTTATCATCAGACTTCTTTTCCGACATAGATTTAGATGTTATCGGTGAATAACTTTTTGACTTTGTACCGGATCGCAGTAGGTATTTTCGCTCGTCCTTTGAATCCATCGCTCTAGTGGTTCTAGTCAGGTTGATGAACTAATGATGACTCAGCAATTATCACGATAAACAATAGTTAAGTTAAATTACAAAACATCATTTTTATTGACCCATGAATTCTCTTTAGACGAAAATCCTAACCATTTCACATAAACCTTATCACCATTTTGCTTTAAGATTTTCTCAATTAAGAATAATTTTGGATTTTTCACTTTTTGCAGTTCGAGCTCATAGAATCCACCTTCAATTTTTTGACCTTTGTAATCTTGCAAAATGTGATGGGATTGGTTAGATGAATTTTTATAATCTTAAATACTTCTGTAGTCCAATTTGGTGTGTAGCCTTACTCAAAGTGATGTTTATATCTGCTTATACGAACATAATCACCCGTATTAAATTTTGGCAGTCTAACAGTTTTAAGGTTATTATATGCAGTTGATATAAAAATAAAATAAAAAAAATTTTTTAGGCACAAGCTTTATATAAGTGTACTAAAAAGGAGAAAACAAGAAAAATATGTAAGTGTAGTAAGGTGATCGGATTGAAGTTGATCAAATACATTTGTATTCACGCTGAATCCGTTGTTACCTATCTACTATAAAGCTTGTCGCTGGGAAACTTGAAACCATTCACGTCAAAACGTCTTATCATAGACAGAACATAGTAGCGTACTCTGAAATCTCAAATGCCCGCGAGAATAGGCTTGCCCGTCACTGCTCTAGATGTATAGATTCCAGGGTTCGGAAACGCACACTCGCGTGCGCACTTACTCACGTGCGATAAATGCGTGAGTTCTTGAAACGCACATACTCATGAGCCGTGTGCGCTTTTCTTACCCATATTACTCACGCACGTGAGTGAGTAATTTAAAGTAAGCCACCGCACACTCACGTGCGTGAGTAAAATTGACAAGGAAAGCGCACACGTCTCATGAGTATGTGCGTTTCAAGCGCACGCGAGTCTATACTGCTGCTCATGAGCAGCGGTATAGACTCGCGTACGCTTGAAACGCACATACTCATGAGCCGTGTGCGTTTTTCTTGTCAATATTACTCACGCACGTGAGTGTGCGGTGGCTTACTTTTTAATTACTCACTCACGTGCGTGTGCGTTTTCAACATCGGAACGACTCACGCTCATACCCACGAGTTTTTCGGAAACGCACATGAGTCGTGAGTCGAAAATGAGTTGTGAGACTTTGGTGTGCGCACGCGAGTGTGCGTTTCCGTACCCTGATAGATTCTATTCTTGCATTTGCACATCGACAAGCTTTATAGTAGATAGGTAACAACGGATTCAGCGTGAATACAAATGTATTTGATCAACTTCAATCCGATCACCTTACTACACTTACATATTTTTCTTGTTTTCTCCTTTTTAGTACACTTATATAAAGCTTGTGCCTAAAAAATTTTTTTTATTTTATTTTTATTTTTTCCTTTTTAGTCGTAAGTATTTTCATGATTCCTCATTCGGTTCATTTCCTTAAGGGCTTCAGTATTGTAGAGCTTTTGGCCGCTTAATCTTGTGCTTGTGATTTGAAGACTGTCCCATGACCTTACCCTACTAAACATAAGGGCGACGTATGCCTGGCCAGCACTTAGCAGCAAATAATTTTGGACCCAGATAGACCGCCGCATAGTCCACTTTACTACCCTGCATCTTGTGAACTATAGAAGCCCAAGGGCCAAGACTGCAACTTCGCGATCGGGAGCATCCTTCGATCAGCAGATCCAGAGCTAAACTTTGCTGCACATTGTACGGACTACGGGTGTAGCATATAACGAGTAAAGAAGCAATTGGTCAAAACAATTACCCTAGGTGAATAAAAATATACCATTCTATGTAAAAATCTTGATATTCATTTTTTTATGTAACTAAGGCTAGAATTGTCCGCGACTGCTTGATTTAATAGTAATCAGCAAGAGCTTTAATTTGATATCACACATGGGCCAAACTGCACAACACCAAAACAGTTGGTGACTACCTCCACCCCAACAACCATCAAAAACGTAAAACAATTTACCGCAGCGGAAAGATTTTCATTCACTCATTCTAAATAAAAAAAAACCCTATGTAAATCCATCCACTTTTACTACTGTAAAAATTCCGAATTTTCTTCCATTTCTATCTTTAATATCGTGTAGAAAGAAACTGTGTAAACAAAATTTGTCGCAAATAATTAATCAATTGTAATACTTATTTATAACAATGTTTAATGAAAGAAATTCGAATTGTAATATTCAGTACACAAAATCAACATTTTTGTATAAAAACGATTCAGGCTTATATGGCAACACTAAGAAGGAGTTACCCGATTTTTCTCATCTTCGAACTTGATCTTACCACTTTAACGAAGTATCATCGTGCCAATTTTCAAGTCTCTTGCTACAAGTGTTCTCGAGTTTTTGTATAAAACTATTCAGGTTAGTGTAATGTACCAACCAGCTGAGCTAAAAGGAAGTGTGCACAGAAAATGAAATTTCCGCCAAAACACCTATATGTATGCAATCACGATATTTTACCAATATAATTTATATTGGTAAAATAAAAATTATAAAATTATATTTATATAATTTATATTGGTAAAATATCGTGATTGCATACATATAGGTGTTTTGGCGGAAATTTCATTTTCTGTGCACTAGGGATGGCGGTTGTTGCCAAAATAACCGGTTTTCGGTTATTTCGGTGTTTTTCACCTGCGGTTTAACCGGGCGGTTTAAACCGTTCTAAATCACCGGTTTTTCAAATAACCGGTTTTCGGTGTTTTTTAAAAACTTTTATTTTTTAAACACCAAAAGCTGGCTACTGATGCCTAGTGCATAGCAAATATGGAGCTGGTACTGAGCAGCTGTAGCCTGAAGGTAAACTAAAAACTCAAATCAAACACAAACTGTAAAAAAATATCTATTTCCTTCAGATGCAAAAGCAACTATAAATGCAACTATCAAAATGTTCATTCAAAAGCGAAAACAGCTAAACATTTCCAGGGATTTCGCTAGTTAAATAATACAGCTCTTACAATTAAACCAAGGTTTTTTAATTATTGATAATTTTAAGCCAAGCGCGGAACGCCTAAGTTACAAAAAAAGTATAAAAGTATGTATGTATATTCAATATTGATTATTGTTTATTTTTTTAATAACAAACTGGGGTTAAAGTTTTAAAGCTTAAAAACTTTACTTTGATGAGTTTAAATTTACTGATTGGTTTCCTCGCGTGTAGGTCCGCAGGCCGTTTTCGTTGGCGGCAGCGTTTTCCAATTCAAATCCTTTTCAATCAATAACTCAAATACAATTTAGGTTTTTTTCTTTCTAAAATGCAAAATGTCACCCAAAAGGTGTAAAAATTACCATGTTTTCTTTCTGTTTACAAAACTTAATTTGCCGGTTTTTTTTATCCGGTTATTGCATTTAAAAAAAATCACCGGTGAAAACCGAACCAAAAACATCACCGAAAAAACACCGGTTGACCGACCCAAAACACCGGTTTTCAGATTAAACCGGTAGGTTTTTCCCATCCCTAAATATAATTGATAAATGATTTATTGGAAAATTGGCTGCCGGAAACGCCTAAATATATGCAACAAATTGTTTAACCAAAATCCTACGATAACTAAAAAAATTTTGGATATTTAAACAAAAAAAATACAGAAACAGCTATTGTCACCTGAAATCTACCCACTTGCCAAATTACAAATTAATCGGACAACTAGAAGTGGGTCAAAATTCACTTGCGAGAATCCGCCCGGACAAACTTGTACTGAAACGTATATAAAGCTTATAAAAAAAGAGCATCTTCGTTTGATTTGCTAACATCGATGGGCCTCATTTTTATTGTTCGGTGTTTTCTGGTGTTATATGTCAGAAGCAATTTATCAATCAAGTCAATCCAACGATACGAGCCATTCAGGCTGAATTTTTTCCACAACATATTTTTTAAAGTGCGATTGAAACGTTCAACGATTGATGCTTTTAGAGCGGTATAAGTTGCATAATGATTAATTTTATAACTATCGATACGAGCCATTCAGGCTGAATTTTTTCCACAACATATTTTTTAAAGTGCGATTGAAACGTTCAACGATTGATGCTTTTAGAGCGGTATAAGTTGCATAATGATTAATTTTATAACTATCGATTAGGTGTTTAAATTTAATATTAAAAAATTCCTTTCCATTATCTGTTTGCAAATTTCGAGGAACTCGCCCTTCTTTTAGTATACTTGTAAAGGCTTTAGTAACATCATCTGCGGTCTTACTTTTAATTGGTATAGCACAAGCATACTTAGAGAAACAGTCAATAACAGTGAGCAAATATTTGCATCCGTTGTTACTTTTAGCATAGGGTAGCATTTCCACTAAATCAGCTTGCCACAAATCATCGAAGCCTTTAATAATAACACGACGACGCTGAAAATTTTTTCTTTCCGATTTATGGAGCTCATTAACAAGCTGTTCTTTATTCATTTTGTGTGTTCGAAATGCTTGCTATATCACTTCACAAATTCGGTTTTGATCAATATCCATTCACTTCTTAAATGAAACTAATTAGTTTGTTCTTTTGTACTGCCTCTGAATCGACTGTCTTAGATTTTTAATAGTTTTTTTCTCCTTTTTTTGCTTCAATTCGGTTGACCAACTATGTCAAGAGTGCTGCGGTATTACAACACAAAGGACATTTATATTATTATATTGGCATCTCTTAGCTCGTCAATAATGGAAATGATCTCATTGTTATGACTATTGTTGCCTGCTTGCTGTGATGCAATTAAAAGTCGAAGTCTATCCACCAACTCATTGGGATCATCCCAGTAGATATAATCAATGTCAGATTTCGGGATCCTCATTAAACTCCCCCCTTTGTGGGAAATAAATTTGCTAATTATATTTTTATATTTATAGCTTTTGCTGCCTTTAATTTGTCCTGTGGGACTAAAATCACGTTTGTATGCATTGCTTTCTCTTAATATTTGCTCATATTGCTTCAGATCTTGATCATTATACAAACTTTCGGATGGAATCTTCATAAACAACAGTTCGCATAAACCCTCCGTTACCTCGTACTTCTTCTCGTTGATCGAAATAGCATTATTAAGTATATGAATCTTCTCTGATCCAATCCTCCATGCACCATCATCATCAAGATAAACACCATAAGTATTATCAATGTTCGGATCACCTTTGGAATGTAATTGCAAATATTTGCTTATTTGAGATTTATCATCATTGAATTCTTCCTTTGGCTCTAATATGATACCATCACTTTTCTGCTGCTTTACTGTTGTAATGAGCTCATTCAATGGGTTTGTTATAGGCTTAAATCTTTCCACAAGTTGTGTTTCCACATTTATTGTATTAGATTTGAGATCTCGAAATTTTTTTCTAATAGCTTTTCCTGCTTTTATAATATCTTTAAGAATATTCTTCTGCCTTGTCTTCGCGTCCATAACTAGAACAGGTCTGGAACAGGTCTCGAACAGGTTTGCAATAGCGTTTTAACAGGTCTGAACAGCGTTTGAGCAGGTACCCAACAAATTTGGAACAGCTTTTTAAAAGATCTCAATAGCTCTTGCGCAGGATTCATCAGGTCTGGAACAGGTTCAAACAGGTCTGGAACAGGTTCAAACAGGTCTGGAACAGCTTTGAACAGGTCTGGAACAGCTTCTAAACAGCTTCCTAACAGGTCTCGAACAGGTCTGAACAGCTTCTTAACAGGTATCGAACAGGTCTGAACAGCTTCTTAACAGGTCTCGAACAGGTCTGAAATAGCCTTGAACAGCTTCTGACTAGTCTGGAACAGCTTTCGAACAGGTTTGCACAGGTCCGGAACAGCTGTCGAACAGGTCTGAACAGCTTGTGAACAGGATGGAACACGTTTGAACACGTCTTAACAGGATGCAACAGGTTTGAACAGCACTCGAGCAGCACACACAGGTCTTTGACGGATTATGCTATTGAACACTTCTATTTATAGGATGATGAATGTATCAAACCCTTTGCGGTATCGTCCATTCTCAGTTGAACTCTCTTTATCTATAACTAGGAAGCCATATTTTTTCTTCCAACATTCTATGCACATATTCTTAAAAACAGCAAACGACATATCTACGTTTACGTGATCAGTATAAACATGTCGTAAATTCATATCATCTTGTTTAAAGAGAATAATCATGTTAGCATTATCACGCACCAGATGTTTCGGAATTTTTTTTTTTTTTTTATTTACAAAGTGCATTTATTAACTCCAAAATTTCAAAATTTTTCCAAAAACGTATCATCCTTATGTCTACTAATGCTTATAGACTTATATATAATATTCAAACAAACTACTGGGCCCATGCGACCACTCTAGTTCCTGTATTCCTTCACTAACACTAATATGATTAATGCATAGAAATTTCAACTTCTAATCATCTTCTGAACATGGTTCCTTAAGATACCCTCCTGAAATTTTACAAATGAGGGTTTCTAAATTTACAAATATCTATAGTATGAGAGACTGGAGAATATCTTCCTACTTAGTTTACGGTTTTTTATGTAAATATTTTTCGAGATTTTATATAAAATTAATACTACTTACTAGCTAAGTGGTGACCGATGACAGAGTAGTTTGAGGGAACAAAGACTAATAACAAGCGTTTGTCGCGATAAAAGATTTAGTTACGTTACGGACAGACGGACAGACGGACTGCCGAGATGTTTCGGAATGTGAGTATATGTTTGGCAAAGGTAAAAGCTGTCCACATCTTTGTGCCGCCCCATACAAAAATATGCTCTGATATTATTCTGCTTGTCGCAAGCAACATCATCAAAGATGAAAATAGAATTTTGCTTAGCATCCTCTGGTGGAATAACATCATTATTATTTGTGAATGCATGATATCCCAAACCTGGTATTGACTCTAAAATATCCTTCAGATATTCATATTCCGGTTGGTATAATGACTTTGAGTATATGTAGACGTTTTCAAATATTAATCCATTTGGATGTTCTATGAGTCCAATCATTAGGTTAGTTTTACCACAATTCGATGGGCCAACAACAATAGCCCTCATACTGCCAGGGAGTAATTCACCATGTCGTTTTATTACATGAGTTTTTAAAAGATCAAAGTTTTTAATGGATAGATTAGCTCTCTGCTTAACAAGCTTCATCGTGCTACTGATATACATTCATGGTGAGTAGCTCCTTATATTAGTCTAACAGAAACCGTTACCGCGCTCACACTAACTTTAATTAACCTTGTGAATGATTCAATTTAAGAAATCCCGTAAGAGAGGTAAAGGGATTTTTAATTCTCTAATAAGTAAATTACCATTTGAGCTGCATTTACCCGGATATCAATATTGTGGACCCGGTACAAAACTTCAACAGAGATTAGCCCGAGGTGATCCAGGCATCAATCCATTAGACGCTGCATGCAAAGAGTACGACATTGCCTACTCTAAATTCAAAACAGTAAAAGATCGTCATATAGCTGATCAAATATTAGCAAACAAAGCTTGGTCGCGAGTTACGGCACCCGATACATCTTTAAGTGAGCGAATCAATTCGTCATTGGTGACAAACGCTATGAAGGCAAAAATCAAATTTGGGATGGGGCTGAAAAAGCGAAAGTCATCCAAGAAAAGAAATAAAAATAAAAAAATATGTCTGCGAAAAGGAGTTCAAGAAGCCCGAAATAATATATCAGCTGAAAAACCTCAATCGATGCAAGAAGCTATTAAAGTAGCTCTTGCTTCATCAAAGCGCGCATTCAAGGGCTATAGAAGGAGGAATATTAGGAAACCTCGTATTATCCCCATACCTAGAACTGGCGGAGTTTTACCTCTAATCCCCATCTTTGCTGGACTTTCTGTATTAGGAGCGCTAACAGGTGGAGCGTCTGGAATTGCTAAAGCAGTAAATGATGTTGCTAATGCTAAGAAGCAATTAGAAGAGAGTAAAAGACACAATGAAATGATGGAAGCAATTTCTTTAGGAAAAAAAGGCAATGGATTGTCTCTACAGCCTTATAGAAAGGGGTTAAGATTGTATTTGAGTCCACCAAAAAAAAACTTTTAAAAATGCTACCCAAAGGACCCCTGCACGAGGCTGATATACTTAGATTTGCTAAATATCTACCACATTTTAGAGGTGTATTTATGCGCGACAATCTCCCGAAAAAGCCTAGAAAATATGAATGTGGAATTGTAAATTTATTACTCATCCTCAGGCCAGGGAACACATTGGGTAGCATATATCAAAAATGCAAATTACTCTGAGTACTTTGATAGTTTTGGAAATCTACAACCACCAAAGGAGATTAAAAAGTATTTAAAGTGATTAACATCCGCATTTCTGAATTACCGATAAGCAGTATTGATTACGTATATTGGAATGATCCCAAACAAATTAGTAGAAAGGTTGCAACTTTTAATGGCATCACTGGAAGCAGAACATCATAATGAGATTATAGCCATAACATAAGAACTAATTGTAAGAGAAGCTGTAATATTGCATAGACACCCCCTCATTACAAAAATGAGTGTTGATAAATTCGGTCGTTCGTTTAATAAGCTCCTAAAGGAGGAAAAATTAGGTTGGAGAGGCCCGCCAGGGCAGAGAGGTCCGGCAGGGCAAAGTGGTCCGCCAGGGGAGACAGTGGCGGATACAGGATTTTGGCTTGGGGTGGGCACTACCGTGATGAGGGCTTGAAAAATTTTGAAGTTTTTGAAAACACCATTTTAAGCATTGTGTTGATGAGAATTTCAGCATTATTTCTTAAAAGCCTGTTTTTTTTTTTACTAAGATTTAGCCCAATAATAAAACTTATTGCAGACCAGAATTCATAGCTAAAAGTATCTTTAAAATAATGCCTAAAAGCAGAATGGTTCAAATAAGTTGTGATTTTTTATTAGTCAGTTTTGTTTTTTATTCCAAAATAATGTCTAAAACAACATTGTTCTAAATTGCCATATATTTCACTGTCAAGGCTGAACTATGAACACTAATCTATTCAAAATGGCAGAACAAACTGAATAAGAATTACAGTATGCTTAGTCCAATAGCGTATCCTACAATACAAGATAGTAGGTATAGCAGGGATGGGCATGCAACCACAGTCTCAAAATGTGATTGTGTGAAAGCTTTTCAAAGCTCTCTCCTGCTTTTTATACACTGTTAATTTTGGTGACGTCACCTGTCATGTAAAAGTGAAGCCACATGGCAAAATGACTTCAAATTTACAGTGTACCTGAAAGCAAAGCGCAAAGAAACATAGTCCTGCTCGCATGACGGCCGGCGGCCGAATGATGCGCTCTCGACTTGAAAGCTGCTCGTGTACATATTCAAAGCTCTAAAAGCTGGAGTGCCCGCGGGCATAGGCCTGCCCATCTCTAAGGTATAGTAACTTATAAAAGAATAGGCCTACATTTAAAGTTTGTATCTTTAAGAGAAGCTTTATAAGAAATACTTAAATTGTAATTTCAAAATTGGACATCACCACGCCGGTAAATAAAAAACCTTTTAGATCTTCTTAACGACTTTATATTTATAGTTTCTAAAACACCACAATGAATGGTGCCATGTACCACGAAGATAATATGAAAACTAGTAAGCATTTCTCGGCAGAGATGGCAGGACTAAAGAATGATGTTGTTTCAAGTAATAAAGCGTATTAATTTAATACTCTTACTTCTACTGCTAGTAGAAGATACGTTTTTATTTGATGTTGTAATTTGTAATATACCCGTTTTGTGATAAATTAATTACAGTGAACTTACTCTATTAAAAGCAATTTTAATATTTAAAAAACGTCGCCTTGGGGTGGACCCGTGCCCCCTGTGCCCCCCCCCCCCCCCCCTGGATCCACCACAGAGGGGCAGAGGGGTTCGCTAGGGCAGAGAGGTCCACCAGGAGAAGCTGGACAGAGGGGTCCACCAGGAGAAAAGGGCACCGGATTTGGTTTAACTTCTGAAGGAGATTATGATATTAAATTCAAAAATCTTAAAAATTTAAATTTTTCTGTAAATGATCAGGATGCTGCAAACAAAAAATATGTTGATAACGTTAAAAATGAATTAAACACTGAAATAACTTTAGCAAAAGAGGAGAACGCGCTAAACTTAAAAAGTGCTGTGAGCAGTTTAACATTATACATTAATGGTGAAATTGAGAAAATTGAAAACTTCAACTTTAACAATTTATTATCGAAAAAAGGCGATGGCGTATACTCAAAATAACTTGTTGTGATTTACTTTCATCTTGAAGTAATGTCGAAAGTATAATGAATAAAAAGACAGATGAGATAAACAGACGATGAGTTATAATAAAATGTCTATGGTGTATAATTTAATCAATTTTGATCATTTGTGTTTTATATAATAAAAATTATAAATAAATATTCATTTCTTTTTAAGTAGATTTAGTAATAAATAATAAACGCATGAATAAAATCGAATTGAGATGATCTTTTTGCTCACTACACAATGTGATGGAGTTTTGTCACTATGCATTGATTTCAACTTTTTTTGGAGAAGCGGTAAGGATCAATGAGTGATACTGCAATTAGCAGGTCTGTGTGCTCTTCCCGATCGGCATCATTATGCTGGAGATTTTTATGATGCATGGGTTAACCATGTTTAAAACCCAGATGAAATGATGTGAATATGTTCAAGTAAAGGATGTATGCATTGTTTTTTTTCCGAACGCCATCACTATCCTGAAGATTTTTATGATGCATGGGTTAGCCATGTTTAAACACAGATGAAATTATGTGAATATGCTCAAATAAAGGATGTGTGCATTGCTTTCTTTCCGAACGACATCACTATCCTGAAGATTTTTATGGTGCATGGGTTAGCCATGTTTAAACCCAGATAAAATGATGTGAATATATTCAAATAAAGGATATAAGGAGAAAATTAATGCTAAATTTGCATATGAAGTACTTGCAGATGTTGGAGAAGCGGTAAGGATCAATGAGTGTTACTGCAATTAGCAGGATTGTGTTTACCATGTTTAGGCCCAGATGAAATGATGCGCACATATGTTGGAAAATACTTCAATCATCATATAGATAACAATTAGAAATGTGGGCTGAGAAGCCTATTTTTGGTTACGTTCTTGGTTCAAGATGGCACATGATTTGGAATGGGTGGGGTTGAGTTCATGCCTATAAAATAGGATAATGGACAATGGTCTCTTCATCTCGAATTGTGATTACTGAGCAAAAGGATGGAATTTAGAGGAAGAAAATTACAAGCAATTAGAGATATGGAGGAAGTGATAGACCTCTTCCTAGACGGTGACCAGAGGATGGATCGAGCAATCCACAGGAAGTTCGCCGAGGAGTTAGCCCCCATTATGAAGCGGATTGACGGAGGAGACATCACTGGGGACGTGCTTGGAGTTTCCAGCGGGAGCGTGCTTGCAGTTTCCAGCGGGGATCCACGTCCGTTTGTGAAGGTGGAGATTGGAAACGAGGAAATTTGCGGTCTCCTGGATAGTGGGGCGAGCATAACCGCTCTTGGATGCAACGCTATGAGGATTGCCCGCTCGTTGAACACCCCAATCTACAGTGTTAATAATTCGAACATAATGACAGCTGACGGAGCCAAGCAGGCAGCGATTGGATTCGCACACATTCCCGTCACATTCCGGGGGAGGACGAAGCAGCTGAAGATGTACCTAATTCCGTCACTGAAGCAACAAGTCGTCCTAGGGGTGAACTTTTGGAAGGAGTTCAACTTACGCATTAACGGCGTTGAAGAGTTTGTGTCACCCAGAAGCAAGAGGCAAAGGACGATATGGTGAACAACCTAACCTAACAATATTTGTATGTTTTAAGTAAGAAATAAAAAATAAAAAACAAAAAATTAAAATTAAAATAAATTAATAAAAAAAAAAAAGATAATACAAATTCGATTTTTATTCATGTACCATTCAAATCAAATCATTATTTCTTACAGAGTGCACAAATTAAGGGCAAAAGCATTTTTTACAGCTCTAAAACAAGAAGTTGACAGCCAGGTGACTTACTCTTTTGACTGCCAAAAGAATATGGTACTACCTAAGGTACCAGACCAGCAATGTTATTTTAGTAGGCAATTCTATGTATACAATTTTACCATGTGTGAAGGCTCATCAAAGTCAAAACAAAACAGAGAAAACACGTTCACTTATACTTGGAATGAACTGCAATCTGCTAAAGGGTCTAATGAGATTGTTTCTTGTGTCCATGACCGACTTAAAAATACTCAGTTTCAACCTGGCCAGTCAGGTGTAAGGTTATTCGCCGACGGCTGCGGAGGCCAGAATAAGAACTCAATATTAATTGGAATGTTGAGCAAGTGGCTCCTTACAGAAGCACCAAGGCAAGTAAAAACAGTGACCGTGTATTCTGACGAATATCATACAATATTTTCAGAATATGCTACTGTGAAGAAACCAGAGGATGGTTTGGAGTTTTTCAATTGGAAGGATGCGGTCGCACAAGTTATAAAAAAGCCAGGAAAATGGCATTTTAAATTTGCTCCATCAAAAAGATTCATCTTGAGCCGAAGTCAGGGTGGAAACATTTTAGTAAGAGGGGAGACAAATTACAAGAGTGGCTTATGAAATCCAAAACCTATAACACAACCGAACAAAAAGCCTGGTCAAATCAACCCAGATAGAATTCCAATAGGCCTTAAACCATAGCTGGCGAAAGCTACCGATGTCAAGAAACTCCTGGAAAAACATTTTGGACCACGTTGGGATGTCAGGGAAGATTTGTATTTTTATAAAATGGCCCTATCGACTGAAGGTCACGGAGAAGAGATTGAAGAGGAGGAGGATGAACCCATGGATGATGTGGAACAGTTTGTGTGAAAACATATTTTATATTCAGTCATGTTAGACTCACACAATGTCACGTGTGTATTTTTAGATGGTTAATAAAGTAATACCTTGTACTTTTAAAATAATACTTTTTAATAAAATAATACTTTGTAATTTAAAAAAATGAGTGCTTTAATTAAGTACCTTACACTGTCAGTTAAAAACCTTGTAGGCCTACAGTAGGCCTAGAGTAACTCTTATTATGT